>VWZX01009097.1:371463-461949 GCA_013399015.1 Galbula dea | reverse complement strand
CCCCCCCCCGAAAAAAACCAACAAAAAAGCTATATAAGTCTTATCCATTAATATAGGATTATGTATTCTTTCCTAACTTTGGGGATTTTCTTGCTATTCCCTGAAGCTATACATTTACTCAGAGATTGTTGGTAGTTTGTATGTTACTTTTTTTTGTTCTGTTTTTGCTAAAAGTGGTCTAATTTGTTGTACTTCAAAGGAAATGTTAAGGGTTTATTTTCTTTTTTAAGAACTTTTACTGAATAGTTCTAATCATCATCAGAGATATTGTATGAACAAGTTCGCCAGTCTTACACAACAGCCTTGGAAAGAGACCCACTGCAACCAGCAGGTCACAGGAGGGGTGGAGGTGTCAGGACCCATCAGAAATCACCTTCCTCTCATTACTCTGCCAACAAATGGTCTTGAATTTCTGCAGATAGGAATTTAACTTCCTATTAGGAGTCATTCTGTGGTGGGATACTGCAGTAAGCTTAGGCTCTGATTTCTCTTGAGATTTCTCCCACGGGTAAATAACTTATCTTTATAACTCATTAATGTTTTTTAAAAAAAAAAAAAAAAAAAGAAAGCAAGCTTATGGCTGTGTAGAGAAACCTGAAAGGTGTCTGGATTCTATTCCTTGGGCTGAAGAGGGACCAAGGAGAGAAGCAGGCACTGGCCTTTAGTTCAGAGAAGTCAATGAGAAAAGAGAATAAGACAGCCTTACTCTATAAACAACATAGTTGCTGATTCCCAGCAAATGAACCTGTAGGAAAACACAGAGCAACTTAAGAAAGAAAAATCCATGTATATTTTTCTTGGTGCATTTAAGGTTTGTTTGTAACAGATTTATAATGCTTGTATTATTCAGCTTTTCATTTGAAATTCTAATGAGTCTTTTGAATGGACTGGTGCAGGCTAGGAAGTAAAGAGCATAAAATAGTTCCATTGACTTCTGATTTTCTGCTGACTTTTTCATTGTCATTCCATATCTTCATTCTCTGTCACCAGACCATTCCGGGAATGTCCTCGGTCTCCTGTTTGATGGCATCTTGGAATACAGGGAGCTGCATGAATTGCAGATGACTTGATAACGTATTCTGCTGTGCTCTGTCGTCTTTAGGTAGCATGAGAGACAGCTTTAACAAACTGTTGGGAGTGGGTTTCAGATTTTAGACAACATTTCTTCTGACTTTTCTTCCTAACCCATGAAGCATCACATCTGTCCTGCCTCATGGTGCCTGTCCTAAAGGCAGAACCTTGCTCTGGAGGGCTTCAAATGTAGCCAGAGCTGTTTTTTTTTTTTTAACGTCTAATCAGAGCAACCCCATGGAAGTATTGTATCTCAAGAGGGAATACCATGACTTCTGCTGAAACACATTTAGAAGTTTGTGGCGGTTGAATTTTTTTCTTCTTCGTGCTTTTTTTTAGAGACTAACCTTATGTTTTGAAAAAAGACCTTAGTGGGAAGAACAGCAGCTCTCTGCTGGACCACAGCGTTTGTGAGGCTGGAGATCCACAGTTTTAGTTGGTTAACATGAAAGTATGATGTTCAGTTCAAGCTGGCTCTCATCCAGTCACCGCATGAGATTTCTGATAGCAGCAAATGTTTGGACCTTTTTCTTCCCCTGAGCTGTCTCCTCACAATAGATATTTCAGGGTCTTTCAACCAGTTAGGAAAGTTCATTATATTTTTAATACAATGTAAAAAAAAATTAAAATAATGATTTGATATACAGGCATTGATGAAAGATGTATTTTTAAAGTAGTAAATTAAAATCTCATTAATATTTCAGTGAGAATATTTTGTGCTTATCTGTTTCATCTCTATTTTTGACCTATGGCTTGGAGTTCACAGCATGAAGGAGATGGTGAAATCTGTTCACCATAAAATGTTAATTATAAGTAAATTACAGCACAAACGTTCAATCAGCCACATTAATTCTACATAAAGTGAATTATTGTAGCAGAAAATTTTAAAATGTGACTGAATTTTATAATCTGCATCCTCCATTTTCTACCTTTGCTCTTCTTGCTGTGCTGTTCTTCTCCAGCATGGCTGAGGTCTTCGTGCACTGATGGTAAGTGCTTTCTGCTTAGATTATGTTAAAGATGGAAGAGCACAATTTGATCCATTTCTTTGCAGCCTACTAAATCTCTTTTAAACACATAAAATTTTTTCTTTGCCCAGTGAGAAAATGCAGTGCCATTGGAAAGGTGGTCAGGACCCAAGGTAAGGATGGGTGCTGGTGGCCATAACCCAGCAGCTGTCTGCTGTGTGCCCTGGTGTTTGGATTGTTGTAGGGTTATATGTATTTCCAGGACACTGCTTTCAGTTGTAACCCTGAATTTATTTTGACATGCAAAAGGCACAGCTGAATCCCCATGTGCTTTGAAACTTTGGATGGAGGGTTTGCTGGCCTCCTCGTGCCTGAGGAAGAAGCTGACAGTTGGATTTGATGATTTTAGAGGTCTTTTTCCAACCATAATGCTTCTATGATTCCATGATTCTGTGGTTCATCTGTAAATCCAAACCTTGCCTCGCATTATAAAAGAACTTCTGACAAGATGCAGAGTGCAAGAAATGCTTAATGTGCTCTCCAGGGATGGTAGTGGTGATAGTCCTGAGGGACCATCTGGTCTCTCACCTGTGATGCCAAAAAATGAAAAATCTTGTTTGAATAGTTCTATTGTGGTGTTTCAGGTAGAAGGTCCACATAGTGAAAAAGATGTGGTTTACATTGTACCTTTACCTTTCTGGAGTTTCTGGGAAAGCAAGAAGAACAAGTGAACATTTGTTGTGTGGATGCTCCAAGTTTGGAGACTCTGGATGTTGCTCTGGGCCTGTTCTCTTTGCTGAAGTGTTTCCTGTGTCGGTAAGTTAGGTATTGTTGGCTCTAAAATGCTGTGAACTGTTTCCTGTTAGATTGGGTTTGAATTTGACTTCTTAAACAATGACAGCTAGATAATTTCGTTGGTATTGAAATGGTGACATGGTATGTTCCTACTGCTCTTCTTACCTTGGAGAAAAGCTCTTGAGCTCAAGTCCAGCATGAAATTCTGGAGTTTCTTGGGTGGCAAGGCTCAAAAGTAGGTATAAGCAGCAAAGAACTGGTGTCTTCTTCAGAGATTTAGAGAAAGTGTTTATTCATTAGAATAAGTTTTTTTGTTTGCTACTCCTAAGGGGTTTACAGACTAAGGAATTCTTCATTAGGTAAGAAATCTGCTCAGAATGGCTCACAAAGCTCAATAATTTTGTGTGCCAAGTCATCTTTCCTGAACCTACTGCTCACTGGTGCCAAGATCCTCTATTTTGATGATTTTTCTGTGATGTAAGTCAATCATTAATTTTTCATCTCAGTGAAATAAATCCCACCTCCAGCTGGTCCATAAACACTGCCAATGGCTGCTGGTGTCTCTGTTCTTTCAGAATCTGATAGCACTTGAGCTCTGATTTTGCCATCAATAGCAACACAACAATTCCTCTGTGAATGTGTCTGTTCCTCAGAGGAAAGGGAGCAGGAGAAATGGCCAGTTTGCTAATGATAGGTTGACTAATCTGCGAGGGGGTGCAGGAGATGGTGATCCCCAGGTACAGCGAGATAACCTCCAGGATTAAAATGGGAGAGCAGGAGGAGGTAGAAAGCTGATCCTGTGAGGCACAAAGGAGTGAATTGGGGCAAACTGAATCTCACAGCCATGGCATCAGCTACCAGAGCCAGTAGATGAGTTCCAGACCATGTAACTCATGCTTGGATTTGTCCTGACAGTGCGTCCAGGGCGATGCTGCATGAGTTTTGAAGATGCCACCCCACGTTTCTATGCTTGTGTGCCTCCACACATCTGAATTGTTTACCACCACCATGAAATGGGGGCTCCAGCAAGTATATGAGTCACTGAAGTTGGAGCTGCTAAATGCTGCAGATATTTTTGAGAGAAATCTGTCAGCATCGGTTGGGAGATGAAAGACTATCTTGTGGTGAGATTTGATAGGCAAGTTAAATGAAATCCAGAAATCTAAACACAATAATTTGTGAAAACGAAATTATTATCAGACAATTTGTTTGCCAGTATGTATAAAATCTGTAAAACTGGGGCTGTGGTAGTTATGTTTCTGACTGATGTGACTGACAACCTTGGTACCCAGTCAGCTCACTGCCTTGATCCTGGCACCCAGAGCAGGCTGTGTATGCTAGGCCGGTTGGGAGGATCTGCATCCTCTGCCTTCCCCATCAGAAGGGTGTCTCAGGATAGGGTGTGCACCCTTGCTGACCCTTTTGATCCTGTTCTGGTGATCTGGGTGGGTATGAGATAGTCCCTGCTCAGACTGGTGTATTCTCACCACGGGGTACAGGGACTCTCTGTGATTCCTCTTCAGCCAGGCAGATCAATGTCTGGGGGGGGTGAACTCTGCTGACTCACTAGGGCTGTACAAACAGTCTCTGCTGTACAGACTTAGGTGCTCAGCTGGCTTAACAGACTGACTTACAAAAGATGTAGAGCTCACAGATCTCACAACACTCAGGCTATGGGATGTGTACGTGAATGATGCTCAAAAGAGACAGAAAGTGTAACTTGGACTAAGTGTGGTTAAAGACAGGGTCGGAAAACAAAGCGATCACAGGGACCTGAGAGATCACACATGCATTGGACCTGTGCTAGTAGACCTGTTTAAAGTATCTGAGATGTGCTCAACATTCAGTCATTTAGAGGCACTGTATTACGAGGAGACCAAGCTCGAATATGAAGATGACTTCTAAATGCATTCACCTTTCATGGTTTTTGCCAGTCAAATGGTATTCCTTTCATAATTTTTCCTTTTGATAATTTCAAAGGGGTTTGTTAGGTTATCAATCAGCTGCCTTCATCAACTAATAATAAACATCTTTTTCTCTCTTCTTTCCTATTCTCATGTTTCATGCAGCTTGTTGCTGCTGGGATAGGTTCTGTACCACACACACAAGGATGGATTTCACTACAGCCGACAGGTACCCAGGCAAGGTGTAACCTTAGAGACTGTCTCACCAGGATGTTAAGAGAATGGGATGTGATCAGTAAAGCCCCTCAAAATGGAAAAGCATAAAGGAGAAAAAGTGCAAGGCAGGCTGGATGCTGAGAGCCCTTGTTTTCCAGTAAGCAGCATGATTGGCAGCAGAAATAAACACTGGCGGGAAGCTTGTGTATCAATCTAATTGTATAATTGCAGGTTGCTTTCTGCCTGGTTTGATGTGCAGATTGTAGTAATGTGTAGTGTCTCTTTGGTAATTTGCTATTAAATCCAACACTAGGAAGTAGTTCAGTTGCTTCCTGTAGGGATACCTGCTTCTGGTGCTCCTCACCTGCAGTACTGGACAGTGTGACCCCTGCCCACCTTCCAGCTCTCCTCCTCCTAGTTTGACTTACATGGTGTGCAAAGTTGTTTTTGGCAAATCACAGAAGGTGAGTTAGACATAAAGGTCAAAATGCGGTAACTCATTACAGTGTTGTAAAAGTCACTGCCAAGAGCTGAGAGTAATGTTTAATTATTCCCTCTGAACTTGTACAAAATACTATTTTATATATATTGTAATCAGTGCACAGAAAACAGAGACTGCCTGAGCTTCTGCTCCAGCTCTCCTTGGAGCTCCTTGTGGGTCACTGAGCAGGAGAAGAAGAGTGGCGTTCACAGCAACTCATCCAGGAAAAAATCCTTAGGGTGGGAAAAATGCCAAATATTATCTTTGAGGATGGATGTAGAACAGAGCCAGAAAGAGAGGAAGCTCCTTCTTACTGGCAAAATAAGAGAAGGCTCAGTCCCTATAGGGCCAAATGTCCATTCAGCCCTTTCCACTTCACTCTGACTTTGTTACAGCTGATCAGCTGGTTTTCGAGTGCCAATATCCCTACCCCTGTTCCTTGGCGATGAATTGATCTCTGGCTGACAATGCTATAATTCCAAAACAGAAGTTCATAATCTTTACCTCAGGGCACTAAGGTCTGTTAAAGAAGAGCAAAGATGTACTTTTCTGATAGCTTGAAGGATCTTCCCAACGCTTTTGCTTCCTACATGCCAAGTCACTTTTTATACGCCTGCTTGCATCCTTTTCTGTCTTTTTTCTTTGTTGTGGTTGGCAAACTTATACTTAAAAAAAAGATTGAAGCTGAAGCCCTCAGTGTTAGTGTGTTAGTCACTGTGACCTACAGAAACGGTTTTTGACAAATTCTGCTAAAAACATCTTGTGAAAAATAATTCTAAATAGCTATTGTCATGTCAGGAGCTTTTCATTGAGGTGACTGTACCCCTCTGCCTGTTACCCCATATTATTCAGGGTGTAGTTTCAGCAACAGTAGCTATTTTTCTAATTTTTGGGAAGGTTGCATAAGTTTTTAGTATGCTCTGGGATGTGCAACCTGCTGAGCTTCAGAGGCATTACCCAGAGGGAAAAGCCCTCTGTCTGATGTTCCCACGAGGACATCTGTGTCCTCACTCCTGCAAATCCAAAGCAGCCCTTACCCAGCTGCAGCATCCATCTCATCCCCACTGCAGTAACAGACAAAGCTAGCACATGTTAAATGTCTTTAAAAAAAAAAATCAATCTATAAACAGTTTCCTACCCAGGAAGGGAAAGGAGGTAGGAGCTACACAAGGCATCTGCAAGTCACTCTGCAGAAAGCACTTGGGTGTCCTGCTGATGTTCTCCCGATCTCCTGAGTTTGATTTCAGTAGAGGATGTATTTTGCACAGAGTTGAACAGGACTAGGACTTAAATGCCAGATTCTTCATGCTGGTGTTGCTAAAGTTCATGGCCTAATGTTATAGATAATGGCTACCCTTTTGAGTCTGATAAAGTTGTTACAAACCCACACGGCTGCAGGAATTAAAGCTGAATTATAATCTTCTGCCAGAAGTGACTAGAAGAGTTTAAATTGTTCCAGAGCCTTTCTTTCAAATTGTATCCATTTTTAGATCAATTTTGATAAAATGCTAGCTACTGACTCTATTTTGTGTCTAGGTTCCATACTTTTATGTATAGATTATAGTCTCATCTAGCCATAGTACTGTCTATTAAAGAACTGTAAATTAATAGATACTCAAAGGGAAAAAAAGATCATGTTCTGAGCTTTTGACTTGGGAATTTAAGACAAAAAGCCTCTTTCCCTTATATTTCATGAACTACATGTGGAAAATAATAGCTAGATCATTATTTTTGTCCCCATGTGTGCAACAGTGTTGATATGCTGGTGATATGATACATTCTTTGTTTTCTTGTGTTGAAAATTCATAGTGGACCAGCAGATGGACAGAGATGTTATTGGTACAATGTTTTCCAGCATACACCTCATTGGTATCTATTGATTGTTAACCTTGGCAGAGTGGCAGAGGTTTGGTGAAGCTCTGGTGAGATGACCTGCTCTTGATGTAGCATCTACCCTGTCGTGTGAGTCAGTGCATAACTAACACAGACACCTGGATGAGTTGAGGCTTTCTTCCTCCCCGGCAGTGCCTTGACATCACCTCAGTGCTGTTTTGTCCTGCCTGGCTCAGACACTGATTCCTTCCCCCAAACTTAACCTCTGAGCTCCCAGGGGCTGTGCTTAAGCCAAAGATCAGTGAGCTTTTAAAGATCAAGAGGCTGTCAGTGAGGGAGGAAGGCTTGCTTCAGACCTATGATAAGATTTAGGCACTCATTAGTCCTAACTGAATGCCTGAAAGTAAGGTGCAGAATTTCAGCTTAGTCAACAGCAGTGAGAGACATTCATTGCATTGGGATTACCTCGAAATGTCTCCTGCTTGCTGGGGCTAGCAAATGGTATTATCCAGAGGCAAAAGCCCTGTGTCTGATATTCCCATGAGGACAGCTGTGTCCTCACTCCTGCAAATCCAAACCGTTCCTGGCAAGCAGAAGTTTAATTAAGATCCTTCCTGAGACTAGCCAGGCTTGGGCATTAGTAGCTGTGAGGAGCCCTGGCTACACGCTGGGAAACATGCTGGGGGAAGGACCCAGTTCTGCTCAGTGCCATCAGGCTGCTGTCTCACTTTGTACCACCTCAGTTTTAGTACAGATGCACTTTGTCTACCTGGAATATGCAAATACTATTCAAATTAGGTCTCCACCTTCAGCCTGTCAGCACATACCCCACAGCTCCCCTCCAGCAAGCTACTAATGGGAATATGTGTTCTTTCTATTTTTATCAAGCAGGGGCAAGAATGGGGAGGAGTGCCCAAGCCATTGGGGTTAAAGCCTGGCCTCTCTCTCCTGAGGTCCTATCCTGGTGGCAGAGTCCCTTGGCAGCTCAGGGCAGGACTGGCACCAGACTGGGCAGGACATGCTGCTGTGAGAGCTGTCCTGGTGCCAGGGCTCTGAGGATGCTCTCGGAGCCTGCTCTGAGGAAGGCTGTGGGTGCTCCCAGGTCTCAGGACTCAGATAAGCAGCATGGTGAACATGGGAACAGAGAGTCTGAACTTTCTCAACAGCCTAGCCCATCTTCTTTCTTTTTCCCCAGTTCATTTTCTTCACAATTATACACATCACTATATTTGTTAATGTTCCTATGGCAACAGCTTTAACTGCTTACATAGAAATGTAATGTCAGGAAACTATTTAATGCTTCTGTGGATTATTTAATGTGATTTAGCTCTCTGGTGCAAGGAGAAATCAGCCTTCTCTAGTACTGGGTGCTAGCTCCCAGCACATGCTGTAGGCAAAACAGGTCTGGCTTTGCATCTTGGGCTTTCCACCACTCCAGTGTCTTCTCTGGCCTCCTAACCTGCATCCTTTCTGAAGAAGGATGTTGCTTTCTATTGATTCTGAAAGTTTTTCAGCAATTAATACACAACTTCTGTTCCCTAAGGAATCAAAACAAATGCTGAGGGCTCAGATACTGCTGAACTTAGGCAAGTGAAACTCCTGCTCACTCCCTAGGTCTCCTCCATCATGTCTCATGCATACTCAAAGTAGAGACAATCATGTCTCACAGAAACTCTTGTTCCTTGGAAAGTAACAGCTCTGTGGATGTCTGCTCTCCAGATCTGCTTGTGAGAGTTGCTGGCAACCTGTGCTGCAGCTGCAGGGGCTGCTGGCCTTGCGTCAAGGGGCAACAGCTCATGTGTGATCTGACCTGTGCTACTGGTAGGGTTTGGATCCCATGGAAAATAATGTCAGGAGACACTAAGAGGTGGGATCTTAATGCTTATGCAACAAGGAGACTTTCTTTTTTTTTTTTTTCTTGTTTTACAATATGAATAATGTTTTTTTAATAAATAGTTTTCTCTGTGAATCTTCCTAGATTTTTAGAAACATAAATGAACAAACCAAGCCAGGAATTTCATCATACATGTTCCTACAGACAGAGCAGAAACCTTTCACTTCCCAGCCTGAACTGCTTCCACCTGCACTACCAGAACATATGATAGAAGTAGTTACTGATCACCCAGTTTATGGACTGGAGCCTAGAGAAGAGTAAGACATGTTCCTTTCCTGGATCTCTCTACATTTTCTGTCAGTAAAAGACAACTAAGTTTTGGGAATTTTGATTGGTCAAGAATTTTTGGGGAAAGAGAGACAGTATAGGACTCTGTAGGCCTTTCAGGAGGACTGGATGAGACTTCTCTCTCATCCTGGCTGCCAGTCATGAGAGTTTCCAGCCTTCAGTCCTGCAGCACTTAAAAGAGTTTCTGTGTCCATTGGGTCTTATGTGTCCAAATGGATAGGTAATGGTATTCTGAAGAAAGATTTAATATATTTATCTGAAGTATTAGACTCTTGTCTTCAGGATCCCCCCCACCCCCATTATAATTTAATCCCATCTGTTATTACACTTTAATTAAAACTAGAAAGCACATTAGCCAAGATCACCACTTTTAAAGAGAGGAAACAATCTTTGTGTGCTAGGCTGAACAATGCAGAACTGAGTTTGTAAAGGTAAAGGGGCTGAGAGGGATAAATGGCTCAATGTCCAAGTGGAAGACTTTCCTTCACCTGCTGCAACTCAGCAGGAAGTAATGGCAACTTGTTATTGATTTTATTGTCTATTTAGCTGTTTCAAGCAAATCAAAAGCTTGCTCTGATACTGGGAGGAACAGAATCTGTATTTTCCAAAATCTGGTGTCTCTGGAAAGCCATCCTCCAGGGCTGCTCCAGAGCCACATTTCAACAGAGCGTTACAGAACACTCTGCAAACAGGGGTGTGTTTACAGTACACTCCTTTTGGGTGTTCTGCTTTCAAATGAAAATATTTCCAAAGGGGATGTTTTTCCCATCTCTCCCTGAAGTACACATCTCCACGTCCCAGGACATGACTAATTTTTCCCACCCTCCCCTTCTGTCCCTGCATTAATACTTCCAGTTTTGCTGTCCCTGAAGAAGGACAGGAGCTCATTGGTCTCATTTGCCAGCTCTGTGCACGACTAAGGTGTTTCCTTCTGCTTTTAATCAGATTGTCAGCACTCCTCTCTGCTCTGTATGAGTGAAGGAGTGTGATTTAAGCAGCCAGAATAGGAAGCTCACTCTTCTTAATTAGCACTAATGCAGTGAAGGTTGCTTTCTGGCCCTGGTAGAGGGCAATGGTAATTAATATGGCAGAGAGACAGACGGAGGGTTCAAGGCCAGCATGTGTGCCTCCAACCCTGGGTCAGTGGTGGGTGGGCAGCGGGTGTCCGTTGGCTGCAGGAGACAAAGCCTGTCCCCGTGGGATGGACAGAATGTCAGTAGTGTCCCTCAGCCTCCCTGACCAGCTCTGCACCTCCAGCAGCGCTGCTGCCCCTGCCTCGGCATGACCAGCCTTGTTGAACTCCAGTTTAGCTGCATTTGTGTTCTAATGAGCAATTTTCATCACACCTCTTAGCATGGCCTCGAGGTCGATTCTCTCCTGGCACACCTTGGCTCAGCAGGTCACATTGGCAAAGCCAAGACCGGAGGACACTGATGCTTCCAGCTTCTCACTGGGAAGTTCAGAGTCTCCGTAGGGCACCATGCAGAAGATGCCCTACGGAGCCTGAGGGCAAGTGAAACCCCTGTGACCATGCTGCAAACACCCGTGAGCTTGTATGTTATTCTGGCACCTTGTTTAGCTGTAGCTCAGTGTACAAGCAGAATTAAGAGGATATCCAAGGTAAGGGAAGTGTGAGGAAGGACACACTGTTTGTGGGTGGACTTATGATGGAGAGATAACACAAAGAAACATCTCTCACTGTTGCATTCAGCTTTGGTGCTCCTGTGCCTTGGTTTTGATATAGATTTTACCTGTTCAGGACTGTGGTCCTGAGCCTGAGGGGTGCTCTTCTAATCCCCCAACTTGGTGTAATAAGTTTTGTTCAGCATATTTATTAATCAACAGTCGTTTGGCATGTTATGTACCCATAAAATTTTGACGTGTACCCAAAACCTAAGCATTCAGAGCAACTGTACATCAGTCATGTGAGGAGGTTAGCAGTGAACTTCTCAGTGGATGTCCAGAGCAGAGGCTGAGCTGAGGTTAACTGGAGCAGCTAGAGCTGTGTGATTCACCACCTGCTTGCCTTACACCCAAAACAGGCTGCCCAGGACCCGTGGGCTCTATAGCTGGTACCTGATGTTATGCTTAGGAGAAATGCAGAAGGTTTGACTAGTTTGAAGCTCTTGATGTAAGTAGGAACTGAATAGTGCCTGGTAAAGGGGTCTTAAGTTAGTCCTATGGTTGTAAAGACATCAAGACTTGTCATTTTAGCTGGGAGAGAAGTCAACCAAACCCCTAACATGAGATTTCCCTGGGCCCTTGGAAGATAGATAAACCAGGTATATGTAAGTGCTGCAGGATTTACTCCTTAAATGCTCTAATAAAAATGGCTTAGCTGAGGAATTGACATCCTCAATTAAATGCCCTTGAAAGCACCTGCTGAAAAGCCAGGTAGTATTTAAAACGTCGAAGAAAAAGCAGTGAGTGGAGTGGACAAGGCTTTTATGTATCAGGAGCAGCATTCCTGAAAAGCAACTTGGTAAACTCGTGCAGGGAATTATTATCCTAGTCAATATTTAATGACTGGAGGAAACTCTGTTTCTAACACCAACAAAGAAAGTCCACGTCCTGAGGTGGTTTGTAGGGTTCAACCAAAGAGGTGATGCTGATATGGTTTGTTACCTGAAGGTTTGCTCCTGGGAGCTTTCCCTCCCCTGCTCCTTCACTCCTCCTTCCCTTCCCCCCAGTGATAACCCTGAACAAATAAAGGAGATACAAGAATAACCTGTGGAAGCATCCATGCTGGGTGGAAGCTCCGTTCTCTCTGGAGCGAGTAGCAAATGATTCTTTCCAACAAGAGAAACTAGGCACTAGCTCATATGTGACCATTTTTGTTTGTGTTCTTAATGGTTGCTTTTGGGGGGGATTGTTTATTCTCCTGCATTTTGGGTTTAGGAGATTCTCCTTATAGATTGCAGGAGATTGGTTTGCATATTTTCTGTTTGCCTGTTCTGGGAGCTGGTCTTGCTCTGTAGATGAGACAATGCATGCAAGTGTTCTTCCATTGGGGACCAGATGCTGGCAGGAGGCATCTGGCTCCTTGTGCCCAGCCAACCCCTGGGCCCAAAGGGCAGCACTAATGTAAGGAATGCTCTTGGTTTTTGTCTGCCACAGCCCATCAAGGACTGAGCAGAGACCAGGAGACTCATGTCACCTCAGACTGGAGTTGAAATAGGGTCAGAAAGGTGAAAAGGCAATATTTTATCCATTAAGGAACCCAAGGCATTTGGATTTGTGCCAGAGCAGCAAACGCTAAATCATCATCTCCCAACTGGGGGATTGATGGCAGAGTTACAAAGATGATAATTTATTTAAGCTCCAGTGCTTAGAATTTTTTTTTGTCTCTGTTGATTCTTATTATTGTGGAACATTTTACACTACTTAATGTGTATCAAAGTAAAAGAGGGAACAGAGACGTTGTCCAGAATGCACACGTTGTTTACCCCAGCTGTTCTCCTGGCTTCCAGAAACAGACATCCAAAGGCAGAGGCAGCGCCGTAGCTTTTGTTAGTCGTATGTACATAGGAAAACTGTCAATGTCTCATGCTTGTAAATATGAGTAGCAGTTTAAAATCTTTTATAAGATAAAGCATATCAAAATACCAATTTCCTATACAGCACTGCCTTTAGGAAGAGATTACGCTGTGGTAACAAGTGATACTTTCCAGTATCATTCCTGCCCTGGTCAGAAGCTGTTCTCTGCTGCATTCAACCTTGCACTGCTACCACAGGTACTTTTTTAAATGAGAAATGTCTACATTACTGTTTCATTAGCTAAATTAAAGGTATGTGTATGTGCTGGCTTGTTCTAACAGTTTGCTAGGATGAACACTTGTCAGAATGATGCTTACAAGCAAAATGGCAATGTAGAAGGAGAGCAGGGCTGAGCAGTCTTACCCCAGCTGTGATAAATCCAGGCTTTTAGTTGTGCCTTAAGCTTCCTTCTTCTGTCCAAACAAACCAAAACCGAAGTACTGGGCATGGGTGGGAGTGGAGCGGAGGCAGACCCTGAGCAGGGACGTGTTTGCTCAGAGCTAAAGGTCCCTTCCAACCTGAACCTTCCTAGACCAGAAGTGTGATGAATTACTCCATGCTTACATCTCACTGGTGTAATCTGTGAACAGACCAAGTCCAGAGGACAAATGGGTTTTCATGGGAAGATTATGAGCTGACCTATGACCAGGGGTTATGTTTGGAAAAAGCGGAACCCAACACTTCAAATGGACTTTTCCCACAGTGTAGCAAACTGCTTCACATGAAGTAGCTTGCAGCAAGGATGCTAAGTGCTTCTCCTTGCTGTAGGCATCCTCCCTATCAGTGAAAGCCTGGCTTTTGTTACTCCAGGGTTGCAGGCATCGTGGGGTGGTAAAGGACAGCTCTGCAGGAGTGACGGTGGAACCTGATGATTAATGGCAGCCGAGAAGATTTCCAATTTAGCCCGAGTCTACCCAACAGATTGATGTGTTGTAGATGAACTCCTACCAGAGAGGCTTTCAGATTTTGTGTGCAAATTTAATCCAGTGTTCAAACATTCCTCCTTGCAGGAAACTCAACATGTAAGTCGTTACCACAAGCTAATGTTCTAGTTGTAGTTGTTTCAGGCTGAATTAGGGTGTAGGTGGTACTTCAGTCATACTGTGCCAGCATCTGATTTTGAGCAAATTATTACAGATTTAATCTTTATTCAGGTCTTTGTGTGTGTGTCAGTGACATGTTAAGATTGAAAAGTGGCAGGCAGGAAAATCTTGGTTGTTCCTTAATCGGTTTGTATGTCTTCTGCTGCCAGATACGGATTTTGTCATTCTCTGCTGTCAAAAATTATATGAGTGAGAGCATCTAGAAATCTAAAAAAGAAAATGGGCATTCCTCAATCCTTACTTCATTTCATTTTGCAGCAGTTGAGTTTTCTTTAAGTCTACAAGAACCTCAGAAGGTCTAAAGACAGCGACTCCTCTTCCCACTTCACCAACACCATGCTCTGCAGCTGGGGCAGCAAATGCTGATTAAGAGTTTGTGTCCTCTGCTAAGAAGCTGCAGAGGACGATGCTCCCATCAGACACTGAGGATACTGTGTTCCACCTTGGAGATGTCCCCAGTGCTGGACAGATGGACATGAAGGTTGTGACACACCTCAGCTTGTCCCACTTGCTGTGGTTGGGCTGAGTAGGAGGTTGTGTGGCCCGAGCTGGAGGTTGGAGAGCAAAAGGAGCTTTACCAGCAGCATTTGGACCTCTAGATTTTCACAAGACAATTTTCTTTATGCTCTGAAACAGAATTGGTGTTTGTGAAAGTTGCATGAGAAAGAGAGGGAAATGTGGGGGGAAATGACAACTTCTTTGTTAGCAGACACAAGAGGAGGCTTGCTGACCTCTGCTCAGACCCACAAGGAGCTAGTGATCTGTTATTCTTTCACTACCCAGTTGCTCATGGAGCCTTTCTGATGCTCTTTTTTGAGGCTTCCACAAACATGTTCTGGAATTCCTTATGTCACTAAACTTTCCAGCAGAATGGTTGCAGTTTGTGGAATACTGGGATTGGAAAGCACAAACCAGAGGCTAGGGCGTGTCCCCAGGCCCAGGAACCACATGGCACTTGCCCCCAAGAGTCTGGATGTGCTGCTGGGGTGAGTTGTTGTCATTGCTTTGATCTCATTTTGTTGCTGTTGTTTGGGAATTCAGGAATTTCTAGATTTTTTTTTTTTCAGTACAAAGAAAATTTAAGTTAATGCACTACCTAAAACATGGCTCAGAGGAACAAAAATTGAGTTTCCAGGCTGAGATGTTGGCTAATCTCACTTGTGTGCTCTCTGTGTCCTTGGTTGCTGCTGTTCTGAGAAATAATCTAACGTAAGTATGAGGAAAGCCAAGTGGGGAACCTCTGAAAGTCACCATGGGGAAAAAAAATAGCCTTTTGGTTAAGAAACAAATCTTTTAGGTATGAAGAATCTTGCCTATTTTCATGCCTTCAAACTTCAGTTTAAAAGCAGCCGCAGCAATTTCTTCAAATCCAAGTTAAAAATAAACCAAACAAACAACAACCACCCCCAACCCAAATCAGAAATGTACAATAAATGCAGCCAAAGGACTTCTGCTCAGCCCCTACCCCCTCCACCCAACATTCAGCATGGTCTCAATTTCTAAAAACAGAGCAAGAATGTTGAAGTTTAATTGAAGCCAGGATGTTTAGAGTTAGAATTAATCAGGTGAAAATGGCTGTTAAAAATTTGTCTTTGATTTGAATTGGCACAAAACAAATGTTAGTTCACTATAAATAAAATCCTCCTTTGTTGGAGAACAAGTTAACATATTTAATTTAGATTGTAACACATTTAATTTAGAGTGTAATGTTTTCTACTGAAAGGAGCTAAAGGGAAAAAAATTTTGACATTTAAAACTGAAATCTTTGCTGTAGAAACAGTTGAAAGTTTTGTTTCTATATTGAGACCTCATTTTTGTGCATTTTTTCCCCTGAAAATGCAGTTTTTGTAAGATTTCTCAAACAGCAAAATTCTGTGTTCAGCAGGAAAATCATTTTGCCAAAGATTTTGGATTGTGTCCTTGCAACATCCGACCTGATCATTCAGTCTCTTCTGGGACATGCTGTGTGCTGGGCAGCAGCTCCCTGATCTGATATGGGTTACTCCAGGACAGGGAACATGCTCAGCCTGGCTTGCCCTGCTGCCTCCTTCCTGCATCCCAGAATATGGAGCAGGGTGCAGGGCCCTACCCTGTGGCGCTTGTTGCTGGCTCTGCCATGGGGGTTTGGCTCCTTCCTTTCTCTACATGGATGCTGTTGGCATTATTCTTCTGCCATGGTTTGGAAGCTGCTGGTGAGGTTACTCCCCACCCTTCTCTGGAGCTGACTGAACCCCACTATAAGGACACTGCTTCCCACAGCTGGAGCTGGCACATGGTTTAGTGTCCTTCCCTTGTCAGAATCCTGCTGCTGGATCATTTTCTCTTTGCTTCTCTTTTGGATGGTTAACTCCAACAACAGACTCCTCCATCTGTTCCAGCCTGGCCCACTTCAGTGCAGCAGTGCCTACGGGGGCTTGAAAAGAGCAGTTCCCTTTTTCTCCTTTGGTTTCTTTTTTCCCTTTTTTTTTTTTTTTTTTGGCTGAGGCCAAATTCCTTCACCCAGGCAGAAAGATTGCCCGTGCTGCCTGCCTTTCACTTGTCGAGAGAGCATTTTCCATCCGTCCATGGCTTTCCTGCGGAGCGAGTCTCCCACCCCATTCCCAGCAGAAGGTGCATTTTGCTCATCTGCCTTTTGTTTTGCCTAAGCCTCTGGGACTCGTAGAAGGGGGAGGAACTGATAAAAGCAAAGCATTTTGCCATAAAAAGAAACTAAGAGGGCAACGGAAGGCCATTTGTGTTATTCCCCAGGCTGTGTCTCTTTGAAAGTGGAGGTCTGGCAGAGTCTGCACAACTCACTGACTTGGGAACTGCCTTTAGACTTCACCATGAGCAATGCGTTCTCGTCTATGAATTAAAGATTAAAGGCGACTTAACCTGTATTTTTCTTTTTTTTCCCAACGTCCTCTGGTAGTGAAATGGTGAACCATCATTTCTGATGCGTGTGTGAGTGTGTAGGGAAACCACCCCAGAGGTTCCACACCTCCCACGTGGTTGCTGCAGCTCACCATGTCTGCAGAAGTGGAAAAGGCCTGGCAGGGCTCTTTTCTGATGGGATCTGGCAGGGGTTTGTGATTTGCGGTGGTTTGCATGTAGGGAGGTCAGTGTCTGACAAAGCATGAGGTTGCCCCATGATGGTGTCATGGGATGGATCTGGTGCACTCTGCACCCAAATGCAGTCTTATTTTGTGTTGGACCCAGTGTTTGGGAGTAGCTGCTCGTGTTCTGCCACATCCTTCTTGGGCTGTGATGAGAAGCGCCCCAGTTCTGCTATAGCTACAGAGCAATGGAGTCGGGGTGGTGGTAAGGAGAAAACTGCTTCATGGTGGCAGCTGTTGTTTTAGAAGCTTCTCCAGTACCTTTCCACCACCTGTGGAGTAGGTACGGGCATGGTAAAACATCTCTTTTCTTTTGTTTATTTTTAATCTACCCTGGCAGTGATCAAGGGCAGGTTGGACAGGGCCCTGGACAACCTGATCTAGTGGGTGGCATGTCTGCCTATGACAGGAAGGTTGAAAGAAGACAATCTTTCCATTCTATGATTCTGTGATTCCTTGATTCTATTCTATGATGCCCAAGGGCAACAGGAGAAGGCAGATGCAGAGCATAGTAAAGGTAGGGTAGAGGTTAAAGCTATTGGGATGATTTAGCCACTTGGGCTTATTTTGTGTGCATGGAAGCTGGGTACAGTAGAAAAATCTAGAAGGAGCAGGCAGGTAGCATCGTCTTCTGGCAGTGCCCATGCTAGATGGAATGTCATGTAGTACAGCTCAGGAAGAGATGTGTTGTATGCAGAAGGAGAAACTGATTTCTGGAATGGGGAATCGGCTGTGGCCAGATCTTCCCTTGGAGTTAGTCAACGGATTGCAGCACGGCAATCCCACACTGCTAGTTCACCATGTGAGACATCAGCAAAACCAAGTGGTGTGGATCACCCTCCCAGCATGGGGCTAGGAGCATCAGGCTGCCCATGGTGCAGTGGCACCTCGGTGATCAAGTTTCCTTCTGGACACTGCAGCACTGAAAGCTATTGACAAACCAGAAGGAGATTAGAGAAGAGCAACAAAAAGGATTAAGGGGCTGAGGGGATTGATTTATGAGAAAAGATTAAAAGAGCTAAATATGTGCAGCTTGGCAAAGAGATGAGTACAAGAAGGCTTGATAACAGTCTACAAATGTTTGAAGATCTAAACACAAAGAGGTTGATCCTGCAGACCTCACTTTCATAGTGTCCCTGCAGAATCAATAGGCATTGGGTGTCACATTTGCAGGGCTAAACTAAAATTACTCATGCTCATAATATATATATTTATGTATGCATATGTCTATAAGGGAGCAGGTGAAGTAATTTCAATATCAGCAAGAAATTTCTAACACTGATATAGTGAAATTTTAGAATTCCCCTAAATTGGAAGATGTCAAATTCTTCAGCCTGGAGTTTCCTCTGAAGAGCACACTGGACAATGAGGAAAGTAATGCACAGCAGTAGAGGGACAATGCTGGTTTCCTCCACCAAGTTCTTCTTTCCTCTACAAATCAGAGTCAAGAATCCACACGAACCAAGAGAAGAAATTCATGTTTAGGCTTCCTCTGGGGGTTGTCTTTTTTGGGATGTGAGGGATGGAAGGGTGGTTGGGTTTGGTGGTGGTGTTTAGTTTGTTGGTTTGAGGGTTTTTTTTAAATGTAGGGTGATAGGTGGTTATAATGTTGGCAATATGGGACTGTATGAAAACCTTCAAGTTTCTGCCAGAGATTATTGGGTGTTTGAGCAGCAGGATTACTTTCACTCACTGTACTTTTGAACTTTGGCCTGACTTCTGCTGGCAGATTCAGAAAATGAATGCATGGCTCTAACACCTTTAGATCAGGTAGTGAAATTTCACATTTATCTACCATTGCTTCCTCCTTGGAGACTTCTCTAATTTCGTTTCATTTGTTTGTTTATTGTCTTGGTGGTATTCCCAGCTGTCACCCTGAAATTAATATTTCAATCTGGGGCAGCTCCCAAGCTTCTGCTCAACCTTCTTTTAGCTGGGAGAAAGAATTATATTCCTTCTGCATTCAACAAGTCCAGCTATTTCCCTTTGTTTCAAAAAGACTCCAACTAAACATAAATCTGTCTCCATCTGTGACAGCCCATAGTCATCTGTTTACCAAAATAAACTTTAAGCATATATTGAAAAATAATTTCTATTGAAATATGCATCCCCATGGCATTCAAGCTTGGTATTTAATGCCTTTTTTATGGTTAATAATGCATCAAAAGCATTTCTAGTCTTGAGCTGTCATTACATCACATACATGATGTGCCGGATGCGTTTAATTGACTAAAAAACTTGGAGTCAGTTTTTATTTTAAAAAATACTAATACATGATTACCAAGTCCTCCTCTGATCTAGTCCTGATCTGTCTCTTGTAGGAAATTGTCTGCTGGTACAGAGCAGTCCACTGCCAGCACTTCAAGAGCTCAGCTCTGGGTGGATGAGGAAAGCTCACACACAAACAATAACAGCTGTTTGTTAGGAGTCTTTTCCTGAAGCACTTTGCTCCTTTCTGATTTTTGCAAGGTGAAGGCAAGTTAATTCAGGAAAGTATTATTAGACCTGTGTCACATCATTACATGAGAAGACTATTGGACTGAGACCTGAATAAATGGTTCTGCCCTATGGGAATTTTTTGCTCCCCTAAACAAAACAAGAGTTACAAGGTGTGTTATTGCCAGGACCTCTGTATTTACAGGCATGTCCACTGAGGAGGGTGAATGTCGCCCATATGGATTTCATTTCATGCAGGTTGGGGCTTGTGGAAAAATCTAGTGTATTGGGAATGTTTGGGGGTTTTTATTCCTGGAAAAAAAACAGAACAAGAAAGACTCTGCTGAAGTGAAAAACTTCCACATCAGTGTGACATTGTGAACCAAGAAACAAACAACAAAACAGTGCAGAGTTCTCCAGCTAAGTTGTTCTCAAACGATGCTGGGGCTGGCAGCAGACGTAGGACTTGTCAGATGCAAAGGTCCATGTTGTTCATGTCTTGTGCAAATGCAGAGGCAGCCATGAATCATGTTCCATGAATCATGAAGAGAAAATTAGAAAAAGCTACAGCAAGGCAAAGGTAAATGCTTTTATCTACAGACTGGTTCACAAGTTCCCAAAGCTTTGGGACTGCATCCACAACCTGCCTATATTTAGACCCCAATATTTTCTTTGGCCCGGCCATGAATAATTGACTACATCCTGAGGAGAACCATTGCAGAAGTACAGATACATTTTTTTATGCCTCATTTCAGTTCACTTTTTAATGTTGTTGACTATGTTCTGTATTTCATAGCAGGAAAGTTGCTGTTTCCCTTCCGCCTTATGGAATGGGTTTAGCTCTCATGCTCTCAGCCCTTCAGCTTTCAGAAGGCTGACTGCCCAGTGTCTGAGGGCCAGCACTGTTCCCCCAGGCAGCTTTCTAACTTGTAATGTGAGAGGATTCTCCTCTGCAGCTTTTAAGCTATATTCCATATCTTTTTGCTTCATCTCTTCCCTAGAATACTTTGCTTCTAACTTGTCAGTGTATTTTCCTTTAGCCACTCAGCCTTTGAGTATCTTTAACTGTATTTTTTTTTCTTTTTCACTTTTGTCTTTTAAGTTTCTGTTAAGCTTTTTAAAATACTTTTTGATTGAATGGTAATGCTTAAAATCCTGTCATTATATTCCAGTGGAGGATGTGAAAATACTTGGGTTTTAGAAGGAGTGAAATAGTCATGTGCATAAGGAGGATGTGAACATAGTTTTGGAGAGGTGACTTGGTCTTATTTGTAGGAATCATTCCCTTAATACAGGTTAAACTGAGTTCTCTGGGGATGTCTCTTTGTTCCTTTCACATGTATAATGTGACCTGTGATCGAGGCAGGTATGTTGTATTCCCCTGATACTCTTCCCACTTCTCCCACCAGCCTGTGCAAATGCTGTTCATTACAAACTCAGATCATCCACAGGCTTGAACAATAGTTTCTCCTGGATAACTGTGTTAGATGAATGATATGACACTTACCTGTTTCTAAACTCTATTCCAGGTGTAGTTGAAGACTGAAGCTTGCTAGTTGTTCTTTAACTGCTGAGTTTCTAAACGACAGAAAAATGGGGCATTGCACTAAGCTTCCCTTCTCCTTTCTTTCAGTTTTCCCTGTTCCTCTTTTAGCTGCCTCTCTTGGTCCCATCAGTCATCCAGTTTCCTGGTAAATGTTAGTTATCTCTTGCAGAAGGTAGTTTCTGTTGCCTGTCTTCAGTTACCCCTGTCCTTCAGGGCTCTGTCATTCCACCCATGGTTCAACAACATGTCCCAGCTCTCCTGTTGGGACTCTGCAGTGCTGTTGTGTGTGCCAGAGCGAGTCATCCTGTTGCAGCAGGGACAGGTTTGCCAACACCTGCCAGTGCCAGATGGGTGTTTTCACAGGCAGGACAGACACGTGTCACATGTCATAGGGCTTCAGCTCTTACACACACTCCAGTGCTGACGTGTGCTCCTGGCTTCCAGCACGTGCTCATGCTGCTGTGCTGTAACACTGGCCTCATGTTAATGTTTCCAGGTCAGATGTGGCAGGATACTGGGAAGGGCCAGTCACTTAATGAACCCCTCTGGGACTTACCTCAGTTACTAACAATTTCTCTCCAACTCATCAGGCAGGGAATTGCAGCCCTTGCTGTTTCACTCCATCACTCTCTTCCGCTGCCTTTTCCGCCTGCTCGCTCCACACAAACAAACCAATTATCGAAGAAGATACAAATTGGGTCCTTTTTCCTTGAAAGCTTCTTCAGCCTTGCACTTACCCCAAGTTTCACAGACACACACCACGGTGTCTTTCTCTCTGCCTCTCCTCGCTCTGTCTCTGTCTTGCAGGTGCTGAATTAGCTATTCAGAATAAGCACACGCCTTCATATTGAGCCCTGGTGTAGATCTGCACAAAACCCCCAGAGTCCATGTCCTTATGTGCCTGTGCTCTAATAGGAGCACAAGAAAGAGCTGAAGTCATTCATTCATTTGAGATTTTCTTTGTTTCAGTTACAGGCCACCTTAGCTGCATGTATCTCAGACAAAAATACCTCCCAAAATAATGTTTGTCTCCAGTTTACATAAGCAAGGTTTTCATGGACCATAGACCATAAAATGAAATTAATACCACAGAGCAGAGCTGGTTTCCATGTTGTGCACGCACACAAATATGTTTTCTGAGGGTGCATATGTGTTTTTTTCTTCTTAAAAACAGGTCATCTTGTAAGACTGAGGATTTCACATGGGGTGTGAGGTGACTGCTCTGATCAGCTGGAGATTTTGAACCATGCCCTAATGTTTGGATCTATACTCTGAGTGCAGACATTTGGCATCATGTACATTTGATACAAAGAAGTAAAACAGATCAAATCTTCCCAAAGTACATCTGTAGCTGAGCCTCTCTTTACATCACTGACTGTCTCAGTGCATCACAGCTTGTCCATGCACCTAAATACAGTAAGCAACCCCTTAGCACCTTTATGAAAATGTGTTTTGGAGTCTCTGAACTCACCTTGGAAAGCATTAGGTAGCAGAAAGTGGGAGATTACTTGTGGCAAACCAATAACCTTCTCAAAACAAAAGGCTGAGTAGAAGGACTTTAAATTTGTAGTGTTTTGTTATGGTATTGAATGTTTGAGAGAAATGTTCTTCCAGCCCTGACCTCATAGCCTGTGTTTGAAGTGCTCCTCTAGGGTTGCTGTCACTCATCCTCTTGCTCCCTGGAGCTCTGCTCCAGCCTAAGGTCTCTCACCCTTTTCGGAGAAGATCATTCCTATGCTCAGACAACCTGTGTTTTCTAAGACCATGTCTGTTCCTTTGAGAGAAGATTCTTTTGGGCTGCTGTGCTGGTTTACCCCTCACTTCCACCGCTGACCATAAGGCTTCTCTGTTAGGACCTTATTGATTCACCCAGGAGCTCCCTCCCAGTGCTGGTGGGTGAAAGTTAAGCTTGTGCTGCTGGCAGTGACCCTCTGTGGGTGGCATTGTTATCCCCAACAAGACTCGCAGCCAAGAGAGCCTTCTATAAAGTGATAGCAGAGAGGCTGACTGTGGTCTCTGCACTGGTGTCTGTTGTGGAAGAGCTTTGGGAGCTTCCCATATTAGGAGCTTTTGGTTTTAGTGGGAATAGGTATGAAAAACTGTCTCAAATTAAAATACCAAGAGAAGGTTTTAAAACAAATCATGAAAAGCAACTGCAACAAATTGTTGGGACAAGGCGCCAAGAGTTAATGAACTAAAAATAGCCAAATTACTGTGTTGTGCAACCTGTAGTTAAATTGGGCCAATGCTGGACGAATTGATCGTGATTACAGTTCTTTAGAAAGGCACCCGGATGATGTTAGGAATTTCAGAGCAATATGCTTTATTTCTGTTGTGGAAAAGTAGGGATATCACAAATGGAATTTGCAGATGCACAAATAAGTTTGACATGATGGAGGAGAATCAGTGCAGCTTTTGTAAATGGCATTTAATCATCACAAACCTATCCCATCAGTTTAAAAGACATTGATAAGCTTGCGAGTGTTAAATGGTTGAATGAAAGAATGCACTAGATTCCCTGAAAAGGTTTTGGGGGAAAAAAAAATAAAAAGAAACATGAAAATACGAGAGTCATAGATAAAGGGAAAAGCATAAGCCTTGGCAATTAACTGCAAGTTCATAGCAACACAAGCTGAAAAACAAAATTAAAAATCGAGGAACAAATGGCTGAAAACAAATGGCCCTGGTCCTCATGGGGGATTTCAACCATCCTGATATCTGCTGGAGGGACAATACAGCAAGGCACCAGCAATCCAGGATGTTCCTCGAGTGCATCGATGACAACTTCCTCCTCCAAATGGTAAAGGAACCAACTAGGAAAGGTGCTATGCTGGACCTTGTCCTTACCAACAGGGAAGGACTAGTGGTCAATGTAAACCTGAGGGACAACCTTGGCTGTAGTGACCATGAAGCACTGGAATTCAAGATCCTCAGGGCTCCTAAGAAGATATGTTCTAGGCTTGTGAGCCTGGACTTTGAACGTGCAGACTTTGATCGCTTCAGGGATCTGATGGCCAAAGTACTGTGGGACAAAGCCCTAGAGGGAAGGGGGGCCCAGGGCAGATGGTCAGCTTTCAAGAATCACCTTCTCCATGTACAAGAGCTATATATCCCGACAAAGAGAAAGGCAGGGAAGAATGCTAGGAGACCTGCCTGGATGAACAAAATGCTCATGGACACGTTGTCTCGTAAAAAGAATCTATATAAGGAGTGGAAGAAGGGTCAACTAGAATGGGGGCATACAGGGAAGCTGTCAAGAGAGCAAGGGAATTGGTTAGGAAAACTAAAGCTCAGTGGGAGTTAAATCTAGCCAGGGAAATCAAGGGGAATAGTAAACACTTCTACAAATATATTAATGGAGAAAGGAAGACTAGGGAAGGTGTGGGCCCCCTCAGAAAAGAAACAGGAGAACTGGCAACGGATGACATGGAGAAGGCTGACCTTCTCAACAGCTGCTTTACTTCAGTCTTCACTGGCAAGGGCTCCTGCCACACCCCAAAAGTCAAAGAAGATAATGGCAGGGATGGGAAGGTAGAACTGCCTGTGGTAAGTGAAGATCAGGTTCGTGACCAACTGAAGAACCTGAAAGTTCACAAGTCCATGAGACCTGATGGGATACACCCACGGGTACTGAAAGAATTGGCGGATAAGGTTGCTAAGCCACTCTCTATTGTGTTTCAAAAGTCATGGCAGTCTGGTGAAATCCCCACTGACTGGAAAAGGGGAAACATAACCCCTATTTTTAAAAAGGGGAAGAAGGATGATCCAGGGAACTATAGGCCAGTCAGTCTCACCTCTGTTCCTGGTAAGATCATGGAGCAGATCCTCCTGGGGAAACTGCTGAGGCAGAATAATAATGAAGAGGTGATTGGTTATAACCAACATGGCTTAACCAAGGGTAAATCGTGCCTGACAAATCTGGTGGCCTTCTATGAAGAGGTTATGACATCAATAGACAGTGGAAGAGCAACCAACATCATTTACCTGGACCTGAGCAAAGCCTTCGACACTGTCCCGCACGAGATCCTGGTCTCCAAGCTAGTGGAATATGGGTTTGATGGATAGACCACTTGCTGGATAAGGAATTGGCTTGACGGCCGCACCCAAAGAGTGGCTATCAATGGACCCATGTCCAAGTGGAGGCCAGTGACAAGTGGCGTCCCTCAAGGATCAGTACTGGGACCAGTCTTGTTCAACATCTCTGTCAGCAACATGGACAGTGGCATCGAGTGCTCCCTCAGCAAGTTTGCTGATGACACCAAGCTGTGTGGAACGGTTGATACGCTGGAGGGGAGGGATGCCATCCAGAGGGACCTGGACAGGCTGGAGAGGTGGACCCATGCCAACCTCATGAAGTTCAACAAGACCAAGTGCAAGGTCTTACTGCTGGGTCGGGGCAATCCCAAGCACATATACAGCCTGGGCAGAGATTGCCTTGAGAGCAGCCTTGCGGAAAGAGACTTGGGGGGGGTCGTGGATAAGAAGCTCAACATGAGCCACCAGTGTGTGTTTGCAGCCCAGAAGGCCAACCGTTACCTGGGCTGCATCAAGAGAACCATGGCCAGCAGGTCAAAGGAGGTGATTCTCTCCCTCTACTCTACTCTCGTGAGACCCCACCTGGAATATTGCGTCCAGCTCTGGAGCCCCTATTCCAAGATCGATATGGGGGTGCTGGAGCAAGTCCAGAGAAGGGCCACGAGAATGATCAGGGGACTGGAGCCCCTCTCCTCCGAGGACAAACTGGAAGAGTTGGGATTGTTCAGTCTGCAGAGGAGAAGGCTCCCAGGGCACCTTATTGTAGCCTTCCAGTATCTGAAGGGGGCCTACAAGAAAGCTAGTGAGGGACTTTTTGGGAGGTCAGACAGTGATAGAACCAGCGGAAATGGGTGTAAGCTAGAGGAGGGTAGATTTAGATTAGACATTAGGAGGAAGTTCTTCACTGTTAGGGTGTTAGTGGAATAGGTTGCCCAGAGAGATTGTGGAAGCCTCATCCCTGGAAGCTTTTAAGACAAGGCTTGATGGGGCCCTGGGCAACCTGATCTAGTGGATGGTGTCCCTGCCAGGCAGGGGCGTTGGAACTCGATGATCTTTAAGGTCCCTTCCAATTCTGACAATTCTATGATTCTATGATTAGCAAATGCCAGAGAAGAAAGACCAGTAGAGTAATGTTTTCACACCATAATACAGAGCCATGGGGTAGCCTCTTCTCTGCAGCCCCTTCAGGTTCTTGTTACCTGTTTCAGCAATGGTATGGTAGAAATTGAAAAAAATACAGTGAAAGGCAACAAACTGGGGAATTTGGGAGCTCTTCGAGTCTTTTGGGTTTGCATTGTTTTGTCCTGATAAATACACAGCTTGATGAAGTGTTCACTGCAGATTAGGAACCAGGTTGCTGGGAAATAGATGCCTCTTAGCAGAAAAAAACCCCAACAAACCAAAAACGATTCCCTGGTATTTCCTTTGTTCTTACAACTATTTTCCTAAGCATCTACCACCATCTGCCTTCAGAGAGGTTTCTGAGGTAGGTGAGCCTTTGGTCTATCCTAATCTGGATCTTCTTCTGCACATACATCACAACACTTCAAGGCAGCTCTGCAGCAGGAGGTGCAGGAGGACTTCTGCTGCTTTTCCCCTTTTTGCAGAAGCAGTCTGTTGCTGTGCAAGGTTTGGCAGGTACCAGCTCCACATCCGATACCAATGCACTTCAGAAAGGTCTGCCTAGACAGGAGTCATTCTATCAGTAGTGAAATTCCTATTTTAATGTAATTTTACAGACCCTGATTCACTGTCCCTTAACTGCAGCTTGTTATTTCTGGCATTAGAGGGTAAAAAAAAATAGCTTCTGGGCATGTGACACTATTCACAGGCCTTTAATGTCAGAAATAATGATCATGTTAAATTGGAGCTCATTACGACGAAATGAGACCTCATTGAGCCCTCTTTTTGGGGGGTTGTTTAATGATTTTCCTTTTTCTCTTCTTTTTTTCCTTCTAAGTAGCTCTGAATTGGTACACTGGGGAAGAAGCTGGGAGGTTTGGTGGTAAATTTAAATTGCAAGAAATGTATACCTTTAAAATATTATTTTTTTTAATAAAAAAAGGGCTTGATTTTTCTACTGTTCTCCCCAAGTCCTCTGTTCCTTTGTTACATTTGCAGTTATAGAAGTTTCTTGCACCTCTTAAGGCAGCTAATAACGGTTATATCTAAGGCAGCTACGAAACATATTTGGGACTTTATTTCAAACACTACTTTCCACATAATGAACATGAGGATCCCGTTTTCCAATCTTTTCTCTAATGACATTCTGAAATTCTGAAGCTACCTCCTGTGACACAGCTGCAATAAAATAGCTTTGCTGTATGGATGAAGCCTGTGTGTGACCCCAGGCGAGTGCCCACACATCCAGGCCCTCCTCAGGGCCCACAATGGTTTCCAGATCTCAGGCGTGTCTGGACTTCTGGCGTAATGATGTGTCCATCATTCTTGGGCAGAGCTGGCTAGTATCTATCCATCAACCATATGCTACTGCTATCAAGTTATTAATAGGGTAAATATCTTCAGGGGAAAATAAGCTTTGTTGTTCTCCTTCCTTCCTTCTCCTAAAGGTACCTTAATTTTATGGCATTCTGTCCATTTTACTTCCCTCCTCAAATCACTTGACCATTACATTCTGTTCCTCATGAATGTGCTAGTTGGACTTGCATGCTCTGTGAACACCTCTGCGGGTTTAGGTAATAGAAGATCTTTCGAGGTCCCTTCCGATGCCTAACAGTCTGTGATCAGCAATGGTCTCCATGCACAATCAGCATAACTGCAGCCAGCATGGACAAGGAGAGTGCAAATAAGCTCTTCCAAAACAGTGTGTTCATTTTAGGAATTACTATAGAAAGCCCAATTATAAAAGCAGCACAGGAGAAAAATTGAAGGTGCTTTAAAAAAATTGTAGTGGAGGCTGCTAGAAAGGAAAGTACAAAGGGGGAATTAGCCTCTAGATAATGGAAGAGAAGTAGTAGAGAACAGATCATAAGGAGTTTTAAAGGAGGGAGATAAATATATTATGTATGCACTAAAAAAGGAAGCACTTGTAGACAGTTGCAATGTCACAGTGATAAACTTGGAAGATTATCTTTGTCCCAACCCTCAGAGGAATATGAGGATGCTAAGACTGGGGAAAGGATGTTTCCATTTGTATGTGACAAACAATGAGTGTCCAGACAAATATTTTAGCAAGGAAGAAGTTTAGTGAAAGATTGTTGGAGGTGTTATGGGGAAAGCAAGCCAAAGGTAGACAAAAATTTGAATATGATGACAGAGAAAAGCTGGAGTAAATGATGTCTGAGATAGCGACTTCAGTGGTAAAGGGTAGGTTTAGATTAGATATTAGGAAGAATTTCTTTACTGAAAGAGTGGTTAGATATTGGAATAGACTGCCCAGGGAGGTGGTGGAGTCACCATCCCTGGAGGTTTTTAAGAAGAGGATAGATGTGTCTCTTCAGGGGATGATTTAGGGGTAAGAGTAGTGTAGGGCTATCGGTTGGACTAGATGATCTTGAGGGTCCTTTCCAACCGTAATGATTCTGTGATTCTGTGTAATATCTGAGAAAGCTGGTAGCAAAAAAGACTTTGTAGGGAAGATTAGTACCTCTGCTCCAGTTAAGTGGAGTTGTTGATGTGATTGACAGGATCTTGGGTGCTATTTTGAACTATACCTTTAGAGAGAGGGATACACCTTAGAATCCTCAACACAGGTAACTGCATTTCTGTTTGTGGTTGAGAACACACATTTCTTCCTCTTCAAGAACAGACATATGTGTGTATATATATATATATATATGTATGTATGATGTGCAAGGAATTTTGGATCACAGAGAAAAGAAAAAACTGCCCAAATTTCAGCATTTGGGTGATTTGGCAAAGAAAATTACAATAGAGAAGCTTTCCTGTGTGCTAAGCTGAAGGGGTAGATACTAAGGACTGTGCATGAGCATGTGCAGCAATGTTGCACTTAATATTATTGGGAAATAATTGGACTTCAAGCTCTCATAGCAGCTCTTTGTTATGTATAGAAATAAACTCATCCAGCACAATGAGCTCTTTTCTGCAACGTTTGGTTAAGGTGTTGTTAGTTCCTCCTCTAACTTTAACATGACTAAGATTTCGCTCTTGCTGTTTGGCCACCAGGAAGGGCTGGAGGATCTCACTTTCCCACCCAGCACAAAGATCTTGGGGAGCCAGGTGACAGCTTGTTGTATGACTTTCTGATAAGAGAGTCTCTTATGTTAAGGCTGATCCCGCAGACTGACCTTTTAAAGCTGGAGATAAATGTCTCTGTGTCTTTCCACCTGTGCTGTAAAATGACTCAGGAATAGGCACTTTCAGGAACAATGACTACCTGTTATTTCTCTGCTTTGCCTGTGCTTTACCAGTGACACAATGACTATTATTTAGCTCTGGGAAAACAGCATTTGAATTGTGTTAAGCATATTCCAGTGTAAAGAAAACTCCTGAAGATAATTATTTGTATCCAAATTATGTTCCATTCTTTAGCAGACGTTTTCAGACTTCAAATATGTTGTTTTCTGCAAGTGCTGCATAATAAATTAATTGTTTAATTAGTAATAGATGTGTCACTCCTGGGAGCAAATCTCTTACTTTGAACAAGTAAACTAGACACCCCTTTCATGTTTAATGTGTTGGGTTTAAGACTTTTACCTCTTTTTAAATACATGTACTTTCATAGATCAGATAATACCTTAAACTATTGTCAGTGATTATCTGAGATCTCATAACACAGAATGGAGCAAAGCACAGACATTTCTTGGCTTTAATCAGCAATAAAAGCAGGAAGAAATTAGAATGTGCTTCCCATCAGTAGATCTCCTGCACACGTTCCACCTGCTCTAAGTATTGAAGTGGTCCTCATTACCATGGATGTGAAAATCTCTGTAACGTAATCTAGCACAAAAATAGATCATGTCATGAAAGTGAGCCAAGGCTCAGAGAGACTAATGGCGCAGGAAATCTGTTGACCCAAGACACTGTCCTTCATAGCAGGAAACCCTTCTTCTTGAGCTTCCAAAAAAGAAATGTTTTGGTGACCACCAGTTGCTTCAGCTACACTGTGTAGGAGGTGCATAAAATGGACTACTACCACCTGGAGAGGAAAAGGGATGGGTAACTTCCTCAAGGCTTCTGCTAACTCCTGTAGAAAAGTAGTGCTTCTCTCATAGGCACTTAGTCTTTCATTCTTGTTTGGTATTCATAAATTCACAGAATTGCCCAGGTTGGAAGTGACCTTAAAGATCATCTAGCTCCAACCCCCCTGCCATGGGCAGTGATGCCACCCGCTGCACCACGTTGCCCAGGGACACATCTAGACTCGCCTTGAACATTGCCAGGTATGGGGCATACACAACATCTTCAGGCAACCTGTTCCAGTGCCTCACTACCCTCAGGGTAAAGAATGTTTCCCTAAGATCTAAATCTTCCCTCCTTTATTTTGAAGTCATACCCCCTTGTCCTATTGCTTTCTACATGCGTAAAGAGTCACAGAATCACAGAATGTTAAGAGCTGGAAGATGACCTCAAAAGATCATCTAGTCCAACACCCCTGCCAGAGCGGGATCTCTCTCCCTCCCTTCTATAGGCCCTCTTTAGGTATTGGAAGGCTGCTATAAGGTCCCTCCAAAGCCTTCTCTTCTCCAAGCTGAGCAATCCCAACTGTCTTTGCCTGTCCTCATATGGGACGTGCTCCAGTTCCCTGATCATCTTTGCGGCCTTCCTCTGGACCCACTCTAACAGGTCCACATCCTATACTGAGGACCCCAGAAATGGACATGGTACTCCAGGTGGCGTCTCACAAGGGCAGAGTAGAGAGGTAGAATCCCCTCTCTTGTCCTGCTAGTCATTTCTCTCCTGATGCAGCCCAGGATACGGTTGGCCTTCTGGGCTGCAAGTACACATTGCTGGCTCATGTCCAGCTTTTCATCCACTGTGACTCCCAAGTCCTTCTCAACAGGGGCTGCTCTCAATGGTTTAATCCCCTAGACTGTACTCATGCCTAGGATTGCCTCATCCCAAGTGCAGGACCTTATACTTGGACTTGTTGAACCTCACATGGTTCTCATGGGCCCTCTTTTTAAGTTTGTCCAAGTCCCTCTGAATGGCATCTCCTGTCCTTCCAGTGTATCAACTGCACCACTCAGCTTGGTGTCATCCGCAAACTTGCTGAGGGTGCACTCGATCCCGCTGTCAATGTCATTAATAAAGATGTTGAAGAGCACTTCATCCCAAGACGGAGCCCTGAGGGTATGTTTGAGTTTTCTGCAGGTGGTGCCTCCCTAGCACAAAGGGAACCTGATTCTGTTGTTCACCACCACTGCTGAAATCAGATAACGAGCAATAGTAACTGCATGCATCATATCATAGTCTTCTTGTGAAATCATTCAGCTGTTTGATCTGTGGGATTTTCTTGAACAAATATTTATTTTAAAAATATTTATATATTCAAATATTTAGCAATTTAACTTTTTGTAATTGCAAAAGTCTCAGCAGTTCAGACAGTATTGGCATCACACTGAATTCTCCTTGCTTCTACCTTGCCAATAGGTATTGCCAGTTTCATCAGAACACTTTCTTGGATATGATCCTGGAGAGAAGAGAGGTTCAGCAGAGCTACCTTAGTTTTACGAATCACCTTCTTCTAGACAGAAGACTCATGAGTTGATATCCAAGCATGCAAGTGTAGGGTTAGGAAAGCCAAAACCTACCTGGAGGTGGACCTAGTAAGGAATGTGAAGGATAACTGAAAGAGTTTCTGCAGGTATATCAACAGCAAAAGGGAATGTGGAGAAAAGGTAGATCTGCTGCTGAATGTCTCTGCATATGCTGAAGAAAGTATGTGTGTGTACATAGGAGCACTGGTTGATATCTTAGACTTTAAATGTATTTTAAGCAGTGGGGAACACTGAACACAAAAGAACGCTGTTGTGAGAGCAAGAAACTTACAGCATTAAAGGTTCAGCATGGCTATGGATTGATTGAAGGACAGGCAAGTTTTAATAATCAAATACATTGGTTAAAAAGAGGAGGGGAGAGAAGAGGGAAATTCAGCAAATCCTGAGGAGCAGCCAAGAATTTACCAAATGTAAAGGAATCCAGTGCACTCCTGCATCCTTCTCACACTGTCATCTCTGTACTGATGATCAATAGTCCTTGGAGCCTGAGACCAGGATAACATCTCTTCCTTCACCCAGCTCTACAAAGATTCTAGGCTGGTGTTTTGCAAGAGGTGCACCTACCTGCTGCAAGGAATCATGAGACCTAAAACTCCTTTAACCAAAGCCACCGAGCTGACTTCTCATGAAGCACTCTCTTCAGTTGGTGTTTCCCTTGGTAGGATGCTAACAGGTGACTGCGGTTTGGAAGCTCTTTGTTCCACCCCTCTCTCCCAGCCCACTCGGTGCTCTCCCCTCAGCTTTTGTTATCTATCCAAATTGTTAGCAGAAAAGATAGATGTATGCAAAGCACTTCCACAGGATCCAAGCTGGAACAGCTGTCAGAGATGCAATCCCACTTAGTTGGTCTTCATCAAATGCGTGCGGCATTTTTAAGCGTCTGGATAAAGGGTAAAGGCAAACTGCGCCCATTTAGCAGAAGGCAGCATGTGACAGCTGACAAAGTGACAGTGGGCCCCTGAACAGCCCATGTCACTCTTCAGCAGGAGGCCCTGAAATGCCCATTTTAATTTAAATGTTATTTTCAAATAAAATTGCCACTTTGGGATAATTGCTTCTTACTGTGTAACTTTGAGAACACCGTACTGAGCAAAGTGGGTGCAGCTTTCTGTATTGTTGTTCTTATTTGTTATTGTGCAGCACCATATGTGTCTGCAGCCCTATGCAATAGGTGGTCCCCAGAACTGCCTGCTGCACAAATCAACCTTTTGTTCTGGGAGCTGTTGGTTTGTTGGGTTTTTGGTGTTTTTTTTTTTAAAAAAAAGGATAACAAAACAAACAAAAAACCCCAACAAAAACAAACTCCCCAACCTCCATGAGAGGTGAGGAACTGGAATTGGGGTGATTTCAGGCATGCCCATTGTTTTGGGGCTTTTGTTTGCACAGAGTTTTCTGGTAACAACCTCTACAGTGATAGGTACAACATAACCACATACTTTTCTTTGTGCAGAATGACTTATGGCTCCTTTCATCTGAAAGCTCCACTTACTTTCCCTTTTTCTTTCTGGCTTCCTAGACCCTCCTGGTATTGCACAAAACAAAAGCGCACAGCCAATTTTCCATCAGTTTTGCAAAGGCAATCAGCACGTTTACAAATTCTGTTTCTTTAAACTCTTCCCTTCATAGAGAGAAGAAAGCCTTGGTTGAAATCCTTAAGCACCTGGCTCTGGTTGCGATGGGTTTGGGAGGTTCTTTCTTTTGCGTTCAGGTTTTTGATACCCTAAGGCTCGGTGTGTCTTGGGATGTCCTAGTGATGGAGTGAAGAGGTCAGAAGAACAGCAGTGAGAGACTCTATCTAATTCACACCTTGGCACCAGCACACTGGGGCTGACACGTCCAATTTACTGTGGCACTGTTTGACAGGTGTCAGGACTCGACAGTCGCACAGAAGTACACACGGCTGCAGAATCAGAAGGAGAGAGGAGATGATTGAACATTCTGCAAATGAGACACCCAGGGAAAGAAAAACACACGCACGCAACACACAACAATTCAATAGGAAATCTAGGCTAATTAACGCCTGCTGTTGCCTGATGCGTGGCATGGCCCCTGAAGGACTCTTTGCCATTCGAGAGTTGAAAACATGTCAAGAGGCTCCTCTTTTCTCTTGCATGAAGAATATGATGACATTTTAGTGCTAAATACAAAGTTACAACTTTCTCAGTTTTCATAGTGAGTTGTGAAACTTCTTGAAGTTCAGCCCCACCACCTCCATTCCTTGCTTCCTGGTCTTGTATCTTACCAGGTCACCTTTAACCTGGCCTGATGCACCTCCTGAAATCCAACCTTCTCCTGTGTACTTTTCTTCCCTGTGGACCTGCAGAGTCTCTGCATGCCCTGTTTGATGGCAGAAACGATCACTTCGGGTTGGGTCTTCACACCCATCAGCTGCATTAGTACCTGCCCTGACTTCTGAGGGTCTTGTTTCTCCAGCTGGAGGGGGGCCCCATGCCATGGTCATTCTCTGCTTCAGCCAGAAAGGCAAAGGTGTCAAAATTTGGGCAGCTCTCCTTGCCTGCTTCCTGGCTGCATCCAGGAGCCTCTGCTGGGAAAACCACTGCTTGAAGCTGATGGAAATTTCTTAGAGAAGAGCAGATGTGCTCCCACAGTTCTCAAAAAATTCCGGTGGTGTTGGGGAAGGTGTAATTCCCGAGTAGGTGTTGATAAAGCACCTAACAACATGGTCCTAGCCCTGGTTGCTGAGACCTCTGGAGATACTCATAATGCATCTGATAACGTTCCTGTGGCTGCTGCTGCAGGAGTGAGGAATGGTGAGGAGCACACACAGACCATGTGAGCCACTTGGGATCCACCAACCACTGTTTGCATTAATGTCACAAAAGGAAGATTCTTAGACCTTAAATTTGCCCAGAGCATGAGAAATACAGCCAGATCCTTCCCTCCATCCTCTGACCTTCTTGAGGTGGTTGCTGCTGCAGTGCAGATAGGTGGCTGTGCAGAAATCTTTCTGCTCTGCTTTGGGGCTGAATTTTAGAGTGGGTGAGCAGTGGGAGGTTGTGAGATTTGAAATGTGTCTGAAGTGGGAGGATCCCATCATCTGGGGAAACAGCTCTGTACAATGCTGCAAATCAACAGGACACAGTCTTGTCCTGCTGAGAAAGTCAGCAGAGCCAAAACTGAATTTAAAGAAAGCCTTTATTATTATTATTATTCATGTCAGGACTCCGTTGGGAAAACCTTTATCTGCATTAGAACGTACATAAGAAGAGGAAAGAAGAAAAGGCCAAGAAGAGTGTGTACTACAAAGCATCCCTTTGAGCTCGGCTCCCTTCCTCTGTAAAGTTCGTTGCCAGGCTCTTTGCAAGGAGACAATTTGGGTTCAAGGTTGAGCTGAAGACATTTCCTGGTGGAATGTATATCCCCTGGTCGCACCTTTAGGAGATTATCCCGTCATTAAATATTTGTAGGATAACAGGAGAAGCCTAATTTAGTTTTTGTTTCTTTTTCTCTGTGGTTTAATCACAGATGAAAGAGACTAATAGCACTACAGAGCTTTCTGGTGATCAAAGGCCAATCAATCCTCTTTGTGGAGTAATTAACTATTTGCTAAACTTGCAGAATTGATTTCCATTTAGGGCTAAGAGAGAGGGTTTTAAATGAAGACCGATTTACAAGGCGTGAGGAGGGAATCTCAGCACTGATGCCAGGAGATACTCAGAGTGATGAATTGGAGCCTGCTAATTGGAGGATGAAAAATACAGCTGGAATCTGGCCCCGTTTGCTCCTACTTTGGGGAAAGACAGGAAAAGGGAAATAAGGCTGAGAATCTGACAGATGGCTTTCTGCAAGTGCAGCAGGGAGAGTCGAGTGCAGTTAAAGCAGCATCCGACAGAATGGAGGGAACAGAGATGTAACCTGCACAAACCAGTGTTGCAGTGAATCCATTATTCAGATAGACTCTCTGTCTGTGAATCCTGGCTGGCTGCTCGCTTGCAGCTTTTCAGCTGGTGAGCTCAGAAGCATCTTGCAGATGCACTAATTCTCTCTATATAGGATCAGTCAGGCAGCTTTGCCTAGGTGGAGCTTTAGTTTGCTGAGAAATTTTAGCACCAAGGATGAAATAGGGTCTTCGTGCAAAGCTGAGGGTGTAGAACAGTGTTTGGCTCTCTTCGGTGGAGTGGGTTCTGTGTTAATAACCCTTGGAACCTTGGAAAGATAATCAGGATGCTAGACCTTGCTTGAGAATTTTGAAAGGGGGAACTGAGTTGATCAGAAAGTTAGACTGTTTACAGATATGAGGCACCTTCTGCAAGCAGAGACTAAAAAGGCTAAAATTTGTCATCTGTGATAATAAATGTGATGGAGAAATCCAGTAGCAGCTTGTATATTGTGAGTGGCAGAGGAAAAATGATTAAGGCATTATTCCAAGAAATAGGAGTTATTAACCAAGTAGGCAAAGTTTGAAACAAAAAAAAGTTGGTGCCTTTTCTCAGAATACATAATTAATGCAGGAAAATTGTTGTGCGGGATGTTGTGGAGAACAAAAGCAAAAATGCATTCAAAATAGATTGGTTCAAGTAGATAAATTAGTTCAAATTGGTTCAAAACAGATAAAATTCATGGAGAAGAGGTTCATTGGGAGGGTTTGAACACAGTAGCCCAAATGAAGTATCTAGCTGGAGAAGTCCCGAGCAGCTACTGCTGTGTCATGCTGCACTGATGTGTTCCTGTGTTTCCTGGCCACGGCTGGAGAGAGGACCACGGCTCCCAGCTAGTCCCAGCATGGCAATCCTTTGGTTCCCATCCAGTGATATATGGAGCTCTGCCTTGCCAGTGCAGGAGGTCAGCAACACCAGAACGTCCTGCACACAATGTCTTCTGTTCAGTGATGGTTGTAAAGCAAGCCCATCACTTTTATATCTGCACCTGGATGAGCACTTGTACTACAAATGCTTCCTCACTGTCAGAGTTGCTGTGAGTTGTCTCCACGGTGCTGGTGGTTCCTCCACTGTAGGAAACTTTTAGGTAGTCTGGACAAAACTCAGCTGGAAAAGGCTGCAAGAGATGCAATGATATTGAAACCAAGCATAGCGAGTGCTGTGCTTTTGTCTGAGGGTGACACATCTGAATCTCTAAAGACCTGTGCTATGATTCTGTGGTTCTACAAACTGACACTGCTGCTATGAAATGGGGAAGAGGAGAATCTTGTTACAGTGTTCAGTGCTTCTTCACACCATTATTATTGGCAAGGTCTGTGGGTAGTGCATGGACCTTTTTTTGCACCTATCTCAGAACCACAGACCTGTTGGGGTTGCCTCCTGGCTTTCAGAGCTAGTCCAAACCTTCACCAAGAAGAGAGAAATACAAGTTAGGGGAAACCCTGTAAACCTGATCTTCCTCTGTGTGATTGGTATACAAACCTGATGTTGTTTTATCATGGAGAAATTTGGCTTTTCAGTATCAAATGATTCCCTAGATGTGATGGGACTCATGTCAGAAGTTCCAAGTGAGGCCCTGTAGGAATGTTGTTAAGGAATTAACCTGTGTATGAAAGTGCTTGGACATGGGTTTTCTGTTGGGTAGGAAGCACAGCCTGCTCTTGGCCATGCCATAATGTGACCAGAGCTAGGCAGGGTGCAATGATGTGCCATACTGTGCTGTGCTCTGCTGTGCCATGTGCTGTGTTCTCCCATGCTGTTCCACGCCACACTGTGCTGTGCCATGCCATATGATTCCGTGCTGTGTCACACCATTCTGCACTGTGCCATGCCACTGCTGAGGGCTATGTGGTTGAGAGCAGTGACCTGCATGACCTTTTCCCCGAAGAGCTGGTGGCCTGTGGGGGCTGGAGCAGTGGCTTTGTGGCCCCACCTGGGCCACGGCAGCTGGAGAAGGTGGACAGCATGTGGCAGGGATGAGTGGCCTGGTGCTGGGCTATGTTTTGCAGCAAGAGCCCAAGAAGTTTTATTGTAGTGTAGCACTGGTGTTGAGATGATTGTATTTGCTTGTTATAAATTGAATTCACCTATTAGAGAGCTAAGACTTGATTTTTTTCATTAGCACACAAAGCTTGAAGGGAAAGTTTCTTCTGAGGTCCCTCTAGACCTCTTTAAACAGGGATATAATGATTCTCTGTTGAGAAAGAGCAAAAGAAATTCCACTGCTGTTTAAACAATTAAAAGCGAAGCTGTACTTGGCGGAGAGGCTGAGGCACCATCAGTAACCTCTCCTCTTGGCTGACCAGCAGCTTTTAAATGCAGGGGCTGCTGTGAACCGACTCACTGCAGGATAATTACGTTAGGGACCCACACGGCCTGCTGAAAATCAATTCTGTTGGGCCAGCATGTTTGTTCGGAAATCCACTCAGCCAATTCAGGAGTACATTAGGCTGCAGGCCCCGTGCGCTGACCTCCCCAGGATTGGGGTTGACACTTGAACGAAGGCGTTTGTCCAGTTAAAGGACAGTGCTACCAGCAAACTCTTATCTCCCCTAAATTGGATTACTCAGATCTGCTTGTTCTCTTTAAAGATAGCTACTTCAGGCTTTTTTCCCCCCTTCTCTTTCTGTCTGTCTGAGACAGTTACCTAGCCATGACTGTTTAACATGCCCTTCTTAGCTATTCCCGAGCAGTCAGCGTTTAATGTCACCCACAGCTTCTTTTTGTGGCTGGAGCTGGCTTCAATAAGGAAGCCACTTCTCCAGCAACCTTCGCTTCCTACCTTATTATGCAGCAAAATGCATGGAGCCCATTGTGTTCCAGGAACACAGGATCTATGCGACCAAGTGTGAGACTGGTCCAGCCCAACCACTGGGTTGAGGGTGAAGGAGAGGCCCTGGCAGTCACGGAATCACCAAAACACAGAATGGTTTGGGTTGAAGGGACCTTTGGAGGTCATCTAGTCCAACCGCCTGCAGTCAGAAGGGACATCTGCAACTAGATGAGGTTGCTCAGAGCCCCAGACAACCTGACCTGGAATGGTTCCGGGGCGGGACATCTTCCACCTCTCTGGGCAATCTGGGCCAGGGTCTCCCCACCCTCAGCACAAAAGATTTCTTCCTTCTATCTAGTCTAAACCTCCCTCTTTTATTTTAAAACCAGCACCCCTTGTCCTGTCCCAACAGGCCCTGATAAAAAGTCTGTCCCCATCTTTCTTATAGGTCCCCTTAAGTACTGAAAGGCTACAAAAAGGTCTCTCTGCAACCTTCTCTTCTCCAGGCTGAACAACCCAACCTCTTTCAACCTGTTCTCACACCAGAGGTGTTCCAGCTCTCAGATCATTGTTGTGGCCTCCTCTGGACCCACAGTGGGGGCTTCCCCTACAATGGGAGCTACCCTCACCTCAGGATGAGGGACCAGAGCTCTCAGGACCTGCCATTGATGGCAGACTTGTCGTGCCACAAGCCCTACAAGCCCTTGGGGCTGGCTGCCAGCTGGAGGCTAGTGATTAGAGGCTGGCAGGTGCTGAGCAGGAGAGGTGAGACCAGTTCATCTGCAGATTAGAACTGGGTCTTGAGGGGCTGTGTTCTTATTCCTGGGGAGCACTGTGTATGGACATCGGGGATTGAGCTACCCCTAGCCATGTCAGCAGCCAGCCTTGCTTGGTGCTGGACTTATAGGAGCTAGCCTCTTCACTGTTATCTTGAGTGTCAGAGATTGCTAATCATAGAATCATCAGAATTGGAAGTGACCTCAAAGATCATCGAGTTCCAACGCCCCTGCCTGGCAGGGACACCATCCACTAGATCAGGTTGCCCAGGGCCCCATCAAGCCTTGTCTTAAAAGCTTCCAGGGATGAGGCTTCCACAACCTCTCTGGGCAACCTGTTCCACTGTCTAACCACCTCCTAATGTCTAATCTAAATCTACCCTCCTCTAGCTTACACCCATTTTCCCTGGTTCTATCACTGTCTGACCTCCTAAAAAGTCCCTCACCAGCTTTCTTGTAGGCCCCCTTCAGATACTGGAAGGCCACAAGAAGGTCTCCTTCTCCTCTGCAGAGTGAACAACCCCAACTCTCTCAGTTTGTCCTCGTAGGAGAGGTGCTCCAGTCCTCTGATCATTCTCGTGGCCCTTCTCTGGACTTGCTCCAGAACCCCCATATCCCTCTTGGAATAGGGGCTCCAGAACTGGACGCAATATTCCAGGTGGGGTCTCTAAACCCACTTTGCCTTTCCCATCAGTGATGATAATGGAAGACTTACCTTAAAATGTTCAACCTATAACATATAAAGAAAATTCCAGATTTCTTGGACAATTTTGCACAGGAAACTTTCATTTTGCATCTTTATATCCAGGAACAGCTGTTAGTGAACTATCATAGTGACTAGCCTCAAACATCTCTGCATGAAACAGGTTGTCAACTTGTTCTGTCTTCCATTGCAGAAGACAGTTGTATGTGTACATCAAACTGAAATGTTTTCTTGCTTTTCTCCTAAAAGTGTGGAGGGGAAAATGGAAAACAAGGCTGAGGAAGAAATGATTTGATTGAATCTGTGGAGAGTTGCCTCCCTCTGAGCTGAAAATACACACACATCTTTCTGCTCTGTAGCTGATCCATAGGGGTTTTTTTGTTGTTGTTATGGTCTTGTAAAGGCTCAAAGCTTCTCTTGCTTGCTTTATCTCCAAATAGTGCTGCTTAGCCTTCTTTTTAGCAGAATACTACCTAAATATAGGAGGAAGTTCTCTTGAATTTTTTTGACGTGTGTTTTGTATTTATGTATGAGAAGACAAGGGCAGGAGGAGAGGAGAGGGAGCAGAAAAAGAGTGGTTTGGTTGTGTGTCAAGTTAGTATATTTTCCAGTAAGCAAAGATGTGTTACAGTGGGAAGAGAGCAATGGAATGGGTATATGGATAATGTGTACCTGGTGACAGTACGCTTGCAATAGGAAAGTCTCTTTGAATGACTGTGGGGGGAAACTGAGATGAAAACATACTGGACATTGCAATTCAGTTTGATGTTTTTGTGCTGATAGAATGTTTCCCAAGCAGTTTGATAACATCTCTGTTTGTGAAAGATATGCTGAAATACTATTAAAAAAAAAGTAAAAAATCAAGTCTTCTATGTGTATGCAGATTCTCAGTTGCAAGCTCCTATGGGAGTCAAAGTTCTTGCTTAGCATACAAAGGCTTATGAGTTTTATAGTGTTCAGACTCTTAATCTACAAAGCGTAATTTAATCCTCTTTTATCTAGCTGCACCACAAAGCCCCAGTTGTAAATAAATCGTATGGTGACTGCGGATGCAGCTGCAGCTTCTGCTTCCTTCGCCTACCCTTGGTAAATATTTCTGCAAAACAGATGAAATTAACTGGTGTAACTGATAAATAAAGAGCAGGGTTTGCAGAACCAAAGGTTGTAACACAGCAGTAGACCTTAAACACAAGTGATAGCTCTGAGTTCCTGCTCAGCTGCCTGCCGATATCAATGATTTTCTGTTTTCCTGAGCCCTAGTGCTTTACCCTCCATTCTTCGGGGCTGTGAAAGGAAGACAAGGCTCAGTAGTCCTCCAGACTATCTTTAGCAATGTTATGACATGGAATTGAGTTGAATGTGAATTAAATTGTGCTCCATAAAGGACCCCATCCATATAATGCCCAGCCCACCATGCTCCTGCACATCTGCATGGCCCTGCCAGTTCTGCCATGGCAGCCACTGTGAAAGAGCAAAGCTAAAAGCTTTGCTCTCCTCCATGCTGTGTGTGAATCTCAGGAACCATTTTATCTTCTCTGAGGCAAAAAACTTGTGGGGAGAAAGGCCTTCTGAACATGCTGTAGGAGATGCTGTCCCTCCTGCGTGGCCTCGTGGTTGCTTCTTGGTACCAGCACCAAGTGCTGGCACAAGTGAGTGTTTCTCATGTCACTGCTGAAAGTGCATCCTAAAGACTGCAGTTTCCAGAACCTGAAGGTGCCAAGAGTGGTGTCTGGGTTAGATGCCAAACCAAATTCCAGGTTTATGCTGTGACCTCTGAGTCATGCAGTGATCTTATTTGACCTCTGCAGGAAGGGTTTGTTGTCTGCTCTATTAAAATGAACAACATCCTTGACTAAAGAATAGTCTTTTTTAGTATTTTTTTTAACACTATTGTCATGGCAATAGCAGTTTTTCATAGTACTAAGATAGATGCTATTAGGGTAAATCAATATTTCCTAAAATAACTCTTCCCAGATACAGAAGTAGAAACTTCCATTCAACAGGTAATAAATTGCCTTTCTCATGTGAGTGCAGTGGCTGAAGTGAACTGGAATCAGAGTCCAAGCTGGAGCTAGCATTTACCTTTAGGAAAGAAACAAGAGGTATCAGCCTCGGTGCTGGAGAGTGCACAGCTCCATGTGTAATTGGCAATTTTCATGACAGAAGGAAAGTGTGCTACCAGATCTCTGCTATTGTACATGGGCAGATTTCTCCTGAGATCAATAGACCTCTATCCCTGGGAACTGCTGAAGTAGGTTATTGTACCTGGTGTGCTGGAGGTAGACATTAGGTGAGGCTAAGTCTCCAGTCATGTATACAATCACACGTGAATCAGTTTTATTCCCTCCTTTTGCTACCTCTGAGTAGGAACACAGCTCAAGTAACTTCAGTTTCACTGTTCTCCTTGATAGACACATCTCACCAAGACTGCAGAAAGCAGAAGGGAAAGGAAATATTAAAGAAAAATAAAATAGAAAAGTTGCATGGAAAAGTTCCTTCAAAATTGTTTCAAGGAGTCAAGGAGGATGTGTCGGTCACGGAGGAACAACAGAAGTTGTGGCAGAGAGATTTGGACAACAATGTTGGTGCATATATTTTGATGAGAACTTGATCTACGGAAGCTGCCGTCATGGGTGCATAATACAATGCCTTTATCTGCTGTCCTTGAATAACCTCCCTCCTCTTTCTTGGTGTTACAACAGTGTCCCACTCGCACCCTGACTCTTTGGTTTCTCCAGCCCTATGAAAGCTAACCTATTCCTCTCAAGGCAACCCCTCTCCTTCTGTGTGCCATGCAGCAGGATCTCTGTGCAGTTCCTGCAATGACATCCTCAATGCTAGCAAAAGATGAATAATAAAAACTGCTGCCATTGGTCCCAGAAGGGCCTTCTAAGAAGGTTTGTTTCGGAATAATGAGTATGGAAATTCTGCATCTGTAATGAACTGCAAGCAGTCTTCCAACTCACTTGTGCTGAAAATTTGCACTTGCCTTTCCCATAACTTGTCACTTTTCTTTTATTATTATTGTTCAATATGTAAACAAGACCAAGAAACTCTTTGTTCCTTTGTGCCTACTTACATTTGTCCATTAATCCTGGTCTCCCCTCCCCCCTCCCCATGCACACAGGATTACACAAAGCAAAAGTCATTAATTTTTATCTCTGACTATCTCTAGGCTTTTTAATGTGGCCTGGCTTGCTTATGCACCAGCAATTACATGTCATAAGTGCTTGTAGATGCTGAAGCAGTATCGTAGGCTGATGAATCACTGCCTTCTCCTCTGATTAGTATGCAAGGGGCTGTGCTCTTCTTTGAGCAGCTGGCATGCCAATGAGGATCTGGCTCTGCTATGGTCAAGGCATCTGGACATGAATTCAATATGGATTGCTTTAATTAAATGGCTAAGCACACAAGGAGCTAAAAAACAACTCCATCATTGAGTGAAACTTGAACACAAAGTTGATGTGAGAGCATAGGTGGAAGGAATTGTTCAAACACCTGTTGTCTCATTGGTGAACCTTCAGGTTCAGCTTCCGTTAATGAAGTTCCTACAAGTGGCTGAAAGTCATTCATGAGTTATGCTTCTGATAAACCTTACTTCTAAAAATAGATTTATCATTAAAAGTTTAGGAATCAGAAACTTGATTCTGTTTCTCTGCTCTTTGTAGGGATTTAAAAAAAAAAAGAAAAAAAGTAATATTATTGCAATTTGTGGAGCAACTATTTTAAAGGCGGGATTAGGTAGGTGTGTGCTGAACCACTGGAAAGCAGCAAACCATCTCTGAATATAACCAGGGGTGTAGCAGGAGAAGAAGAGAAAAGAAAAGCATTGTGAAAGACTTTTTGTGCCTGCTCTGAAAGTCTATGAATTATGCTAGTTGGAAGAAATACCATATGTATATCTTCTGGAGTTAGGGATCAGTCTTTACAAAATGGAAATAAGAAGTCTCTCTTTCATTTAGGTTTTTCTGGTCAGATAGAGCCTTAATTCCTGCTCTACAGCTTTCTGTACTGCAGGTCTCAAACTGCAGGTCTGATGAAAGCATTGTGTCATGCTGAAAAATTCTAAGTTCACTTGAACTGTTTAGTTTATCAACTAAATAGTGTTATGAACAAAACTGAGACCGGATCTGCACCATACTAAGTTAGATTCCCAGGCTGCTACCAAATCAGCACCTCATCACCTGTGATCCTACAAGGACCATGCAAAATGGGCTATTTACTTTACCTTAAAATTACAGATTCCTTTTGTTGTTCAGAAGAGCTGCTACAAACCAGGGATGTGCAGATGTACCTGCAAAACATTTTGTTCCAATTTGGGCTTTCCAGCTGCATCTGTCCTCCCTCCCACCCACCTGCCCCATGGCTGTCCACCTTTGCTGTAGAGACCAGAAAGAGAGGGCAGGAGAACCTCTCTTTGTGCAGAGGGAGTGTACCCAGAGCTGATATTTTGTGCTTACCAAGCACAGGAAGACTCCACTGGTACAGGTGTGTGTGGAGCAAAAGGAAATGGCAAATGAACTATGAGAGATTGTTCTTTGATGCCTTTTGGTTGGGAAATCATGAGGTTTAGCCCAAGCCTACCTCTGGGATTTTCATGTGCTTAATGATTTCATGCACTTTGTAGCTATTTTGGTTCTCGTGAGTGCAGCTGTCATGATAGCTTCATAGACACCAGAAGGTTTCCTTTCTTTTTTTCCACCTACAGTTTGCCATCCTTATGAGGCAGTTATCATTCACAAAGCTATTGTTTCATCAGTAATGGAGATGAAAGGAACCCACCTCTGCTGTGACATCTGCTAAAATCATGGGGCCCTCATACGCTCTGTGCTTGGAGCTTGCAGTGTGGCCTCCAAAGCCATCTGTTAAGCACTGGCCCATGTAGCAGCAAGGCTGTGGTAAGCCTCATTGCCATCCTTGTTCAGCACATCATCACTGCAGGCAGTGCTTAAGAGGGAGGGATGCAGGAGCTGCCCAGAAGTCATCTGTAGATTGTAGAGATCTTGAGAAGCTAGAAAAGAGTTGCAGACAAATGAAGGGTGACGTGCTGAGACTGTAGCTGTGACAAGAACAGAAGTGGATGCTTCTGCCTGTTATGGGCTTCATGCCATTATGGGTTTTGTTTAACCACTCAGTGATCAAAGTAAACATTAGCAGATTGCACTTTGTGTCTTCACATTGCCAGTGTTCCAAGCCACTACGGTACCTAAACAGGATTTTAAGCTAAAAATCTGTACTAAACTTGGTGAGCAAGAAAGGTCCTGGGCTTGTGTTCTGTAGAAAGTAGTAAAGAGAAGCCAGCAAAATTAAAATAGACTCTGTATTGAAGGCATATTTTCAGAGACTTTCTCATGTCTGTTGTATAAGGTACATGCTTCATAAGCCAAGGAGATCGATCCTGTCCTTCATCTAAATGAGGGACAACTGGATGATGAGCTCCCTAGCAGTGTCACAATTTTCTGTGCTATCAGAAGGAGGTGTTTAAATCTGTTACAATTAAAAGAATTGCAGAAAGCACACCAGGAACATCAAAACGAGGATATATTTTTTTGTAATCTCAGGTATTCATTCTGACTAAATAGATGCTGCACAATTTACCACTTGCTAGTTGTTTAGGGGTTTAATGTAAATGACAAACTGCATTATTGCATTTTGCTGCTGTAGCAGCTATTTCTTAAGTTACATTTTAAACACAATTAGTTTTGTGTTGATAGGACCTCCAGCCATTTCTCCCCATTCCCTGCTTATTTTTTGCCAGTGCTCACTAGAGGTCACATCCTGAAGAAGTTCAGTGCCCTCTGGAGCACGTCCCTGACGTATGGAAAACATCCTTTAGTTTAGAAAGGCAGATTTTATACCAAAGCAAAATTTAATTTATCATCTGTGTAGCTGTTTCCTCTGCTACAGATCTCAAACTCTGCTTATCCTTCTTATTTCCCCCTCGCCCACCACCGCTGCCCTTTTCAACCTTGTTCTCCCTCCCCTCCCACCAGCGTCTGTCCCAGCAACTGCTGCAAAGGAAGGCTGGTGCAGCAGACAGGATACTACACTTACTGCAACCCAGTTTACTCTCATCATTTTAATAGTGGACCTAAGGTATGTTGCCATGTGAACAAGTCATCACATCTCCATGGCAACCAGCCGGATTGCAGCACCGCTCCAGGAGTGGACTTTTTTTTTTGTCTTTTTTATCTCCTCCTTTTTTTCTAGTCAGAGCTTTTTCTTTTGTTAAATTTGCTGAAGGGCTCACAATAGGAGGATTCAGGCTGCTCTATCACGCAGCTTTTCATTTCAACCTGTAAGTTGTTGTATAAACAGAAGGGCCAACGTGCCACTGGATCCACTTTCAAGGCAGATTTGATGAGGGCTTTGAAGCAGGACCCCAGTGTGGTTTGCAGCTTGATCAGAACTGAGACGATTACATCTCTTGGCACCTTTCAGACTCTTCTCCACACTTGCCTCTGCTGCCCGCAGTAGGGATCCCAGACACTCCGGCTGGGTCTGGGTCACCTGTGGACAGCCCTTTGCTGATACTTTCAGGTGTTGTTTTTTTCTGTGTGTGCTTTTGGAGATCTCAGTAGACCAAAATTAGTCAAACTGAGAGGTTTGCGGTTTTGTTTGGTTTTGATTTGGTTTGGGTTTTTGTTTTTGCTTGGTTTTTTGCTTTTGTTTTTGTTTGTGTTTGGTTTTTGTTTTTTCCTCCTTCTCCATCCGATGTAATGTAGGCAGCTGCCAATACCAAGCAGTGGGAGCAGAGGAGAAACATGGAAAGACAAATGATTCAGGCACTGAGAGACCAGAACAGGGAGAGCTCAGTGTGTGTGTCAGTAGGGAGAGGAAGGGCAATGGAGTACATGGGTCTCTTAGGGAGGCTGAGCAAGAAATATGCAAGTAATATACAGCTATTAAGCATGAACTGTGAAATGTTCTTTTATACATTTAATTCCAGTAATTCAACTCTTTTTTTTTCCCCTGAAATTATGTGAGAAGTTGTAGGCTGGGATAGTGGAGGTCATCCAGAGCCACTTTCCAGGTAGGGGTTTTATATCTGCAGTTTATCTATGCACACACTCCTGGTGTGGTATAAAGAGCTCTTAAGAAGAGAGAGTCTTCTGTGGAATATCCGGAGCTTAAGTAGCAGCCTGCAGGATGGCAGCAGAGATTCTGATCTGCCACGATTACAATTGCATAACCTCCATGGACCTTTCTGCCTGTGCAGATCTGTTTCCAACATGGCCTTTTTCTGCCTGATTCATTCCCTTGGCAGCAAATGAGTAATGTCAGAAATGAAGCAGTGGAGAGAACTAACCCAAGTGTGTTTGCATAAGGAAGAGTGTCACTGGGCCAGGAGCCAGTGCTGGTGCCTTGTCTTGGTGTGCTGGTGCAAACTGGGGATCATGTGTCTCACACAGGGATGTTTTTCACTCTGTGGATGAAGAGGAGGGAGAAGGATGGTGTAGGTGTCATTGGGATGGTGGAGTGGTCTTCTCAGGATGGTGAATATAAATACAACACCATACAAATAATACCTGTAAAATGCCAAGCTCCAGTACTAGCCTGTAACACATCAACAAGAGCAGCAGGAAAAACCTCAGGACCATCTAACCACATCTGCATGTCCTGTTCCAGTATCTGTGGTGTTCACATGTTGCTGTACCTCCCTCGCAGCAGCCATGCTTCCAGCACTCTTGTGAGCAGTGTGCATGGACAGATGTCCAGCCAAGGGTGGGCTCCTGCTCCTGTGGTCCTCACACCCATTTAGGCAGGCAATTGGAGAGGTGAATTGTCCTCCACAGGCAGCAGGGATCATTTCTTCTTTGTGCATAAAATTACAGCAAACAAGCCTCAAATAACACAGGACACTTTCATAATTGATTTATGCAAGGACTCTGAAAGTTCTATTACCTTTTGTTTAGCTCAGGGGGCCTGACTCTGTGCAATCCATTGCTGAAACTAATTACAAGATATAATTAAACTGTGACACGAAGATATTATACCGTTAGTTTACTAATGACACCGCGAAGCTGTACCACCAGCACAGGACAGTGATTATGCTTCATTCATTATTTATCCGTTTGCTAAATGAGACGCTGACATTTTCAAAAATTACTTTGAGGTTTCTTAATTGTCGGCAGCAGGATGGACTGGAAGGAGCTCTCCTTCCTCTTAGTTACTTATTGAAACCTCAGATGTATTATTAGCAAAAAATAAATAATAAATAAAACACAACACTCAGCCTTTCTGGCCATTGTTCTGTCTGGATGCAGGGAGTCATTTTCTGAGCGCTAATGTTAAATGATGAATATGAAGTGTCTCCAGGTGAGATGTCTCCTATAGCACTGTATGTCACAACCTGGGCAAACTGTGGTACTTTTCACATGGGAAATGTCGAGTTTAGAGCAGTTCAGCACCAGCTGGAGAAGGCTGCTCCACTTCTTCCTCTGAGCAAGTTTAAGAATCTATTTGCATCTTTATTACCATAATAACATTTTGGACTTTATCGATCAGTAAAGAATTTGTCCATCAGTGTTGCTAAAATAAAATTATTTACCTTACAAATACCCTGTGACCCAGAAGCACTGTAATTGACACACAGAAGAGCAGGCACTGCCTCTGGGTTGGTAATTTGTGTGGATCTCCTTTTTTCTTCTCTTCCCTCCGTTTTGGTGTTGAAGTGTTTACTCACAGTGGGGTATTGCTCTGTGCTCAGTGCCAAGCAAACCAACCCACCGAGGTGGTCGGGCTACCTGCAATGATCAGGACTTGGTAACCTCGGGCAAGTGTTGGGAGAGTGAGGGACCTCTCACTGTATGTGAGGAACAGGTTCAGCACTACCTGTGGAAGCTTGACCAAAATAAGTCTATGGGCCCTGATAACGTTCATCCTAGAATCCTGAAGGAATTGGCTGATGTTGTTGCAAAACCGCTCTCCATCATATTCAGTAAGCCATGGAGGTCAGGTGAAGTCCCGGGGGACTGGAGGAAGGGTAACATCACCCCCATTTTTAAAAAGGGTAAAAAAGACAACCCAGGGAACTACAAGCTAGTGACCCTCACCTCTGTGCCTGGGAAGGTCATGGAGAGAATAGTAATGGAAGTGATGTTAAGGCACATACAAGAAAAAGAGGTGATACTGAGTAGTCAGCATGGATTCACTAAGGGCAAGTCGTGCCTGACCAATCTGGTGGCCTTCTATGATGGAGTGACTGCAGCGGTTGATGAAGGGAGTCCAACTGATGTTGTCTATTTGGATTTTTGTAAGGCCTTCGATACAGTTCCTCATGACATCCTCATCTCAAAACTGGTGAGATGCGGATTTGATGAGTGGACTGTTCGATGGATAAGAAATTGGCTGGAAGGACGCTATCAGAGAGTCGTGGTTAATGGCTCTTTGTCCGGGTGGAGAGCAGTGACGAGTGGTGTCCCCCAGGGCTCCATCTTGGGACCGGTGCTCTTCAATGTCTTCATTAATGACCTGGACATGGGTATCGAGTGCACCCTCAGCAAGTTTGCAGATGACACAAAGCTGAGTGGTGTGGTTGATACGCCAGAGGGGCGAGATGCCATCCAAAGGGATCTGGATAAACTTGAAGAATGGGCCCAAGAGAATAAAATGAAGTTTAATAAATCTAAATGTAAGGTCCTGCACTTGGGTAGGAGTAATCCTGGCTATGAGTACAGACTGGGTGAGGAACTCATTGAAAGCAGCCGTGCAGAGAAGGACTTGGGGGTCCTGATAGATGGAAAGCTGGATATGAGCCAGCAATGTATATTCGCAGCCCAGAAAGCCAACCGCATCCTGGGCTGCATCAGGAGAGGTGTGACCAGCAGGTCTAGGGAGGTGATCCTGCCTCTCTACTCTGCCCTTGTGAGGCCCCACCTGGAGTACTGTGTACAGTTCTGGGCTCCTCAGCATAAAAAAGATGTGGACCTGTTGGAGCAAGTCCAGAGGAGGGCCACAAAGATGATTAGAGGACTGGAGGACCTCCCCTATGAGGAAAGGCTGAAACAGTTGGGGTTGTTCAGCCTTAAAAAGAGAAGACTTCGAGGGGATCTCATAGCTGCCTTCCAGTACCTAAAGGGGGACTATAGGATAGAAGGGGAGAGACTTTTTGTATTCTCAAACTGTGATAAGACAAGGGGAAATGGCTACAAGCTACAAGAGGGGAAATTTAGGTTAGAGATTAGGAGGAATTTCTTTACAAGAAGGGTGGTTAGGCACTGGAACAGGTTGCCCAGAGAGGTTGTGGATGCCCCATCCTTGGCGGTGTCCAAGGCCAGACTGGATGTGGCCCTGGGCGACCTGGTCTAGTGATTGGCATCCCTGCCCATGGTGGGGGGGTTGGAACTAGATGATCTTTAAGGTCCCTTCCAACCTGAGCCATTCTATGATTCTATGAAGCCTAGATCCTGCTCTGGAGGATTCACCATCTGCTAAAGCAAGCCTTGTCCTAAAGCCAGGGATGAAACATGCCATAACTTAGTCATTCTTACAGAGGGGTTTTGCAGACAGGATTTACTTACAATCACCACATCTCTGTGTCGCAACCTTGTTTTTCTGCACTATAATTAACATAGGAGTTTGGTTTACCATGCTCTCAAAAACCAGATGCATTTACTAGCTTCGTTATGACAAATTCTGGTCTTCTCTGTTTATCCATAGTTGCGTCTCTGTTTGTCCCTCTGTGCCTCTCCACCTCTTCCTATTCCTTGGGTTCAGAGAGCCTGGAAGGTACATTTGGCCCTGTATGGTCACTAACCTCTCCATCACCTCCCCAGCAATGCAGCCTCTTTGTTCCCATCAGAGGCATCACTGGGCAGCTTAAGACAAGGTTTAATTTCTTCAGAGTCTAATGGCATCCAGCATCTATAATGATGCTATTTTCTTTCCTGTGCTGATTAAATACAATTTACCCAGAAAACTAAATGATGAATATTTGAGCAGTGTGTTGAACCAATAGCTGGTAAAATAGTCATCATTAATAAATTTCTAAGAGGGGAAGGAGTAGGAACTTATGAGTTATGGAACATTACGAGGTGCAGAAGAAAAGAAAGTGAGATTAACACTAAGGGCAGGAGAATATTTCTCGTGCTTTGACTAAAGAAAAAGCCACAAGTCCCAGGTTTGGATTTCTTTCACTGTCTTCCAGGAAGAAGGATTTTTCCTTCTTTCTACCCTTTCTAAATTAGTTTAGGAATTGCTCTGATTTGATTATGTATGAGAGTGATATGTTGCATATTTTAACCCCTGAAAGTTAAATGGGCAGTGGAAGGTGAGGGCTGTGTTTTCTCCAGAAGTATATTGATGACTCTCCTGTAAACTAGGAATGCTCTGGCTGGCAGCTGGGCACCTGCTGGATGCTGGCAGTGTTTGCCAAGGGTGTGAGATGTTTGCAGAAAACCAGAATATTTGTGTGTTTTGCACCAGTCCTTAGCCTCTGTGAGAGGAAGAAAGTGTGAGAGAGATTGAGATGAGTAATGAGGTTGCAGTTCATCTCTTGGCTTTATCTAGGCTGGAATCAAATGCCAGTCCAGAAATGAATGGCTTTGAAGGAAACCATTTCCCGGAGTCTTATTTACCCAATATGCAGTAAATGTTTAATGATCTCCAAGTATGCTTCAGAGAAACCTTGTGGTTACAATTGTTTAAAGAAAATGCTAGGAAAGTGATTAAGAAGACATTAGATGAGTACCTGGTGCTTCATGGACTCCAAAAAGCACCCAGAAGGAGTAAAGCTGTTTATTTGCTGAAGTGGCACTTACTGCAGAACTAGATGCAGGTGACCGACAAACACTGGCTTGCTTCAGAAAAACTCACATGTAGTTCTAGTAATTGCTGACATAGATGATGGTGTCCTTGTTGCAGATCAGATTTAGGCCATTCTGGTGGGGACCAAGAGCTGAGAAAGGGGTACTGAGACTGCCAGCCCTAGCCTGAGAGCCCTTGGAGTCAGCTGAGGTTTCTTCTTCTGCACGAGGTACTTCAAGGACAAACCAAGAGGGGCTCAAAGAGTTTGTTTGAATACAGAGTGTAGAGGCCTGCACAAAGCCTTTGATATGAGGAATGTGAGCTCCCTTACACAGTGGTCCTGTAATGTCACTGAGCACATGTGGGAGAGCAGACTGACTTTTTGAGATCTTTCTATAATCCTCCTCTCAGCACATTCTTGTGTGTATTTTTATCTAGGTATTATGCTCCACTATATAATCATACAAAAAAATATTCCTTAAATAGCAGCAAAAAATGGGAACTAAATGAGCCATAACATTTCCAAAATGTAAGCTTTTCTGAGTTTGTGCATATTCCTTGGCTTTGGCCTCCTTCGTTTCTGCTTCTCTACCTCCTACACACTGCAGATACCTTTTCCACATGCTTTTGTGGGGTTTTTTTGTCCCATTATCTACTTTCTCCTGAAGTTCTTCTGGTTTTGCAGCACACTTTTTCTTTGTTTCTTTTAGAATTTAAGTTGTTCTTATTCCTGCACTCCTGTACCTCAAGAGCAGTTAGACTTTGCTGTGAGCCTTTTGGTCCCATGTCCTAGGGAGCAAGAGAATTAGAGAGGATGCAAATGACTGCAAATTGATCAAGGGCTTACAATCAGTTTGCTATTAGATTAACATGACCCATCCTTTCATTCTAGGATGCCAGTATACTAGGATGCTTAGGTGTAATTGATTCTGCCCGTGGGTAGGAAGATCAATTTAGTGACTTTCTGAGGTCCTTTCCAGCCCTGTTGTCTATTATTCTAATAATAGAAATTCTAATCCTATATTTCTGGGATTTGTTAGTGAGCCAGGTGCAGATACAGCCTGAAAAGTATTAGCTGAACACTTCTTTCCCCCATAAAAACTTAGGAATCCTGGGGAAAATTGTATCCATCTAGGCTTACAGATTTCTTTCAATTAAAAAACAAATTGCACTTCTATAATTCCCAGTTTTAACATTGGCTACTGCATAAAAACATCTAGACTCTCACTGAAGTGTGAGTGGAAGAGAGTTGTATGGATTGACCCGGGAATACGCATCTGGGCCGAGCAAATGCTGCCTGCCTGTTCCTGCCATGGGTCCCTCAGCCAGATCTGCTCAGCACCTCTGACATTTCTCCTGGGATTTTTTTCCCTTGTACAAATAACGTGCTTGAGCATTTTTTCTAACTCTTTTCTCCCTCTCTCCCTCCACCCCCCCCCACCCGAGTGAACTGCAAGGCTCTAAATATAGGTCACCCCAGGCAATTAAGGAAGAGTTGCTGGTTTCAAAAGCTATTCAGCAGGCAGGAAGCCCAGTTTCCAAATGAGTTATCAGGTGATATGATGTTTGGCCTCAGCCAGTGATTGACAGGGGGCTGCATGTTCACAGATACATTATTTAAACACGGGGAGATATAAGAGATCTTCTGCACTAATTACTTCGAAGGCTGTATTAATCACAAGACACTTTAATACTCAATCAATACTTGCATTTGTCAATGACCTTGTAAATCTCCTCCGCTTTCACTCTGCCGTGTGGCAAAAGCAGTTGTTGAACATCTCTGGGTGCCTTGTTTTTTGCTACTGTTGCTCAGCAATAAGTATTTATCAAAGGCTCAATTCCAATGATTAAAGTTCAATTTCAAAGGTGGACAGAGGAAGAGGACTGATGTTAAGGCAGCTGGGTAGCTGTATTCTAAGTACAGTGTCATCATTCCTGGTGTGATTGGGAAGCACATGTGCTGAAAGGGACATTTCATATGGCATCAATACATTCCAACCTCATTTTAGGTCTGGACAATGGTAGAGCAGTGAGGTCTTCAGTATACTCTGTGTTCTCAGTGCCACATGCATGTTAAGGTGAAGATACCAGAGTGCTTGTCCTAATATCTTTTAGATGGAAGGGATGTGAAACTCAGTAATATCATCAGAGTGAAGGAGCAAAGTAAAATAATGTCTTCAAATCAAGATAAGATTGCACTTACTGCCCAGGCAGTATTCAGAACTGGAAAAGAATCAGGTTTTTATTCAGCTAGAAGAAGGAAACTGAGAGGAAAAAAATTGTGCACTGCAAACTCCTGTCCAGTTGGACTTGTTATCTTTTTATGGAGCTTTTCTGACTGTTCTACTGTTGTTTGAGCAGGTATTTCTCATATTCCAAATTGAATTGTACAACTAATAATAGTTTACCTGCCTGGGTTGTTTAAAGAATTTTGGACACCTGCCAGCAATGTTGCTTCCAACGCAGCCCAGGATGCTGCTGTGGCTGCTTTTGCTAAGGGCACATTGCTGGCTTGTGGTCAACCTGGTGTCTGCCAGGAACCTTGGGTCCTCCCCTGCAGGTCAGCTCCTGGCATGTACTGGTGCTGGAGGCTGCTCCTCCCCAGGGGAAGGACTGGGCTTTTCCCTTTGCTGGATTTCAAGATTCACAATAGCCCCTTTGAGGTCCCTATTAATGGCAGCACAGCCCTCTGGTATGCGAACTGTTCTTCCTGCTTTGGTATCATCTGCAGCGACCTGCCAAAGGTGTGCTTTGTCTGTGCAGGTCCAGCTCCTTAATGAAGCTCTTGAAGACCCTTGGCCCCACTATTGTCCCTGGCTACACCACACACTATTTTTCACCAATCCAAGTGAATATTACAAGGTTCTCATGCCAGTTGCAAGTTCTTTTTCCATGGCATTCCTGTGGGTGATTGTTCTAGCATTCTTCCTTTCACACCCTAACATTGATAGCAGGTCTGCAGCGCAAGATTTGCAAATATTTAGACCGTATCATTAGTCTTTCTGAATGACCTTTTTCTCCATAGTGAGAAAGGTTATTTCATTAAGACCCTTCTTTTACTGGGGTCAGAGCTATACTTTCCCATCTGTGGCACAGCAGCTCAGGATGGCATGCAGGGCCACGTCCCCATGTCTTCCAGTTCTACCTGCAGGATGCTCCTTATAGCCATTTTATCTTTACACTCCTTTCTGTGGAGTCTTCCTGCAAAAGTCTTACCTACAGCGCACAAAAAAATATCACCTTCTTCCTATTCCACTTGCCCCTGCCTGTAGTCACTGCTGTCATCTCTGTGGCTGCTCAGCTGCAGAGAGAGGTGAGTTTAGTGCTTTCCCTCTGCTCTTAGGCCATTTTTCCTATGCTTCTTTTTTATTATTTTATTTTATTTGTGGTCCTTGTCATTCTGCCGGGGCAAAGGGGTAAAGAGATTTGACACTAAGTGCAGGGAAATGCTGTATCTGGAATCTATCTTCCAGACGGCGAAAGAATAAAAATTCATGGCAGGACAGCGGCTGCTGACACGTTCCCAAAGACATATTGCAGGTAGCATTATTTATTGTGGCACGGAGTTCATAGAAGTGCTACCTCAAAGCACCCTGAGAGATCCTAAAAAGCCCATCTCCCATCAGGTACGGCAGATTTATGGCAGCTGCCGGGGAGGGGGTCAGGCGGCACGGAGAGGAGGCAGCTCCTCGTGGGAAGCCTGGCTGCTCTCTGCACGGATGCGGCACGGGGCCCTTGGCTCAAAACAGGGCTTGAGCCAGTAATGTTGACCATAAAATTGCAGTGACACGCTGCCTTAGATAAGGAGCGCTGGAGGGAGAGGAAGGGCTGGTTTCTGGGGGAAGGAGCGCTGGGGACGAGCACATGCGCTAGTGGCTTAGGTTAATGTAAGAGAAGGAGCGGTAGGGGTGGGGACGGGGACAGATTGACGGTCCCAGGAGGGAGAGATGCACTCCCCGTGCTGGAGGCTGATCTCAGCCCACAGCGATGCCCCGCGGCCGAGGCAGAGCTGTCTGACTTCACTGTGTCCAAGACAGGGAAGGGAGAGGCTGTGCTGCTGGCGGCCGTGGGCTGGTTGGTGGTCAGGTTAAAGTACCCTGGTCGTACTGCTCCACCCCGCTAGCCAAAGTGCCAAAGTGAGGGTGGGCTGATGGCACATCTTCTACCACAGATCCTGGGGCAAAAGAGCAGGTTCCTGTGAATCAGCCTCTGGGTCACAGAATCACAGAATCATTACAGTTGGAAATGACCCTCAAGATCATCTAGTCCAACCGATAGCCCTACACTACTCTTATCCCTAAATCATCCCCTGAAGAAACACATCTATCCTCTTCTTAAAAACCTCCAGGGATGGTGATTCCACCACCTCCCTGGGCAGCCTATTCCAATATCTCACCACTCTTTCAGTAAAGAAATTCTTCTTAATATCTATATCTAAACCTACCCTGGCTCAGCTTAAGCCCATTCCTTCTAGTCCTGTCACTAGTCACAAGGGAGAAGAGGCCAACACCCGCCTCCCTAGAATGACCTTTCAAGTAGCTGAAGAGAGCGATAAGGTCTCCCCTCAGCCTCCTCTTCTCCAGGCTAAACAACCCCAGTGCCCTAAGCCTCTCCTCAAAAGGCCTGTTCTCCAGACCCCTGATAAGCTTAATTGCCCTTCTCTGCACCCTCTCTAGTAGCTCAATGTTNCCTGTCTAGGTCCCTCTGCAGAGCCTGCCTACCCTCAAGCAGATCAACACTCCCACCCAGCTTAGCGTCATCTGCAAACTTACTAAGGCTGCACCCTATCCCCTCATGCAAGTTATCAATAAAGATGTTGAACAGGAGAGGCCCCAGCACTGACCCCTGAGGGACACCTCTTGTGACCGGCCGCCAACCGGAAAAGCGGTCCACTGGAACCGGTGCACATACAGTAATCAATGTGCTTGGCTGTACCGACCTGACCACTGCTCCAGACAGTCACCTCATTCATGGATCACACTTGCAGTCACAGGCAGCACAGGCATGTTCCTGGTCTACTTCCACCACATCTACTGTTATGTCCTTTTCTGTAGATCATCAGTTAGCACATTCAAAATTAGGGCACTTTCCTAAAGTGGAGCAAGTCTGAAACAGCTCTGAAGCTTTGAGCTGAAGTTCAAAGCTTGTTCTCCAATAGTTCTGCATGATCAGGCCAAAGGGTACAGACCTATTCTAGCTCGTGGATTTGAACTTCAGTTATGGTAAATAAATTTCAGTGGCTAGTGGACCAAAGGCCATTCCAAAATGCTGAGGGAAGCTATGCAAGTGTTGTTGGCAATATGTGGTTCCACATTACCTCTAGTTTTAGTTGATGGTCATCAGGAGAGATGAATGTGACTGGTTGGGGGAAATTAAATAACAGAAGTGCTCAGGTCATAAATGGGGCTCAGTTTCAGGAAGATATGTATGCAGGGACATCTTGCTAATCTTCTGTTGTACTGAAAGTGTTCGGCTGCAGTATTGAGAAGTGTTGACACCTTTTTACCCCCAAGTTAATTCGCTTGAGAAAAATCAGAAAGCTAAATAAAAAAGAAATAGTCCTTTATGGAGCCTTGTAACCCAAGACTTCCTTGAGGCACTTTTCTGCATATTACTTGATCTTTGTCTGCTCTGCTACACCTCTGTTGTCTCATTGCCCTTCTCTCACCATGGGTGAAATACAGATGGTGAAGAATTCATCTGCTTTCACAGAATGACATTGCAAGTCCCATGGACAATCAATGATGCTTCCTGAGCAGTGAAGCAAGCTGTGACTGTGTAGTCTCTAGGAGCAGTTTAAGAGCATTTATTCACTAGGAATCCCCAGAAACCTTATTCCAGGCTGTAAACTTCAGAAATGTTGGAAATTTCAGAGGTCATTAAAGACCTCTCTCAAATGATGCAGATAGGTTATCAATGCCTCATGAAACCTTGAAGCCCTTCTGAACATTGCTTCCCCTTTCTTTCCCCTTCTAGTCCTTGTATTTTAACACCTATGACAATTTAAAGACAAAGAACTCATGTCTGCAGCTTTTGGAGTCCAAACACAGCAACCTAACAACAAAAGTGAGGGCAATAGGGAGCAACAAGTCCTCGGCTCATAAACCCACGGAAAATAATATGGTGTTAGCTAAGCTAAAAAGGACTTTGCTGTTCGACTGCTTGTCTTAACCCTGCCTCTGCCCGTCACAAATAGATGCTTCTTGCAGGGTTCCCAGATCAAAGAGGATTTGGAAGTACTTGTTAGCGGTGGCACAGGATCCCCTCTCTCTCATTATCAGAGGTTTGTGGAGCCTCCTTTGGCAATGGTACAAGATGAGTGGTTGTCCATGTCTTCCTCTCCTTTCACAGTGTAGTGAACCTGACTCGCAGTTAAAGGATCAGCTCCTTGCCTTTCCGCCTCACCCACACCACCAGCCTCTCCTGGCACTTGTGGCTGATGGGGTTGGTCCTTTTCAAGCTCCAGAGCTGAAATACATCACCCAGCTGCAGAGGAGGTCTGGAGAAGACTGATGGTCATGCAGTGCCCAGCATGCCACAGCCAATGCACTAAGGCCAGCCCCTGCCTCTAACGATGCCAAGGGGAAAATGCTATGAGGGTGTTTCTACCTCCCGCTTTTCTTCCAGGCCAGCTGGTGGTTATCAAGGCCAGAGGCTGCTTTCCAGCTTCATAAACCTCTTGCGTTATTCAGAGTCATGATTCTCCTATTCCACCGTCTGTGCTTTTCCTTGGGACGGCTAATCCCTCAGCGTGACTGGTGGAAGCTGAGGTATTGATTTCTGTCTCTCACTAAACCTCCGTTGTGTTCAACGCTTGTTAGACATCTGAAGGAATATCCATTGGGCTCTGGGGGCAGTCGGGAGCGAAGCACAGTCAGCTGCACCAGGAGACATTTGCCTCAGGTCTGGGGACAAGACAACAGGAAGCACTGGAAGTCACTGGGAAGGAGGCAGGTGGGATCTCTAACCCCTGGTGGAACTCTTGGAAGATTTATGCTGGCATGACACTGCCAGCTCACTTCTGATCCAAGATGAAGTAGCATTTTTATGTCTTTGGCTCACAGGATTTGATGGTCCATCTAAGGATGTGCCAGGGTCCTCAGAGACAGGAGTCTGTGCGTACTGCAGCAGATGCATTTCTTGAGATATACATGGCTGCAGGTGAAGGAGGATCCAGTGTTGTGGGCTTTTTCTTCTATTTACATCCTGTGAGTCACCAGAAGCTTCCAAGTTCAAGGGCCCCTGTTGGTAAGACATACCTGACTCTCTGGAAAGGCAGTTGGGCTGGATCTGTTTGGTTTATAGTCCCCAGGGTCCATGTCCTACCCACTGTGGTATCACCTCATCCCCCATGCCCATACTGCCCCCGGCTCCAAATTGCTCCTTAGGGTAGGCAGTTCTGTGGATGATTAGGGAAGTTTATGCAGACACTGGAATTGAAGCTTAGAGCCTGGATGAGAGGGCTGAAAGAGGCAAAAAGGAGGATTTAGCATATTTTTAATTAAAATAACAAGCTGGGACCTGTCACTACATAGATTCCTTTGTATCCTGAGTTCCTTTCCCTCTTTTCATCTTTGACTTTTTAGATTAGGCATCCTCAGAACAGGGATCACATTTTCTTCTGATCTAGAAAATGCCTGGCATGCTTTGAGGACTAGCATTGTCTATGCAATAATGAAAGAAAACAGGATCTCCATCTCGCTGCTGCCTTACTCCTATCTGCCACCATCATGAGATATTTAGCACTTAACATAATTGCACCTAGCACTTACATTACACTTTTGGTTGTTCACAGATTAATCCTCCTACCACTTCTAAGATCAAAATAGGTATGTCCATTTTATGAATGAAGGATGAGACACAGAGATGTTAACTTTTTCACACACAGAAATGGAAAGAGTTGGTGGTAGCCACTGTATTATGGTATACAGCTTAAACACAAACCTTATCCCTGTGAGAGCATCTTTCCATAGTGAATTAAGAGAAAAGGCTAATGTGTCATGTACTTTGCTTATCTTAAATTAGAAATTAATAGATTAACCCAGATTTTAGTCTGTTAAACAGGCACAGGCTAGTCTGAAGTGAACCTGTCAATCAGAATGAGAATGATTGTATCACATGACTTAAAATTTGTTTTAACACTGGCATAACCCAGAAAAAAAAATTTTTTTTTAAGTGAAGCTTGATCCTCCATCCATGTAATTTAGCATAAAACCTGGAAAAGAAGCAAAGTAAACTGAAGTAATTGCAAAATACAAATTTTAATAGATCTGGTACTCTGGAGGATCTGTGTCAGGGGAGTTGAATTTGGATGTGTTTGTACAGATGAGTCCAGATGACACTTAAGCACTGGTACAAGGCTGTTCCACAGCTTGCTCTGTTGTCAGAGGTGTTTTCTGCTACCATATAGACCAGTAAAAGCTGATGTATTGGTGGACCCTGAGGAAGATTTTCTAAGGAATAAACTTCGGCTTTCTCATTGTCCCTTTTTCCCTCTCTCTTACTCAACAGTCTCATGCTTGGTGTGGTTTTTGTCTTTATTCAGTTATCAGCTCACCCACTATGTCCATAACCTGTCGTATCTGGGAACTCCTTCCACACCTCCAAGGAGCGCGATGTGCCCTGCTCTCCAAGCTCAATGGGCTGGGTGAAAGAAGGAAACAAATGTCAGCCACCCAGACCTTTACCATTCATTGACGTATTTCCCTATTTGTTACGCATGTCCATGAGGTTCTGGATGTTCTGAGTCATGCTGGAAATTGCACTCATTGTGGCTAATGTTACTTTCCTGCCCTGATTCTGCCTTTCTGGAGCACCAAGCCATGCTCCATAGGGTCCTTCATGTTCTCTTTATGTTTTCACTGAGCCAAATACAGCCTTATGTGCTAGTGGGTGACACTCTATAAAATATGCTGCATCTGTTTACACACCGCGTCTTCTCCTTAAGACTTTACCCTTTCTCAAATCCTTCAAGGAGAGAATCAAAATATCTGTTATGCCTAGAGCAGTGGAAACTCCCCCTTGATGACCAGCCAGGCAAGATCCAGCAAACACGACTGAGTTTTTCATGTAATTTTTCTTTCCTTATACTATTTGCGACTACTTGCACATTTATGAATCCATTTTCACGTTCCCTGGATGTAATTCACAGGGAATTTGACACCCAGATGGGCACCGTGGATCTGTCTGAGCACTGCCAGTGTTTCATTCTGACCACGGCACTCTTCAGCATTATGTTCTGTAGCAGATGGCCTAGCCAGACTACCCAAGGTTTTCTCTTCTGAGGCTTTCAGAAATTAAGAGTTTTGCCACTAAATATGTTAATACTAGTCTAGCACTAACAGTCACTGGGTGTTGCTTTTAATTGTAAAGTCTGCTCCAGCTGTAGAGGAATCCAAATAGCCACAGTCACGTGCACAGGTCCAAGGGCTGGCTGCTTTTCCCTCTAAACTGAGCCCAGGCAACGTATTTACCTAAGGCTGTTGCTCTAAGACAGCCCCTTTATTCTGGAGATGGGAGATGAGTGCTGGGTTCCTGGCCTGTCTAGCCTCTCCGTCTCCTTTCCCCATTAGCCACCGGGACTGGAGCATGCTGGCATAGCAGGCTGAGCATGCCTCTGCAGCAGCGCCTAAAATCACAGGTTTGATTTGCTCACTTTGATGGTGTGCTCACAGTCTTCTTGCCACCACTCTGATCTTCTCTCTGCATGGCCCTTTAAATACCCTGTTTCAAACAGGAAGGAGAAAGCGATCTGGTGGAGCTCTTCCCATCCTTAGCGTCCGCGCTCTTATTAAGGCTTTCCCAGCTTCTGTCTGTTACTTTCTTCCTTTCTGAAGGAGTCAGCTTGATTCAGTACTTTTGGGACTCGATGACATGAATGTATCTGTTTTATGTAACACCGAGTCATTATTAACAGAATCCTAGATCATAAAAAGAGGTATAACGAGAGACAAGGAGGGTTTTTCCCCTTGAAGATAATAGCAGTCGTGCTGGAGAGGCGGAGGGCAGGGGTCAGGCAGCCGCTGCCTGATTGGGCGCTCGGGCACCGCATTGACATTTCTGCAGCTTCATCAGAAAGTCTAAATAATCCATGTGAAAGCAGAGGGTTATTTACAGAAGATACAGACGCGCTGCGTGAGCCGGCCAGATAGCAAAGGCATCGTCTTGGCTCGTGTTGCCTGCGTCCGTACGTGGTGCCCTGGTGGCTGGGGACAGGAGGACAGAAACACGGTGTCAGCCGGTCCCTGTGGCCTGGGAGGAGCTGAGGTCACAGGTGGAAGACCCAGTGGAGCTGGGAAATAGTAAAATGAGAGCAATAGCTGACTTCAAAGTGAAGGAGAGAACAGTTAGACAGGTGGCCAGTGTTGGGTATTTTAGAGGTGTTGGAGGAAAGGGTGAGGGGAAGGTGAGGTGACCCTGTGGTGTGTGCTGGAGGTTTCCTTGGGGAGGAGTTAGGGTGGTTTTTTTTCCCTTCCAGCACCCCACTCTCTGTCCCAGCTCTGAGTCTTTCCCTGACAGAGTCTCTTTATTTTCTGTGTTTGGAGCACGTGCTGCCCCTAAGGCAGGAGGAGATCTCAGTGTGCAGAGGGCTCTTATCCAGAAAACTCATAAGGAAAAGGAGCTGCAGGAGCAATGGAGGCTTTGGTAGTCTTTTAGTGCTGTCCCTAAGTGCCATCCATTGGGATTGTCCAGTACTTCTGCTTGCTGTCCTCCTGCCAGCCTTTTGTGCCAGAGGAATTCCCAGTCAGCTCATGTGTTCTTGATGGGCATTTCACATTTTTTCATCTTCAGTTTTTAAAGTGGTACTTATTTACAGGTAGCTGAAATCCCTAATGAGTGAATGATCTCTGCTTTAATATTTTTGCATTTGTTAGTAAATTAGTTTTGGTTTATATAAATTGATATGTGAGTATTTGGGGAGGGGAGGACTTGGGATGTTTTCTCTAAGGTTTTATTAAAGAATCAGACACTCTTATAATAGTATAAAAGAAATAGCAATTATACTGTGCACAGCATGACAGCTCCTTTTCACCCCTGTTTCAGCAACACATTTCCTGATCTATTGTAATGTGGAGTGCGAGGTGGTTCACATATTCCACTGCAGTGACAGCACAGCCTCCGGCAGCAACAGCTTATCTTGTGTCAACCCCACCACCTGAAAGGGTGGGCATGAGGAGTTGGGGCTTGGTGGGCTAAAAGCTCTGCCCACAGGTCCAGCAAGGACACCTGAGATTTTTCATAGCATCCCCTGAAACTGTTCTAGAGTTCATAGAGTGCGGGGACAGAATCCTCCCAGAGTTCCCATCTTGGAAGTCTGCAGACTTCAAAAATCACTCAAAGAACAGATGCTTGAAGAAAGGTGTGGAGTTGGTGGCAAGGTTAGGGACGCCGAGCCCAAGTACATCCTTGATCTCTCATCTTAGACTGAATTTTGCTATTAATTTTAAATAAAACAAACCTCTTAGCTATTTCTTCAGTTATGTGTCTATTCCACTGAAGGTTTGACAGCTGAAGCCTTCTGACTTTTGTCCTCTTCTGTACACTTAAGAGTTATCTTTTAGGTCTGTTTTCTCTTCAATTACTGAAAGGAATGTAGTGATGAGCACAGGAGCTCCTCCTCATCTTGGAACATGTTGGGAAGACTGGTGTCAAGAGACACATTGTCAGAAAACCACCTTCCTTGCTGGTTCCTGACACTTCACTGCTGGCTGAGATCTTAGTATGGTGCCTGTGCTTCCTCCCTCCCCTCTCAGCAGCTTCCCTTGTGAGGGAAAGTGTAATGAATTAATCTTCTCAATGAATTAAGTTTGCAGAAGACAGATTTCTGACAAAGGAACAGCAAAGAGCCATTTCCATGCAGCAAAACTACCACAGGAACCATAACGAGATGATGATTGGCTTTTGGGCCCAGTGGTGTGGCTGGAGCATCAGCCTTGGGGTGCATTGCCCTCTGGTTGTGGATGCAGAAGTGGCTTTAGGTCTGTGTGAGGTTAGAGGTGATGTGAAATAACTCTTTCACGGCCTGTTGAGCATGCTGAATCTGAGATTTGATACAATTATGTGCAGGTTATTAAAACTAATGTGAGTCCCTTTTTCATTTCTACTCTGGTTTCTAGCACTTAACACTTTCACCACAACCATGAGCATGAGACATGTTTTTTAAACTGAAGGCTCAGCTTATGTTATTTAGGTGAGTCCACAAGCAGGAGCTTTAAGCAATCCGCCAAGTAGCATGAGACAAAACCTCTCCAACTAAACCTTGAGTTGTCAACTCTAGATTTGAATAACTTGGTGGAAAACTCAAGCTTGAGACCTCAAACAGAACGCTTAGCTGAGTTTGCAAAAGAATAAGTTGTTTCTCTGAAGCAAAGCCCATTCGGAGCCCACTTGGTGTTTCAGTTATAAACCTTCTTTCAATTTTCTTTGAGATTAAACTTGGCCACAAGGCCACAGCCTAGGGGGAAATTTTGGAACAGTTTTCAAAGCAGTTAATTTGGACATTTTTCAACTATTTAAATGCAAATACAAATGAATAAATAATTTATGCATTGCCTTAACTGAAAAATATTTAAGTTTAAGAGTACACAAGTTGCCCCACAATTAGTATGGGTTGTCTACAGAGCAGCTGGTAGTTTGGAAAAGCAAGTTATAAACCTGGGAAAGGAGCCACTTAGCACTCGGTGCCTCCTCAGTTGTGTTTACCTTCGTATCTGTTGCTTTGACTGAGCTGTTAGAGAGTGAATGAAACTCTGACAGTACAATAATATGCACTTTAAAAGAAAAAAGATCATAGAACATATTACAGAGTTATTTAAAAGTCATTATTACACCACAATGAAGTTAAATGGTATGTTTATGTAAGGCTTTAATTCCTGAAGAATTCCAAACTGTGGAGCCAGATCTATCAGGCTAACGTGACAAAGTGATGTTAACTCTTCAGAGATGTGTGTGTGTTTATAGCAGGGGAGGCTCTGACAGAGTTGCTCAGACACAGTGGTGGCACATTCGTCTTCAGGGAGCACTCTCTGGGCAGCACTCGGAGGGAAAAGTGTCCACGTGAGGAACCATGGGTCTGGGCAGAGCAGTGCCCACCTCCCAGCTCCCATCACCATCTCTGTGTGCTATGCTGTGGTTCGGTCATTTCCTCATGTGCATATTGTGAGTTTAGACAAGCATCATACTTGTAAAGAAAAGGCTAATAGTCACTCCTCCTTCTGTTGCCACAGCTGCATCTGGAGGGGAAGGTCTCCACAAAGCCTGCATGGAAAGGTCACCTCTCCCTGCCCAACTGTGGGCCTGAAGCCTCACGCAGTGACCCAGGACGTAGAGAATAGAGAAATAAAAATTGCTTATTTTCAGAAAAGAACAATTTTTAAAAGTAAAGTTTGCAAAGCTGCACTAACTTGACAGAAGGTTGAGCAAAAGTGAAGATATTTTAGAAAAATCAGACAAATGGAAATGTCTCTGTTTAAAAAGTTTTTCTTTAGAAATGCTGTCAGAAAGAAACCTCAAACCTACCAGAGTCTGAAATCACAAACTTTATTACATCACACAAAATACTCCTATCAAACCAAAACGCTTTTTAGTTTTATTTCAGGACTATAACTGTTTCCATTTAATATGAAATACTTCTGTCAGGCTCCAGTTTCTCTGGTCAGTCACCAAACCAGAACCAAGCAGCCATGTTATAGCTCTGTGTATAGGCTCAAAGGGCCAGGGTGACCCAGGACTGGTGTTGTGTGTAACATTGACTTTCCTGCCTTCTGTCCAGTTGTTCCATTCTCTGGACACTGTTACCTCTGGCTGGTTTCACTGCTTAATGCCACAGCAGGTTGGGCTCCTTTTCCTCCAGCTATTAATGGTCACAATGAGGCTGTTGGTCCTTTCAATTACACTGCAGTGAATCCCTTAATCTCTTTAAGTAGCTCCCCTGTTCTCATCTCATCATGCTCATTACCTCATGTAGCATCTATATCCCAATCCTAATCTGGGGTTGAGAGTAAATAGGTTGCAGGGTGTGTGTGTGTGTTGGGGTTGTTTTTCCCTACTTTTATTCTGCTTTGGTTTGTTGTATGCAGAAGGAAACAAAAAAGCAGCAATGTTGGTGATGGCATACATTTGGGAGCATACTTGCTTTGTTTGGGACTGACAAGCTGTCAGAAGGACATCAGAGCTCCATGAGATGCATTATCCTGGCATGGAGTACAGGCTGCCCAGGTACTTGGGGGAAAGTCCCTTTCCCTCCTTGGTCTCTGTTCCTCCTTGTGAACCAAAGTGTCTGTGTCAAGAGGGTAACACCTCCTTGGACTTGCTCAGACCAGAGAGGCTTGGAGGAGGGAGCTATGTGCTCCATTGGCCTAGGGACACAGACTCTGGCAGAATCTGCTGGTGGTCCTCCACCAAATCACAGCGCTGGATCTTGCAGCCAGGGCTTGTGCTGATAACCCACAGATGTCCTGGAGCCTGGGAAGGGAAATGTGGCCTAACAGATTTTGAACAGCAGTGCCAGAATCCTAACAAGACTATTTAACTTTTAAAGGGGGTGGGAAAACATTTTTTCACATGTTTTTATTGATTTTTCAATATTGTACAAAACCTAGCCATGTGAAGCAATAACATGGAAAAAGACACAATCACTGGAAAATGATTCGAGATCAACTGCCCCACTCTGGAGGCGAGAGCAGACCCAGCTGGGTCTGCAGAGAGGCATGCAGCCCGGCAGGACCTGTGCATGGGGAGCTGAGCAGGTCCTTCCGGTAGTTCCTTCTTTGTCTGGGGAGAAGATGGTTCCACTGGGAGCTGCCGTAAACATGAGTAGCCACTGGACAGCAGAGTGCATCTGATACAGGGTGTTAGTGGAACCAGGTAGTTTTTTCTCCATTTTTGTCTCAGTTTTTCAGAATGATATTGCATCTGTCTGCACGTCTCTGGCCACAGCCCTGCCCCAGGAATATTTGGTTTACTTGCAGCTGTCCAGTGACACAAAGTGGGGTGAGATGGTGGCTGCAGCTTCAGTTCCATTCTTTGTCCTGGCTCATAACTCTGCGCCTTGTTTGCAACCAAGAGCAGGTTGCCCAGGATCACCTGTAGTTGGATTTGGAATCTCTCCAGAGAAGGAGACTCCACAACCTCTCCAGGCAGCCTGGACCAGGGCTTCAACACCCTCACAGCAAAGAAGCTTTCCTTTGTATTTAGGTGGAACTTGTTTTCCAGTTTGTGCCTGTCATTCCTTGTGCTATCGCTGAGTACCACTGAGAAGAGACTGCAAAGATCCCGTGCCTTGTGCTGCTCATTCACACACAGAGGCATCCCTTGGGCCAAGCCACGTGGGCTCTGCCCCCTCCAGTGCCTCCACGGGTATTTCTGATAAAAAAAGGAGAGTTCTTCAGCCCTCTCTGTTTGAAACAAAAGCTTAATGGAAGGGTCGCGTGCCCCTGTCTCGGCAGCGGGCGGCTGTAATTCTTGGCAGGGTGTGACATGCCCATCCTCCTGAATTAGCGCGGGGCACCAGGAATTTAGCACGGTGCTAATTGCCATCAGACAGAAACAAGCTGGCTCAGCGTGCGGGCACGCGGCAGGACAAAGCCAGGCTGTCAGAGGCAGGCAGGGCAGGCTGCTGCCCACATTGCTGCCCGTCAAGGGCAGCCGTCGGGGCAACCACCCACCCTCCCGCAGCTCCTCTTCACGCGCTCTGCGTCCGTGCCGGTGAGAAGGTCTCCAGTTTAATGGTGTGTAGGCATTGTCATGCTCTTTATTTGCCGTGCGGTGACTCAACTGCTGTAAAATCGAGGCAGCTGCTGAGGGAGAAAGCTCCTGCCAGTGACAGGCAGGCAGGAGGGATTCCCATGTCAATCCTGAGCACCAGGAGAGGGACAGGGGATGCCAGACTGAGCGATAAGACTCCTTTCTGGAGAAAGATAATTTTGTGGCAGGGGTCAGAGCTGTTTCTCTCCTTCTGCCCCCTCCCAAGAATCCAATGTGCTGAGAGCTGGAAGGGACGTCTGGGGATCATCCATTCCAACCTCTGCTAAAGCAAGGTCACCCCGAGCAGGTTGTCCAGGATCACCTCCAGGTGCCTTTGGAATCTCTTCAGAGAAGACTCCACATCCTCTCTGGGTAGCCTGAGCCAGTGCTCTGCATCCTCACAAAGGAAAGAAGTTTCTCCTCTTCTTCAGGTGGAACCTTCTGGGTTCCGGTTTGTGTCCATTGCCCCTTGTTCTGTCCCTGGGCACTGCTGGACTGCCCGCATTGTCCCATAGCATGCTGCTGACTTAAAGAGGGAGGTGGTGGCTGCTCTTGGGGCATGGGAAGGTGCCACAACCACCGCCCCCACTGGTTCAGCCACACAGCGCCTCAGTGCTGGAGGAGACATAGCTTCCACCTCCCCTCACCCCCTACTGCAGAGCCAGGGGCCATAGCCTCTGCCCACCAGAGTGGCATTGAACAGAGCAGCGAGCACGATGCCATCCACAGGCATGCTCCTGGGCACAGGGAGCAGAGCTTCAGCAGCCCTTTCTCACCGAAGTCCAGAATGTAAGGGATTTCCTACAGTTTGCAATTGGATTTGGAGGATGACTCCCAAGGTGGAAGGTGTTTGCTCCCTGCTCTCCCAAAACCAGGGCAGATTTCTCCTATCCATGGCAGAATTTTCTTCTTTCACCTAATCTGTCAGTAGATAGAGTCATGTATTCTCCTGTAACTAACCTGGTAGAAGCCAAAGTACTGTTATCTCATCACCAGCACCACTGCAGAGACTCAGGGAATCTGTCCTCAAAATATCTGCCAAAGTCCAAGTAATTAATGAGAAGTTTTAGCTCTCTGTTCCTTTGCTGTTTCTCTAAGGGTTCCCCAAGGATGGAAGATGCAATTCTATGTGCAAAAGTGGGGGGGAAATTTAAAAAGAATAAATAGAAAAATTTTTAAAAAGGCTTTAGGACTTAACCTTTCCTTTCCCACTAGTCCAAATGGCACAGGTACCCAGTTGTTCCCCACTCTAACTCATTTACCAAAGCAAGTAAATATCTGCCTTTTAAAAAGGCAGATCTAAAATGCCTGTTTCAAAACAGGGTCTTCCTCACCCAGGGACACATACTTGCATCTTACCTCTCAGTCCCTGAACTCCATGAGGTTTTTCAGGAACTCATCTCTGTTAGTTTTAAACTTGACTTTCCTGAAAAACTCTGTGTGTTACCTCCATTATCTGTATGTCACTTCACTATCTCCACTTTCCAGGTTATTTATGAGTATGCTGAAGCAGTGCAGAATTTCTGCTCCTCTCCCTTGTCTCCTCTACCATAGTCTTTGTACCATTTTTTTCCCTATTTTTTTTATCAGGAATTCACAGGAAGATTAATCCTCCTTACTCCATGACAGTTTAGCTTCCTTAAGAACCTTTAGTGAGGGATGTTCTAGAAAAGCTTTTCGAAAATCTGATTCCACTCTATCAGCCCAAATCTCCAGTATTAGCAAGGCTGTTTCCTGGGTCAGATAACTCAGACCTATATGTATAAACTCTTCTCTTGGCTTTGAGGCTCCTCCCCAGGACACCATCTTCACTCCTGTCTGCTCCTTGACGTCAGGCTGACAGTTTTCTGCCATTTTGCAGCAATCTGACTTTCTGCTCTGCAATTCCCACGATCACTACTAAACCCTGTTGTAAGGATTCCTCACCTTCCCATCTTCTGATAGAAAGGAAGAAAGAAAGTTCAGCAGTTCAGTATTTGAGCTCTTTAAACACTCTGGAGGCAATACTGTCTTCCGTGGGTGGTTGGTTGCTCTGCTGTATGAACCTTCCTGACCTCCTCCATAGCCAACAGCAGTGCAAAGAATTAATTTAATTTTGCTGCTGTGTCCTTATCTTTCTTAATTCCTCCTTTTACACCTTAATGATCCATCAGCTGCACTGGGTGACGGGCAGGCTTCCTGCTTTTGTGTTTGGAAAGTTTTCATTAGTGCTCAGAACTCCAGCAATTGTTCTGGGGGACCTGTGTTGGCTTGCCTTATCATGGTTTTGTGTTTAACTTGTTAGATTTATGTCCATTTCTGGTTTCATTGTTTGCAAACAGCTTCCATGGTTCTGAAAGGACCTTTTTTATTTCTGCTAGCTTCCTTTTTCTGTTGTTTAGCCGTTCACCTGTTGTGTCTCACACATGTTTGTGTCCTGTGGTTGTGCCATTGTGCATCATTCACTTAAGGTCAGGGTGAGAAGGAGGCACTGTTGTCTCTGCCCCTGACTGGATCTGCAGGCTGGCAGGTTGTGGTCTCCACTGCAGAGACACCCTGTAATGACAACCGTCACTGGCAAGGATATCTCTCCCAAATCCATGCTAGAGCTCTTTATGCTTTTCCTCCCTGTTAGATGCCACCCAAGACTGAAGCTGGTATTCATGTGGTCAAACAAGACTCTTACCAAGAATGAAAAACCTGTGGAGAAGCAAACGGTATTTCATAAGGCTTCTGTAATTCCTAATCATAAATTCCTGACAGCTGCAGAGGTGTGACTGCAACAGGAACCACCACTGGGGTGGAAGAGCTCCCATCCTGGAGACCTCCTGACAGCGATTGCTTCACACCTCCTGTTCAGTCATCCAACTGGGTGCCAAGCTACACATTGAAAGTGATCTTTTCTTTGGGAAGCAGAAGGCTTCTCATGAATCCAAGTGTTTCTCCTCACTCTTCATTGTGTTTGTTTTCCTTCCTTATGCATCTCCGCCCCTTCTCTTTAGGTGAGGAACAGTACTGAGCTGCTGTGGTTAGAACAGAAAAATAAGACTATGGAACTTCTGTTTCTGCTGATGGACAAGTCAGAGTCCATGGTACAGATACACTTGTAGGTTTTCCATTGACAAGGCCACTTAAAGGTAGTTGATATAGGCTTTTCTGTGCTAAGTCAGGAAGCTGGAATGTGCACTGGAAAGTGCAGCTGCTGGTTGGTAGAACACAAAGTGTACCTATCACATCAAGATGCTACAAGTTAGCTTTCGGTTCCAGGAGAGGTCAAACAGATGGGAACGTTGACTGAGTTGGAGTTGAACAAAGATAAAAAGTATTAACAACTCCATGCTGTAAACAAACTTCTGCTTCTTTTGGTGCATAATAATGTAATAGAAAATTCTTTGTGTTTTGTGTTCTTTCATTTGCAGGTGTTGATCTGGAGAGCTTGAGCCAACTTTTTCCAGTCTGAATAGGAACCACCTCCCCTACTCCACCTGTTGACACTGAATCTTACGACACCATCTCCACATTTCCATGCTGAGGTAGAGAGATCTTCTATGACCTAATTTTCTTAAGCTTTGTAGAAGAGATTTTTGTGTTGGTAACCTTCCTGGGATGTGTAATGTAAATAACATGGATTAAAAGAGATGTGATTACATATAAGACAACCACACTGTGCTCAGGCAGAGATTTTAGAGTTGTGTGTATATATATCCTCTGCTACTCTGGCAAGCAGTAGTGTTTGCTTACTCTTTCTTCTGGTGGCTCTATGGGGTTTTTATAAATGCCATCTGCATGAAGTATTTCCTAGCACCTGACTTGCTGCTCAGTGATGTTGGCTCAGCTAGTTTTCAGTGCAATAAGAAGAATGAAAAGGTGTTTTTTTGAACAAGACTATCCATAGATTTGTGGTTTTTTCTAGATGTCTTCAAGCTGACACCTTGTCAGGCTATAGTTCTGTGTGAGGTGGTGAGGAACCATCAGGGCTCTCTTATTTAATTATTGATGTTGACCCTAACTGTTAGTTTCTGTCATTAAAGAACAGACCGAATGATTAGTGCTCTTGGCTTAATCTTCTTAGCAGGAAAACTGTCCCTTGACTTTCTGCCATAGCAAACAGACATAAGGAAAGACGAGAAAACAAGAAGACTCTTGACCTGTTTCATTTTGCATGAGTGTTGTTGAAGGTAAATCCAGTTCAGATGGTCTGTTTCATACTGTTAGATACTGAGCTTCCCAAAATTATGGTGAATGATGCGCTGGCAGAAAAAATGTCTTCCTAAAGGTGGGAAAAGCTTCCATTGCTTCCTACTAGTCTCTCCAATTTGGCACTGCAGAAATACCTATTCCCCAAAAGTAGTAATTTCATTCAGAATTATTCTTTACGTAACTAGAAGTCACTGAATCTCTGTGAAATACCTAGTTTTAATATATCTATATATCCTGAGTCATTATAAAGTAATTCATAATATTTGGGGTATGCTATAATATCAAACTAACCTTGTGTAACACTGATAGGACTAGAAAGATTAATGGTAGGCTTCAAAAAATGCTCATCGATATCCTTTATCTAGATGAAAAACTGAGAAGTGTCTGTTTGGAGTCAGATGTTTTCCTGCATTTACTTTTTAGGGTGGTTTTGTCCTTTAAGGAAGCTTTCTGTCTCGTTTTCTTCCTATGTTTTGATCTGAAGTATTTTGTTTACAACATGAGTGTGCACTTCAATTTCCTGAGACTCATCAGACTTAGAAATTAAATGGAAACCTTGGGAAATTCTGTGATGGGCAAAGACATTCATTCTCTTTGTGCTCTTAATATCTCGGGGGATCCTGAGTAAAGCCCTGAGTTTTCTAATGAAACTTCTCAGACCTTAGAATCCTCAATGGGGAGGTGTATGGTGTTCTTCAGATGCTGTTAACTGAATCCAAAGATTTGGGTGAGAAATATGAACACCGAAATCCCACCTTCCCTGAGGTCAATATTCCTGACCTTGATCTGAGAACAAGAGGGGAAGATTGGTGAACACAGAAAGAAGAGAAGATAAAGAGAAGGTGAGGGAGGTGGAAGAGAAAGAAAGGTAAAGGAGGATGAAAAGGGGAAATTCTGAGATATTTTGAAGGCAGAACACATGCAGTTGCTTGCCTTTTTCACTCTATTATGTCTTGACTGCATTTCTTGTCTTGTAAATTGTAAGTATTCTTCAAAAAGATCCCCAAATGGAATCCATTTGGGGACCAATCTGTTTAGTGTTTTCATTAATGGGCAAAGCAGAAAAAGTAGTAACATATTGAGGGGGTCCTTCCACCTCAGAGCTGCATCACATTGGCCATGGAGTGGGAAAACTGGACTATGGAACAGTGGAACCAAACCAAACCAAAACCGATGTGTGGGTGAAACACTAATGATGGTCCGTGAAGGTAATGGGTGACGTGGTGGAAGGTTGGCTTCAGCATCTTAATTAGTTCAACCTACAGGTTTAATTCTACAGAAGAGAGAAGTACCCATGGTGAAAAGTAAACCCTGAGGGATTGGTAGGGACGCACTTCACACAGAGGAAACAAGGCAGGAGCCTGTTTGGTTTATAGTATATTGGTACTCACAAACAGCACTCAGCAAGCAGGCAGCTATGCTCCTGTTCTTACTGATAATCGCAATATTACTACATTTAATTTATTTGTAGGACAATGTGTAGAAACTGTATAGTTGCTAGAACCCAGGGTACATACCTGTTTTCACTGTATCCACTGTTTTTTACCTTTCTCTTAATTGTTAGAAACTTTTATTTTCAAGCTGTGATATTCCTCCTAAGAAGAGTTTTCAGTTGAAGCAAAGCTGTGCTGTACTTCAGGATAGCAATGTACTGGTACAAACTTCTGTTACTAAGAAATTTTTCTGGGCTACATAAGCACTGAACAGTTAGTCTGAAGTTTGGCAAGGAGAAAGCCTTAAGAGGAAGATAGAGCTTGTTGATTTCCACATGAAAACTGGCTTTTGTTTAGCAGAGTTGTACCTTTTAAAATTTCTGCAGCTGGTACAAGCAGGTATAATTTTATTTTACAAAAGGGCAAGATACTGTGTGGCTCACTTGCCTGCAGGAGAGACACAAATCCTTAACCAGATGTGAGAAAGAAAATCAACAGTTTTAGTTCAGTGGTGACCAAGCAGTGTCAGCAGAATATGGCTCCATCACCTTTCCTGGGGAAAAAATGAACTTTCTTCTCCACACTGGTCTCAGTTTTCCCTTTGGGTCTAGAGCAGACTTGGTTATTAAACTGAAAGCTTTGATTTTAACCTAGTGTTGTGAGGAGAATGCCATTGTTCATACTGCTGCTATAGTTGTCACAGATTTTATTATAGGCTGTTGTTGGCTACTTGCTCTTCATTGAGCGTGAGGACAGTGGAGACAGTAGGACCAGCACTGGATTTCGGAGTACCAGGGGTGTTGTTTCTTTATAACACCCAGATCTCCCAGTCTCTGAAGGTGGCAAGTCACATCCTTTCAGATCACTGGGATTTCTTTTTAACACCTTCCACTGGAGCCAACAAGGTGTAACAGAGCCTGACTTCAGAGATTCCAGGTCAGAGCAAAAGCTTGATAGGACCATTTGTGTTTTCCGGGGCATTCCATCACCCCAATGCGGTCCCTATCAGACCCTGCACTCCACATTCTCAGTGCTGCCACTGTGGCACCAGCCCAGTGGCACTTAAAGCAGTTGGTGTGGGTGCACCCTGGCAAAATCACAGACACACATTGTCCGTCTGTCTGCCCAGTGGGAGGATGGGCTGGCTGGGGGTTCACCTTTGCTGGGCTGGGGAGGGCTGCAACCATGGGAACTGCTACACTCAGAGGAAGTCGTGGTTCAATATCAGAGGGCAAAGACCTTTTGTGCTGCAGCTTTCTCTGTCAGTGGACAGGTTTGTGCTGCAGTCAGGCAGGGGAGCGCATGCCCTGAGCTGCAGCCTTACTGGCAGATGGAAAAGGCTGCAAAATCCTGGTTTGCTTCTGTGGTGGGCAGGTCCTATCTGAAGTTTGTTCTGTTCTTTGAGCTGGTAGGAAATGTCCTTAATTACTGATAAATGTCTCAAATAATAGATTGTCCTCCCCAACCATAGCCTTTCTATCTGCTAAAATTTTTCCAGTTTGTTCTTCAGTTTCAGTCTTGATCTTCCAGTTTAAGAATATAATGTATTTTTAGTAACTTTCCTCTATTTTGCTTCAATACTGAAAAAAGAGTGGGATTGTATTCGTAGCTCATCACCTGGGTGATGTGCTGGCATACGATAGACACTTCTCATGTCATTTTCTAAAATACTTTTTTCTTTTTTTAACTGGCACAAGACTCTTTCAGAAGCTACTGTGAAAATAGGGGTTTATTTCAGTGGCTCCAAAACTCCCTGGTCCCATATGATAAATAGTCCAGCCATGGTCAGTAAGAATCCCTAGAAAGCAGCAACATTTCACCACTGTTTACAGTTAAAAGTTTAATGATAAGGACTAGTTGTAGTCTAAGATAAATGTTGAAGATTCTTAATGGTTTCAGTTTTGTTTACCTAATTGTGAAAGTAGATTAAGGAACACTGTGTAAGATTATCCAGCACCTCTTTACCATGTATAAATTAGAAAGGTATGCTTCAGCAGTAGCTGAGTTGCTTGTTGTTTCCCTTACTGGAAGCTGTGGACTGGTGGCAGGTGCTGAAATGCAGGAGAGATTTTATTCCTATTTCTTCAAGAGATAAAATCTTTAGGTTTTCTACTTTTAAAACATTTAAGCTATAGGTTCTTAGCAGGTGTAAATCATCTGGGATTAGTGGAAATACCTCACTAGGCACCCAGCTAGCCTCAGAGCCTTTGCCCACTCACCCAGCCTGCAGTGATAGCCGAAGACCAAATTACAAATTACCTGCAACACATTGTCCCCTTTCCCTGCTCACATTCCTGCTTCCCAAAAGTATCAATTACACAGACTTTCCGAGCTCAGAAGATTGCTAATGGCAGTGGCTCCTGTTCAAGGATGTTGTATCCAGGCTCCTGTCCTCAGCAGGAGCAGCAGGGAGGGTGTCCTGGGGCTGCAGACAGAATCTGTCCCTGTCCTTGACCTCACAGACCCACACACTCCAACTACACCCAACGCCTTGGGGCTCCTCCTCTCCACCTTCATGTTTGCCTGGGAATGCTGTGACAACCTGTAAGCTTTGACTCAATGATACTTAGAGCCTGTACACACCATTCAAAGATAAAATCATACAACAGGGATTATTTCACATTTTCCCCTTCTTTGATAGATCCTGAGAAAAAGGCCATGCTTGGATTAAATCTTTTTATTCTTCACAACCATAAGACAAATCAGGGCACATGGACATTTGTGAAATCATCTGTTTAAGAAATAAGATGGGAGCTGGGGACACCTGGACAGCTCCTGCCCCAGGTCCAGCATCCACAGCACTGGCTAGGCTGCACCAGTGCTCCCGGGCATGAGGCATTGTCCTGGTGCCACCTAGCACCCACCAAAGGGTGCCTTCCCTTCAGGGGTACTTCTGCTCTTTGGAATCGTAAGAATAATGTGAACCAAGTCAAATGATATTAGAAGTTTATGTATACAGGCATGGGAAGTTTTTTCTAATGAAGCCTGTCTAGTAGTAGTCGTAGTAATTAATGTGCTGGCAGCAGCCAGAGCAGGAACAATGAAGAGTTCTCTTTCTGGCCAGTTGCTGGCATTTCTTGGAGGGTCTGTAAAAACAAGGCTACAACATCCTTCCACAGACCTCCAGCTCTGTAGCAACTGTCTCCTTGGAGCCTCGGCACAGGAAAGGACACGCATGTGTCCAGGCATTTTCCAGGCTGCAGGGTTTCCTTCCCTCCTGGTCCCAGAGCTGTCCGACCTCTCTGTTCAGCCCGAGCACTGTTTGAAGAGATCATTTGTTTTCATTATAGGTTTTTGCATCTCTGCCTTTCATTCTTGTTAATGAATTTCTAGGGTCTGATTGGAAAACAAAAGCTGAACACAAACATAAAAAGAGATTTGACAAAGGACACAGTTACGTGTCTAGCAGGCTCTGCCGCACCGGCTGGAGCGAGGAGATGGCCATTTGCTGATTGCTGAGGGGTTGACACCACTTGGTTAGTATGCTAATCTAGTCCTCTGTGTTTAACATTCCGCTCAGGTCTGAGCGGGCTCAGGCACAGCCCCGGCACAGGGATGGGATGTCTGCTTGGCAGCACCGACCGCTCCGTGGCCACCACCAGCAGACCCCGACATCGTGCCTGCTCCTGCCATGCGCTCGCTCCCCCTCTCCCCCTCCGCCCTCCCTGGTGCTTGCACACATACATACCATCCGAACAGCTTTCTGCAAGTGGTGAAAACACATGAAATGTGGAAAAGCCGTGTACGATTGGCTCATTTCTCTGACTCCACGTCCCCAAAGATTCCCACTTTAACAGACCATGTGTTTCTCTGCTTGCTGGAGAAGCCCAGAGTGTAAGGTGCCAAAATTCAGCAACAATGAAGCAAGACGGAGTTAAACATCCAAAACAAAGAGATGGCATTTTTGTAGCTCACTTACATCACAGCAGTCACAAGATGGTTTAAATTTCCCTCTATCCTCTCTCCCCACCCAACCTCAGCCCAAGAGAAAGCCAATGTTTATCAAAACCCATCCGCTTGGGACAGCAGTCTGATGCCCAGGTGGAAAGGAAAGCTTACTTCTGGTGTTCCTGATGACTGTCACCTTTCTGGTGTGCTTGGAGGCAGTGAGCTGCAACCCCCCCACCCTAGAGCAAGGGGATTCCATTTTCCAGAATTAAGGAAGAATCGTTTCCAGAGCCAGTTCCCATGGTCAGGTCCATCAGGTCCTGCAGTCACAGGAGAACTTAATTCCTCAAGCTCCCTTTCCTTTGTTTTCATAACATCACATCAGTTCTGGAGAGGAGGATGGGGAATCATCATCTTCTGCTTGCACCCAGAGGATTTCAGAAGTTGCATTTTCGGAGAGCAGGTCACATGTGTGCAAAACCGAGTCTCCATCTGATGCATAAGCAGACAAAGCTGTTTAACCTCTGAATTATAGCAAAGCTCCATAGTTCTCTCTTCTGTTGTTTCGTGCTCCAAGCAAACTGCTCCTTGCAATTCTCCCTCCTGGTGCCAAGCACATATTCCAGCTGCAGCTCGGCAGCGCGGGGAGATTCCTTCCAAGACCCCGGCAGAACAGTCGGTGCTTTCTCCGGAGCTGCAGGCTTGATTGTCCTTGATTATTTTATTTCTTTGGCTCTGATCCAAGATGTTCCCTGTCATCATTTCAGTGTCTTTTCTCATAATCCCTTTTCTAAACATCATCAACAATTAACTGATTCTCTCATATCTACAAACACATGCACACACACACAGGCGCGCATGCACACACACTCCACTGAGTCTCATCAGTGTCTTTTTTGCCTTTAAGTATAAGAAATTACAGCTTCTCATTAGCTGAAGAGCATGTTTTGAAAGGCTTTGTGTTTACTCACTTTGCAAGTGATGCTGGCGCTTTTAATTATTCTCCTTTTGCATATCATAAACGAGCAGCGAGCTGCTCCAGCCAGCCAGGGCGACGCATATTCCCAGGAAGGCAGGAGGAAGGGATCGCGTTTTACCTCACTGCTGCTTCTTTCTTCCCTTTCTGTCAGCCAGCCAAGGAATCCCCCCAAAGCTCTTACGTAGCAGATACCAAAACCGTGAGTCACTTTTCACTCCTGGAGCAATAAGTCCATCGCATCTGCTTGCAGAAGGGCAAGCACAAGGCTGGGGATCTCTCCAGGCTGCCGGTGTGCCCCCGGCACCAGCTCTCCAGTGGTGAATTTGTTTTTCCTGCTCTTGCTTTCTCTCCTCATCTCCCTTGTCTCTTCATTCCTTTCCATGCCATTCCCATTTTCTTCCTTCCTTCCTTCCTCTCCATCCATCTCCATTGCTGGCAGTGGCAAACCTGGCAAGATCTGGGTCCTTTCTTGCCTTCTGTGGATTTTTTTTGTTCCTTTTTTTCTTTTCCTCTGTAACTGCAGCAGCCTTTGGCTGTTCGTTCTGCCAGGTTGGATCACCAAAGACACACTACTCGCTCACAATGAATAATCAATACAGATATTGATCTGCGGAAAATGTTTGTAAATTCCTGAAAGGGGAATGGGGAGCAGCGGGACAGGGAGGTTTGTGGGGGACGACAGGGTGCTTCGGGCAGCGGCTGCAGGCAGCGCTTGGCCAGAGCCCACATCCTGCTGCCTCCGAGGTGACGGGTGCTGGAATGCGTGCGCGGGCGGCAGCGGGTGTGCGCGGGGGCTCCTGGATTTTCATTTCTCTACAGCTGCTTCCCCTGAAGAATCAGGAGGCGAGCAGCTGAGAGGCCCCGCCGGTGCCATGCCTTGGCTGCAGTCCAGCACTGTTTTGTTTCCATCATCACACGCCACTTCTTAATTTGCATAAATACAAGGGTTATTTTCCCTTGCGCCTCCAAAAAGATTTAAGAAGGTGGAAAAGTGTTTCTGTAAAGGAGGGATTACTGGTTTTAGTCATCATTTTCAGGATTTACTTTCGAATCCGTGTATTTGCAAGAAAGGGAAGCAGAGAGGAAAATAAAGGGCAATAAGAAGGTCTTGGAGAAGACAGAAAAGCTCTTTGAATGTGGAAGAGCCGTGGATTGCAAAACAAACCCCCCTGTTCTCCAGCAGGGACCTGCACGTGCCCACTTTGTGTGTGTGTTTGTGGGTGCAGAGTCAGGTGAGACCTCTCCAGCCAAGGCTCTTCCCATCTCTCTTTTTGCTGGTCCACCCCCGGCCAGGAGGTGAAGATGACCACAGGCCTTGAGGCCACTGTAAAGGTTGGAGATGGGGCCATCTCAAAAGCATCCCAACTCCATCTTCAGGAGCCATCGCCTGCCCACCTGCCCACTGCCTTACAGCCCTTAGTTCTATGGACCACATAGCAGGTGGCGTTCGCCCAGTTTGCTCCTGGTTAGCCAACGCTACTCCTACTGCAGGATTGTCCTTGTCATGTTTCTTCCACCTTCATTCTTCTGGTTTTCTGTCTCTCTGGGGAAGGGCATGTGCCAAAGGTATTGAGAGACGTGGTATTGGGATCACTGGGTCTTCAGCCTCCTTTCTAATGCTTGAGGTCAGGAATAGGGACCATCAGGACTGCTGAAAGGCCCTGGGGATGTCTGATACATAGGTCAAGCAAGGTGGCCATTGCAGTGCCACCACCGTACTCTGGCCAAGGGCTGCCCGCAGTGCCACCTGCCAGAGCAGCTGACAGGATGGTCCTCATGCCTTCTCTGACAGCATCTGGCTGGATACAGCCTGAGGGGGCCGTGCGAGATTTTCACCAACCTCCACCACTCACAGGCCCACCCGCACACACCTGCTCCATGCGCTGCTGTGCGTGTCTGCCCACAGTCAATGGTGAAACCTTTCTTGGCCGACTGTGGTCCTCCCTTCCCTGGCCTGCTTTGTGCCATGGGCACCCTGCAGTAGCCATGTAGGGCCAGGCTACGCACAGGGATGCAATTCCCAAATGCAGCTGCTGGCTTTATCAGCTCGCACCAGCAGCAGGGAGGCTGAGTGCGCTCATTCTCTCTCTAGCCTCTGATTAGCTCCTGCAATCCAATTAGCAGAGGCATTTATACCACAAGGGGCTGAGGTGCCCCTGCTCATCACAGCGGCTCAGAGCCAGTCATAAATTCTACCCACACTACATCTTTCCTGTGACATGGATTAATTTCAGCTCTGGGCCTCCAAGATCAGGTTTGCAGATGAAGGTGCCCATGAAATAGGAATGTAGAGAAGGCAAAGAAGAAGGAGATTCCCATCCATGAAGGATAAGGGGGTGACACGCTGGTGGCTCAGGGCTGGCGAGGTGGGCAGCGTGGCAAGGGGCCAGGGCAGCAGGTGGACTGACCGTGTGATTTATTAACAGAGAGAAGCAAACAGAGGTTGGCCAGGGCATGTTATGAGTCCTGTGCCTGTGGCCATAATGAGAAATTCTTCATAACCTTTCTTTGTGTGCTCTGCTGCAGTGCAGATGCTGAAAACGAAGCTAGAAGAGCCTTAATAAAATTACATTTTTCCACTTGAGATGTTGCAGGCGCTAGCCAGTGGCACAGCTTCAAGAGACGAGCAAGGTGCTGGACTGTCAGGAGGAAGTGGCATGGCAAAGATCAAGGTTTGCTCTCAGGGGCACAGTCACCTCCTCTCTGTTGTTCTCAGAAAATCCTCCACGTACCATCTGCCTTTTCCTGGTACTTCTGCTCCAGCAGCAGTCATTTTCTGATGCCTTAGTATCGGTTCTGCTCTCCTGGGGCAGCATTCTGAGTGTTGTTGCCCTCAGGCTGTGATGTCAGCCCCACTGGGGGTGGGATTTTCTGCAGCAGCGCAAGGGCGAGTTGGACACAGGCTGTGAGAGAACATCCAGGAGTAATGGAATAAAGGACAATTTGTGTCCTCATGCCTCTCCGTACCATTATGTGGTTCTCTATCTCCATATTTCTCATTCACACCCTGCCGCTTATCCAGTCATTTCACGGGCACCTACCTGTGTGTTTGGGTACCAACCCCCTATCCTCCTACCTGAGCACTCACCTGTCTGCTGGGTCTGCTTAGCTGGTGATTTGGGTCCGGATCCATCAGTCTGCTGAATGGGCACACAACACAAGGGTTTGACCTGTTCTTTTTTTCAATCACATGCCAATTTAACAATCCATCTGAGTTATTTACCCATCAATCAGCTTTTAATTCATGTGTCAGTTAGTGGTCTTGTTGTTAAGTCTCCGTGCGTTTATACTCTTGCTGTTGTTGAAATCTAATTACTTGAGAACTCCACAAAACTACCTTCTACGTGCAGGGGTAGGTTGGAATTTTAAATCCATGATGATGCCTATGAAATTTAGCAGGATGTCAGCTCCATTTGATGGATTCACTCTGGTCTGCTGACATATCTTCTGTGTAAGCAAATGTGGTTCCTGCTGATAAAAGGGGTTTGGTTTGGGGCTTGGTTGGTTGGTTTGTGACTAGATGATGTTGGCTGTAGCCAAAATACAGCTCTATCTATGGAAGAGTTTTTCTTCCATGGAAATGATACATTGACTAATCTTTCAAAACAAAAATTCTTTTTACTTCTGTGTAATAACAAGTCTTGCATTTACTCACCAGTAAATTTTGTGTTTGTGGTCATGCAAAAGAACTTGCTCCCCAGCCAATATCTCTACATGCTGATAGCTGTAACCTGTGGCGAGACAAATTCAGGCTGCAGATAGCTGTGTGCTGGGAAGGGATGTGGTAATTCGCCAAACTACCAACTGGTCTTGCAGATTCCGACTCGGCTAAAGCCTCTGCAGAAATAGTTATGTTTTTCTTTACATAGACTTTTATATCAAGAAAGCTGCAGCAGCAGCTCCTCCATATCTAAATTTGGGGATGAAATCATCAGACTGTGAGATCACAGCATTCCCTCTGACCTTAAGACCAGCAAGTCTGTGGATCTCAAGGCAGAGCCTGGAGTTGGTCCTATTTCAGATTTCCTTGGCTTTTGTAATTTCTGAATCACACCCTGATGCGTCATCACTTTGTAAGATTGCTATTGCTCTGTGTTTGTTTTCCTAAGCACAGCCAAAATTCTTCATTCATTGTTGTGGCATTTGACTTCTGATCTGACTTTCTTCCACATTTTAGTGGACCATAAAATTACTCTGGAACAATTTCTTTTTAACAAAACTCTGACACGCTCCTTCCTGCTCAGAGTAAAATGACAAAACGACCTTCTTCCAGTGTAATATTTTCATAGTTATTTTCTTGACTAAAATTGGCTGGAGATTTTTGGCATATCTTGTTTCTTCTTCCCCCACAAAAATGTAATTCAAACCACAATGATAAAACACTTCTATCCAAATAGTTTTTGCAATTTTTTTTTGCAGATCTACTTGAAGCAAATCAAGTTGTTGTGTTTTGTTTCTTTCTGTTGTCTATTTTAAATTATTGTTTCAAGTTTAATTTTTTGTTCCAAGTTTCCATAGGATTTGTCACATTGCCCTATATGTTCTGTGACTAAATGAGTGGTTTAACAACGTCTGCTGGAAACAGCGAAGTGCATTGCAGTGCACTTTAACAAAAAGCACTTTGATGCTTTTTTAATGGAAAAAGAAGGTTTAAAAACAATATAAGAGTGATATCAAAGTAGAATTTGTAGAAATTCTGTTTTTCAAAAAGGAGTTCAATTTGGTTTAGCCTGATTTGACATCAAAGAAAATCATGAGTGTTCTGTGAAAGGAGGATTCTCTGCTCAGGCTACTTCACTTCTTGAACCTTCTGTCATGAGCCCTTTTCTGCAGCAGCACCTTGGCTGCCTGCAGGCAGGTGCCCTTGGGCAGGACATAGCTCTATGTATGGCCCTGGTGGATGAGGGGCAATTTTTACCACCCACTTTGTTATTTTTCAGGATGAGTGTACTGAATGCCCTGAGATATGCCTGTGACTGAGAGGAAGCCTAGAAATTTACATCTTCATTGTTAGAGAGATTTTATGGAATGAAATTGGAAACATTCATCCTGTTTCTACTTCATTGGGTACCTCAGTCCTCTAGAGCTAGTTCCTGCACTTACTGAGGACTTCCATCAGGAGAACATGATGACGCTGTCCAGTGACTACCAAGAACCAAGAGGTTAGACCAAGGTCTTGAAAGTAGACAGGTGGTGTGAGGTTTTTGTCACTGACTTCACACATGGAGCAACAAGTGGGAAAGAACTCCTTTAAACCTAAAGATCTTTTAATTCTTTCTTTTCTAGGGAATAGCTCTTTTAACTTACCTTACAGTGATTATGAGGAGAGGCTTAGGGAGTTGGGATTGTTTAGCCTGGAGAAGAGGAGGCTGAGGGGAGACCTTATCGCTCTCTTCAGCTACTTGAAAGGTCATTCTAGGGAGGTGGATGTTGGCTTCTTCTCCCTTGTGAGTAGTAACAGGACTAGAGGGAATGGGCTTAAGTTGTGCCAGGGTAGGTTTAGATTAGATATTAGGAAGAATTTCTTTACTGAAAGAGTGGTGAGATATGGGAATAGGCTGCCCAGGGAGGTGGTGGAGTCACCATCCCTGGAGGTTTTTAAGAGGATAGATGTGTTTCTTCAGGGGATGATTTAGGGAGTAGTGTAGGGCTATCGGTTGGACTGGATGATCTTGAGGGTCCTTTCCAACCATAATGATTCTGTGGTTCTATGATTTTTCTAGGCTGGAGCTGCTAGTGGTGTAGCTTAGCCTCAAAAGGCAAAACTTGAATTTCTGTCCTGTTTAATGCCATTCCTGTACCAACTTCCCACTGCTGTTTCCTGGGTTTCAGTCCAGTAAAGTGCTCTGCAGATTTAGAGGTTTTGGCACCCAACTGGTGGGAAGATGTAGGATCCCTGTTGTTCCCTTGAGATCCCCTGTTTGTCTCCAGCACACGAGGGAGGTGGTGCTTGACCTACATCTCAATTTGCCATCACATTGCTTAGTCAGTAAAGCAAGTGTTCTCTTTCTTGATGGGTGACTTTATTCTTTTATAAAATTGTCCTGCTCAAATTCTTCCTGAAAAAATACAGTTTAGAGGGATATTGTCAAAAATTCTGTCTCTCTCTGTACTTTATTATCCCCTCATTTTTTTTGTCATTTAACTCCAATTATGGGATGCTAAGTGCTTTTGGAAATTTCATTGTTAATATCTTCTTACAGTGCTATTAACGTAAATCAACGTTAATAGTGTCCCAGCAAGTATAAAAGCAATCAAAAATTCAGTACTCACGAATCATTCTGTAATTTCAGCATAAAATGTTAATAGAAATAAAATCCAATACCATAAAATATCAGCAAATTCAACTTTAAATACATGTGATGAATGGCTTTACCATTCTGCAGCATCCCGTGGATTTCTACAGTGTGAAACCTTTGATTGGTGAAGATCTAAGTGACACCACTCCCTCCTCCATCACCTTCCAGCGCAAGGTGTGCCTGGGATCCTGCTTTTCCAGAAATTAAAAATCTATCTTCTCTTGCAATACAGCGTCTGTATTCAGGTGTTTAGCGGTAATAGGAAGGATTACTAGGAATCTGTTAACTTACTCTAGCTAATAGAAACTCACTGCTGCTTTACTGCCATCAGCCTGGCTTGAAGAGCTTCAGCTGCATTACTTTCTATTGAGACTGGGATTTTCTGTCAGACAAATCTTTAAATTGGAATTTAGATTGGGAAGATCCATTGGTTATTTAAAGGAAACTGCTAGGAGAGTGGTATAGATTTCTCAAGAAATGCAACTGTTGACCTGAAAAATTCAAATTAAAATTACCATTAAAAGGAAAACAAAATCCCTAAAGTGATACATGAATAGTTGTTGGGTATTTAACCTCTAATTTATCAACCTGTCAGTCTAGGATATTTTGGTTTTATTTTTTTTTTAATTCACTTGTTTTAGTGGATTTGGGCTATTTGTGCTGTAGTCTTTAAAAACATGCTTAAGGACCCTCTATGGGTAGAGGTTGGTATAATACCTGCAGGCAATGCAGGGTTAGGTCTTGTTTCTCTACATTGCCAGACAAGAAGCACCATGTAAGTCTGTGATTTCTGTGATCACAGGAGAAGAAAGTGACAGCGAGATGCCTATAAAGAGAGTTTGTTTGAGAAAAGATCTCTTGGTCATTATAGAGATACCTTTTCAGTCCTTATTCCCTCTTTTCCCCATTATCTCAGTGTAATGTCCGTGTCTCTGGTCTCTGAGTTGTCTTGTCCTGCTCTCTTGGGTCTCTTTTGTCTTTCTCCGCCCATTTCATGGCAGGTTTCTGCAATGGAGCTCTACAGTACAGTTTTACAGACCCTTTGAAATCTGACTGGGATTTTTCTGACGTTTATAAAATACTTACAAGTTGTTAGGAAAGTTTATGATATCTCTGGGTATCTCAGAAAGGATATCAGCTGCTAAATGGTTCTGTCATTACTGTCTTTCTGCCCATCACCACCAGCAAAGGACAAACCAGAGGCATTTGTATTCCATTCAGGATATATGTTGCCCTGGAAAGTTGAGGTAAATGCTGAGGAACTCAGACTGTGTCAGGTTTTGGATCCCAGTATCTTGCTAATTTTTTTCATCCAGAAGGTCTTAAAAGGCATTTGCACTATAATAAAGCGAGTGAAATATTTTGTGAGCATTACTTTAATGCTGGTGGCACAGCAGAATTACCAAAACCCTTCTTAAAATGGACATTAAAATGGACCATAAACAAGTGGTCAGTGCCAGCTAACCCAGGACTCATCCAAAACCTGGCAAACCAACTCAACTGGCTGTGTCAGAGCCGGCTGGAACTCAGCCTTAGTGAGCCAGAGCAGCAGGACTTTGGTAGGAATCCCTCCTCTGGTTATCCCAGCTGCCCTCAGAAAATCTGTTTTCAGCACCTGAAATAACATGTCATCCACTCTGCAAGTGCTCCATGTTGTTTATTGCTGCTTTAATGTAGAACATTTTTCTTTTTGAAATAAATCTGAAGCCAAAGGCTTTATCCACTGGCATAGCTACCTGGTTTGTCTTTGCAGTCAGTGGACATTGGCTCAGCTCTGAAAACAAGGGAGCCTTAGTCAGAATTAGTGTCTTGAGACCTGCAGAAGCTCTTTCGTTAGGCTTTCAGTTAAAAGTTTTTCTGAGATTTAGGTTTTTAAGATACTCTCTTAAAAAACTTCTGACATTTCCTTTGGTTTCTCTTCTCCTTTTTCGTGTCTTTTCCTGAAATGGGAAGTTTCTCACACAGGTAATTTTCAGTGTCAAACTCCCTATGGAGTCCCACTGGCATAAGCACAGCAAGCATAAGACCTTGCTGTTCACTTTGCTGTGCCAGGACATGCATGTTTCCTTGTGTTACAGTGCCTGGTTCCGCATGCCTTCTCATTGCTGCTTCCAAAATAAATCAGATTGTCTCCCAGTAGTGTTTCAATGGTCTGAGCTTAAAATACTGCTTCTCCATTTGCTTGGGTTTGCAGATTCCGGTCTCCACCTCATTTGATAAAGACCATAGTATCTTTAGAATAATGAGGGGGAAAAGGTACTTTTTTCAACTACCTATTTAAACATGAATGACTTCAGTAAAGATTCAATGGTGAGGAATAAGCCCACACCAGTTCAGGCGCTGGAAGCCCCCACCTTTGCCACTAGATCGTGGGAGCTTCACTCCAGACCAGAGGGAGCACAAGGAGCACTGAGCTCTTCTGACATCCAGGATGCCAAATCCTGTTCCCTTCTACACAGGAATCTCAAGTTCTTCATTTCTCTGGACTATAACTGAGAGCAGAGAGTTGCCATTCCTTTCCACATCTGACTTCCTAAGAAGGAAATTCCAAGGGAATCCTGCCATAATAGCATATACAAGGGAGTTGAGACAAAAAATTCACCAGATTCAATGAAATACTAGTAATTAAATATCAGAACAAGAAAATACAAATGTGAAAAGTTAAAAATGACAGGTTTGACAGTCATTCAGCTGTGAGGTCCTCTGCCCAAGGCCCCTTAAATTAAGGTTTGTGTGTGCCTTTTGCTGGAGGTGGTGCTTTCAGAAGCACCAGACCAAAGGAGGAGGTCTGATGTAAGGAGTTACAGTGTTTTAGGGTCTCACCCTGCGCTGCCTCCTCCTCCGAAGCTGCCATGGCAGCTGAGAATAGCCCCTGGAGAGTCAAACAAGTGCTTTTTGTTAAGATTTCACATACTTAATGGGTGTTTGTGAGGAACTGAATTTTTGCAGTCAAAACACAGATCTATGAACTTTCTTGAGTAGTACATAGAGGAAACCAGCATTTTTCCAGATATTTCAGCACTTTCCAGTCTGTCCTTGGGTCCTGTTGGTACATGGAGACTTTTCAGTGTTGTTTAACTTTTATTTTTAATTCTCAATCTCCTTCAGTCTCTCAGCATTTGGAAGAACAGTGAGATGTCCTTGTCAGCAGTGATGGCTGCATGGACCAGGTGAACCCTGGGGAAGCTCTGCTGGCAGCATGCCGAAAGTCCCAGGAACCACCAGGCATGGCACAAAGGGTCCATGGGCCATCAGCCCATGGGCTCCAGAGTCCTCTCCTGCAGGGCAAGGCTTGTTCCAGGTTTTGAGAGGAGTAGATCACCATATTACAAGGAATCAAAAGAAACAATCTTTAATCCTTTCAAAGCCCAATAATATTATGTATATTGACTGAAGCCCTATGGAGTGGGACTGGCAGGGCTTTTTCATTACTACTGCACGCTGTAGCCTAGCTACCTTTGAAAAGTAACCAATATCGAGAGCCACTTGACATTTGCAAAGGATTATGGGTGTCCTCTCCATCTCTTCTCAAGTTCCCAAATTTACAATGGTCTTAATTTAAAAGTTAAGCCAGGGGATCAGTTGCTTAGTCTGCTGCTGGGCTGCCCTTTAGGAAAAAAAAAGGGGAGGGGGGCGGAACTCATGTCTGTGTGTGCCTGGGGAGGGGAGAGGTGGGAGAGGGATCTGGAGGTGGCAGCGCACACCTGCAGCCTTTGTCCCCGTTGAATTGTGGCAGAGGAATCTGAGTGAGGTTTCAGGAAGATTCAGCAAAGGGGTTTTCATTCCTGCAGGTGCTGCTGAAATGCAGGGAGCAGCCCCAGCTGATAATGAGCTGGTGAAAATGAAAAAGGGACATAAGTAGCTTCTTTAGCAAATCCCCTGGAAATGACATGGAGCCTCTGGGATCGATCGGATCGATCCCTCCAAAGGCTGCAAGCTCCTCTCCTCCAATGCAGGGAGAACGTCACCTTATTATCAGCAAAACTCACAGAAAACCTGCTAGGGAGAGGAGCTCTCACTTTGCTTCATCCCATGGGGCAGCTCATGGCCAAGGGCACGTGGAGAGCCTAGTCCCTAGCCCAGTCTCAGTCCCTGACACTGGTGTGCTGCATGGAGCTCTGGAGCCATGGCTGGTGGATACTGGGATCTGCTAGTTACCTGCCTGGTTCCAGTTCCGGGCTCACCTGCGGTGCAGCTGTGGAATTTGGGTTCACATCTGCCTGGCCAGGAGGCGTGGAGCGGATACCCATCCTGCAGAGCAAGTACGGGGGGCAATGGGACTGGGAATGGGAGGAAGGTGTGGAGTGTTCAGGAGGTTTCTGACAAGCTGTTGGGCTTCCTCCCATTGTGTATCTGCTGTCATCAGCCCAGGTTTGATCATGGCTTGCTCTATAACACTTTATGAGGCTCGTATAATTAGTTTCATATCTTTCATCTGCAGCATCAGCTGAGCTTTCCCAGCCCATGTTTCTGGCCAGGCTCTGGGTTGCCTTCTTTTGTAGGGAGATGTCAGCACCACAGTTCACAAGCAGTCCCACAGCTACATCTTCACTGTGTCAAAGTGAAACAATCCTCAAAAAAGAACTACTGCATCTTCTCTGTGGCTTACTCTGAGAGTAGTGGTCTTAAATCTCCCAGTCACACACGGAAGTTCAGGGAGCCTCTCCTTGAAGGACTAAGAATTTCTTTGTTTACCTTTCTATAATCCTGTTGGGGAAAAGGAGCCATAAAGTTGTTTTATTGCTTCTGCCCTGTAAAGCATAGGTGCAGAGCTCAGAGACCCCATAGCAGGTGTGTTCAATGCTCTGCAGGATGGGGTAGCGGGGAGGATGCTGGTGTCCCCAGGTAGTCTCTGCTGGCAGATTGGCTTGCTTGGGTCACCCTGCCTGGGGCACCCCACTTGAATCAACCTGGGATCCAGTAACCTTCAGGGCTGGTGCAGTCTTTGGGCTTTGCTTTGGGCCCTGCATTAGATGCATCTGCACCTGCGGAAATAAGCCATCGGATATGTTATTGGGTTTTGTCTGTGGGTTGTGCTCCACAAAACATGATCATTTGGGTGCTTAGGTGTTTGCACTAAACAGCTTCATTGAAGAGGTGTGTTGATATCACTCTGTGCTGTTCACAGACCCTCAAACACAAGGAAATAAGAATATTTATTTTACCCACTGGAAAGTTGCTGGTTTGTGGAAAGCTCTTATTCTCAGGAGTTACAAGCATCACTGCTCCCACAGAATCAATTAAACTAACATGAGCTTAGTGTTTCTGAATAACAGATCTTAGAAGACTTAGACTCATTCATATGTGACCTTTGTAGCAAGACCATAAATTTTGAAATACAAGGGTTGAGGAATATGAAATAAAACTATGAAATGAACTGAAGTTGTAACAGAGTGTCCTGGTTTGGGTTAGAACAGAAGTAATTCTGTTCAGAGATTTTACTTTTCAGTTAAAGCTCCTCTAAGAAACTGCACTTTCTAAAACTAACAACATGTTTTTGCAGACACTGCCTGCTTCTAGCCGTGAGAAGAGGTGATGCTTAGATTTACTACCAAGGATTGGCATGCAGACCAAGGTCACTGATAGATCTTGTATCTCATGTTGGGGGTGCAGAGTAAAGGCTGCACTTACAGGGAGGAGTGGACAGGACAGGTGACCCTAAACTGACCAGCTGAGTATTCCATTCCATATAGATCATATTCGATATAAAACTGGGGGTCAGATCCTTCTTCTTTTCTTCTTCCTCTTCTTTTTTTTCTTTTCTTATTTTCTTCTTCTTCCTCTTTCTCTTCTCTTCTCTTCTCTTCTCTTCTCTTCTCTTCTCTTCTCTTCTCTTCTCTTCTCTTCTCTTCTCTTCTCATTTCTTTCTTCTTACTTCTTTCTTCTTTCCTCCCCTTTTGCTTTTTTTCAATGGCCAGCATCTGAGGAGATTTCTACATGTTCTGCCTTCAAACCTGATCCATAAATTCCTGCATCCAGTTCCAGGATCCAGTCCCTAAGCCTGGTTCCCATCTGCTGCTCAGGCCTTCTGCTGCAGTATCAGTGGTGATGTAGTTGCCATCTAGGGGGGGTTGGGTTTGGTATTGGTTTTGCACATATTTGTATATATTTCATTTTATTATTATTATTATAATTTTTAAAGTTTTGGGGTTTTTTTCCAAT
>VWZX01009097.1:301641-361850 GCA_013399015.1 Galbula dea | reverse complement strand
ACATTGAGCTACTAGAGAGGGTGCAGAGAAGGGCAATTAAGCTTATCAGGGGTCTGGAGAACAGGCCTTTTGAGGAGAGGCTTAGGGCACTGGGGTTGTTTAGCCTGGAGAAGAGGAGGCTGAGGGGAGACCTTATCGCTCTCTTCAGCTACTTGAAAGGCCATTCTAGGGAGGCGGGTGTTGGCCTCTTCTCCCTTGTGACTAGTGACAGGACTAGAGGGAATGGGCTTAAGCTGAGCCAGGGTAGGTTTAGATTAGATATTAAGAAGAATTTCTTTACTGAAAGAGTGGTGAGATATGGGAATAGGCTGCCCAGGGAGGTGGTGGAGTCACCATCCCTGGAGGTTTTTAAGAAGAGGATAGATGTGTTTCTTCAGGGGATGATTTAGGGATAAGAGTAGTGTAGGGCTATCGGTTGGACTAGGTGATCTTGAGGGTCCTTTCCAACCATAATGATTCTGTGATTTTGTGAAATTTTCTCTAGCTGGGTGTTACTATAGAAGTCTTTTGTTTAAATCCATGAACTATGAGGTTGTGTAGAATGAATTCTTAAGAGTTGATAAGCTTTTTCCACATGGATATGTAAGATAGTTAAAATGTGTTTAAACAAAGTGAATGACTGAAATGCCACCAAATCAAATGTGCCCTACGAAAGTTAACCCAGCCCACGTTCTTCTGGTGGGGAGAGTCCCACTTTGGCCTGTTGAGGCTAATCTGCCTGCTATCCTCTGCCTATATGCCTGTAAACCAAAACAGGCTTAAAATTTTGACAGTGAGCTGCTTTTTGGACCCCAAAGACCTAAAAGCCAGGTTCAAATAACGGTCCTTTACTGGTTTTCTTTCAATGCTTTTGTCTGCATTTTGCTCTGTGCTGCCTGGAAGGGTGAGTTCTGTGCCGTCTTCTGAGGAGACTTCTGTCAAAGGTGGGCAGAGAAATTTGGTCCTTGGAAAAGGAGGAGAGAAAATGGTTTCCTTAACGTGCATGGATGATCTCCTTGATAAGGATTAATGCTCGGTGTTTAAGCAGACAGAGGACTGAAAAATCCTTCAGGAAGACCATGTGTGCTGCTGGCTGTGCTGGGGAGAGCAGGCAGTTCAGAGGATACTAGTTCCATTTCATTAGTTCCAATCACCTCTACAGACCATCAGTATCTTTGTTTAACCTTCCACGATTTCATTTCATTATGGTGGTATGCAGAAAATGAACAGCCACGATGGCCACAGCTAGAGAATGTCTGGAGTGAGGTGGCAGGGAGCTGCTATTTAGTTGTTCAACAAACTCAGGTTAGGCTTTAGTGAAAAGAGCTCTATTAACTTCCATGACTTTGGAGAGGGTCCTTTGTTCTCTTCAAAGTTGTTAGGGGTTACAGAACTCAAAAGCCTCTTTTCTTGCCCATTATTAAAGCAGTGCAATGAATCACTGTATTTGGCACAGACACTTTGGAGTGTTCCAGATACTACAGGGTTGTTTGCAAGGAGGTAGAAGGCAAACAGAAAAAAAGATCTTGAGGAATTCGGTGGAGTACAAGATGTAGACATCAGAAGCGGAAAGCATTTCTTTACACGAAAACATGCTGTTGGTGTAAATCTAGAATATGCCACAGTGCATTCATTAGAAAAACTCAGAGGAAACATTGATAAGCTAGTGACACAGAGTAGGTTTTTAGCCTTTCCATGCTGTCAGACACAGCGTGCAGTGCAGACACCAGAAGACTCTGAAGAGCTTCCCTGCCCTCAGGGCTGGACTCCACATAGGGTCCCAGAGTTTCCCTGCCTTCTAGCATTTCCCTGTGAACTCTGGTGAGGTCTGGCCAACATCCCTGTCCTGTGGACATATCCCATGTGCTAACACTTCACAACACAAACCTTTGGCAGTTATTCTTCCCATTATGAAATGTGATTTTCAGCTGCTTCTACCTTTGTCAGGTATAAACCACTTGGACTGGAAATTCTCCATGTCTGCCACAGGCTTGCTTTTTTTTCCCCACCAATCAAGTAGTTGATTTCTTTTTAAAAATCAGTTAGGGCTGCATTGCTTTGTTTATCTTAGGGAATTCTACCTGCCTTTTTCCTTGATGTCTCCAGCCCAGATTTCCAACTTGACATTTGGCAGAGGATGGATTTTGCACTGGGCATTTATCTTTTGCAGTTTCTGTGAATGTTTACCCACATTGTAAGCTTTAAACAATGCTCCGAATCCTGCATTTCTCCCACATTCCAGAGGATGGGATTAGATCCCACCAGATGCCCACTAGGCTCTGTTGTCATGGGTACCCTTCATCCAGGTGTTTAGATAGTCCCTCGGTTTCATCCCTGAGCTGTCACATGCTTACACCACGCTTGGGCATTTGGCTTAGAGATGTGTGGTGCTCTTGAGAATTTCCACGGCTTTGGTGTTTCCTGTTTGGCATCTTTGCCCTATGGTGGAAGCTGCAGAACAACATAATGTTTGGCACTTCTCATCCCTTCTGTGTGAGGAGAAGGAGCTCCCTGTCCAGTGCAACATGGACTCCATGGCAGTATGTAGGGTCTGTCCTTGTCTGGCACTGTGCCGGGGAGAGGGAGGATCATCCCTAGCTAAGGGGAGGGGATAAGATAAGATCATCCTCATCAAGACTCCTCCTCACTCTGTATTGCATCAGTGGGATGATGTGGATGAGGGACTGAGGCTGGTGAAAGCAAAGGGAGGCTGAATCAGCACCGCCTGCTTCCAGATGTAGGTGAAGGTGGATGGTGCTGACCAAACCCCGGCTAGCTGCAAGGCATGGCAGGTGCTGTGCACGAAGTTAACATCAGCAGAACAGGGATGATAAAAATGCCAGATAACGTTGACGCTGTGTGGTGACACACCATGGTGATCATCCATAGGTTGCCCATGGAGCTGAGCTGCACTGGGCATTCTGTGGTTCCTGGGCTCTGAGTGACCCCTGCTGGGGCCAGCCAGAGAGGAGGAGGAGGAAGGACCAGGGGCTGCCGTGGAGGACGTCTCGTTCTGCAGGACCCCTCTTTTGTCTGCTCCAGAAGTTGGAAGTAGCAAATCAGGCTCAGAAAAGGAGAAAGAAAGATTATTTGATGGTTAAGATGGTTGAATGCTGCTTTGGAAAACCGATTGTTTTCCCTTCCTTTGCCACCTTTTTTCCTTTGTGATGATAGTTAATTCACTTCAACCTAACTTTCCACAGACTGTTACTAATTGGGTATTCTTCAGTTTCTTCATGGTTCATTTGAGATGCAGGGGTCTGAATTTGTACTCACAACTGCTGCTGAAGACCATTCTGGACACATAAGGAGTGTTCTGAGAAAACAGTTTGTAGAACTCTCTTAATTAGGCATCCACAGTTAGAAGATGCATTTCCTTTAATCAGTAGAGATCTCAGCTCTGCAGTCAGTAAAACAGAGGTAATAACAGCACCTCCTATCACGAGGGATTTGAGGAAAAGCTTCCAAGGAATTTAATAACTTGGACATCAGGGCAGCGTTTGAATCTTATAAAGTGAATAAAGGAACGATGCTATGAGAAATGAGGGGAAAATACATATCTGTGTTCTTTACTGAATCAAAACTGTGGAAGAGTGGGAAGAAAAGACAGTATGGCCCCAATTTATAACTGTATCATGAAGGGGATATGTCTACACCTCTAATCCTCTTTCACGTTCCTCTCTCTGATATGTCATTAGCAAACCATTTTAAGTGTCTGTCTCCTCACACAAGCATCTCCAGACAAAGAAAGTCCTTTTCCCAAGAAACCCTTAAAAATTCCTTCCATGAACCATCTGAAGTAAAACACAACAGAGGAACATATTTTTTTTGTGAAGATGATTCACAACGAAATATTCACCACCTATTCAAATCACAGTGTAATTGCTCATGCTTGTCTTCCCAAGCTCCCCTTGTCATGAACACCTCTGTTCTATTTATAAACATTTTCCATTACTAATATTCTTACGCACATGCAAATCTAAAATTTGGTTTGGGAGATCTTCTACAGCAATTTAGAAATTTGTTTTCTGTGAGTGTTTCTTCCAGCAAAATACAATTGCATAAAAATTGATGGAAAGGTCAATGCGGAGAAGTGTACCATGCAGAGCATTTTTACCGCAGAATTTGAGAGCATTGCCCAGATTTCATATTCACCATTATACCAACACTTCTGCTAGATAAAAATAGAATGACCATTTCTGACATGACAAAATAAGCAGCCTGTTTTATGGCTTAGAGAGCAGCTCTTCCTGCCATGTGCAGACAGTTCACTGATGGTAAAGCCAGTGATGGCTCTGGAGGTTCAGGTTGGGATTAGGGATGGTCAGTGTTAGGATGCTGCTTGGTTGTGTTTTGCTTGTTTCCACTTTTGCAAGTGGCCTTTCTGCCTGCAGGCAGAAAAGGAGGAGTGCAGGAGAAGGTGAATGGAGACAGGTTTGCAGTGCACAGTCCAGACTGTAGAGAGCCTTGATGATGGTGCTTCCCTGAGACCTGCCACCCACCTTGTAGAGTGAACTTGTGGGGCCTGGAGAGGAATGGGAACACTGCTTTTCATCAGAAATAGGCTTTGTACAGTTTTGAGGACAAAAACCATAGAGGAACTGAAGGAAAATCATGTTTAAAAGCGTTCTATAGTTCTTTCTGCTTGGAGCCCTAAAATCTTGCAGCGATGCCGTCAGAGCTTTTCTGAATGACTTGATGAAGGGTTTTTTTGTGGGGTGGGTTTTTTTTTGTTGTTTTGGTTGCTGCACTCTTGGGACTCATTGGAGTGGCAGGATTAAAATTAATTAGAGGCTGTTTGGAGGGGGCTTTGGAAGATAGCCTCAGGCTATACTTCAGTCTGGTTGTTAGAAGCAATATCATCACCGCCTCCTCCTCCAGTGAACAGACCTGCGCTGGTGCGGCTGCGGGGAGCCACAGAACATCCAACACAGACATCAGAGCAAAGACTTCCTCCCAGAGAGATTACTTACCACAAAACCAGTGGATCTACCTGCTGACAACCCCAGAAATATGTCTTGTTTCATTTTATGGTTTCTAAAAGAGGCTGCTTTATGAAGCTCTCCAGAATCTTGATGAAATATCCATGCGAGGATGTTCATTTTCCTCCCTTCTTACCACGAATTATGTTGATTAGCATGTCTGGGAAGAGATGAGAGAAACAGCTCGGTTTCAGCAGAGGTTTGGGGTTTTGTTTTGTTTTGTTTTGCTCTGTTTTGCAAAGAAGGGGTAAGACATATCAAGGAGTGAAGAAAACTGACAAATAACCATTTCAAACCCCCTTGCCAGCTTGACTTTGAATGTTCCTTCTCGATGAGGGTCAGTTGCAGAACTGATAAAATTCTACATCTTGCCATTTGTGTCAGGGTCTCATGTGGTTTATGCACTCGTAGACTAGTGGATCACCCTCTAGAGTTAATCCCTCTGCTATGTGGAGGTTAACACTGAACTGATCAGTATTCCTGCAGACATGCAGTTAGAATGCAAGAATTTAAACTTTTAGGGTGAATTTTAAATTGTAGTCAAGTCCTATTGACTCTGTAGGAGCTGGTGTTTCATGCAGCTGCTGGCTTTGCACCGTGGTGTCTCAGAGCAAGGCGAGACAAAAACTGGCTTTCCTGGGGTAGTTAATTAGTAGAAGTAGCCAAAAATGTTCATTATTAATAGTTAGCAGTGGTAATCATTTTTGAGCACTGGTAAACTAATCCTGCTAGAAGTACAGCCAAAAGTAATTTGGTTTCTCCAACTCCCATACTTTTTTTTCTGATTTCCTTTTCCATTCCAGTAATATCTACTTACCAAAATTACTTAAATATACAGGAAGAAATAGCAGAGTTTGGTATTTTTTTTTCTGTTTTTTTCTGTTGCATATCCTGTCTGCCTTAGAAGGAAGTAAACAAATTCACACAAGGCTACATAATTTGGTGTGACTGTTCACTCTTAAGGAGTCATCCCAGACCTGGTATTATTTTTCTCTCTGCTTAGCTCTAGCAATATCTAGAAGACCTGCATCTTCATGGCATTCTCAGAATGTTAATTTAGAAATGTGGTTTTGTTCATATTTCTGGTTACAGGACCAGTCATTGTGATGTTTTTACTTGGCATTGTAGGATTACTACAATATTAATTGTGAATATTTAGTGCTAAAAAATACAAAATAACACAATGGCTAACCTTCCAGGAACAGGAATCATTGTCCTCAGGGTGTGATTAATGAGTCCTTAACTGAATACTTAGTACAAATATCAATATGCAATGTAATTACAAGCAGCAAATGCTATTTAAAAATAATAAGTGACTTACATGAGGATTTGCAGGTTTTCTGACTCAACATTCTGAATGTGTGGATGGCAAGCGTTCAAAGTTGAGTGTTCCTGGGATCGTGATAGCAAAACTTAATCATTTTCCACTTTAGACTATAATGGAGGTTTTGGGGAGTAAGTGACACTAGGGCAGAAGTATCTGTGAAGAATAGCTACTCTATGAATTTGAAGTACACTAAGTATCCTCTCCTGGGTTTTCCCAAACCGACAAATAATTGCTTAAAAATACAAAAGGATAAAGAACATAATCCAGAGCTACAGAACACAGCACTTGATCCTAGAAGGGAGAGGAGAAAGCTTTGGAGCTGGTTGATGGCAGCGGCTCTGAGGGGACCTCTCTGTGTTCAGGACCTGAGCTGGGAGGACACTCCAGTACCCAAGTGGGAGGCCAATGGTGAGCAGGAGGGAGAAGCTGAGCTGCTCTCTGCAGTATGCAGAGGTGACCCAGGGATGTCCATTAGCAGTCATGGTGAGCTCAGGGACCCACCAACCCAAGGTAGCTTGGCATGTTGGGTTAACATTAGCAGAGTTCTGTGTGTTTCTGGGCAGCAAGATAAAAGCAAGAAGCAAAGCCTGAGAAAAATGCCAAGGAAGGACTCTGGGCTTAGCACTGGGAACTCTCAGGCCCTAAGCCAACCTCCTGCTCTCAGTGGCTGGCCAGACTGAAGCCTCCTGGCAGGTCCCTCACTGCCACCAACAGTTAACAATGCTCTTCTAGCCTGCACTGCTCTGCCCACCCACTGCGCCCCAGGGGAGACACGGTGGCTATTTCTCCAGTTATGTTCCTTAAATAAGTTTCAGACATTAGGAGATGTAAGTTCGACTGGCACCAGAGCAGAGCCTTTCCATCTAGAGCCCTTCCTCCTCCTCTATCTCATCCTCTTCCTCTTGCACACCAAAAGCAAACAGAATTCATTATCTCATCTCAGCATTGCAGCTTTTTAAGTTCAATGTCAATAGCTAGTTAGGAAAGGGCAATCAGGTCAGGGATTAGGACTCCAAACTGTCCTTGACGTTTCTCTGTAGAATGATCTGCTGTTTGCATCAGCCAAGTGAAAAAAAATTCCTTCTTCTCTATCCTGGGAATGATCAGGACAGGAAAATGTCAGTTTGGGGGCTGACAGAGCTCTGATAAGAGTGATATAGAAAAGGCAGACAGTAAGAGAGAGACGTAAATACTGCCAATCTTGGTTTCAGATTTCATTTTTAAGTATATTTGCTATGTATGTTCTGTTTCCTTCTAATGTTTCAGTTCTTAGACTTTGGGGTTTTTTCTTTTTTTTTTTTTCCAAGCAGTTTCGTTTTAAGAAACTCTGAATCTATTTTTATTTGATTTGATTTTACAAGTTCTGGAAAGGTCATCCTGCCTGGCCTGCAAGCTGCAAATACATCCACTCCCACAGAATTGCTTATAAGCATGGAAATAGTTTCCATTCTCCAAAGTATCTATACATTCTCTGGAGTTACCAACTAGGTCTGAATTCTGAGACTTAATCACACAGGGTGGAAACAAAGCATTTAGATGAAGATATGTTTGATGTGTGATGACCTCTGAACACAAATCAAATATCTACTTTTAAAAATTACTCTGCTAGAAACGATTTTTTTTCTTTAAGTTTCCATGGCCTTATTAGAAATTTGACAAATTCTGAGGGAAAACTTATCACATTTATTATTCCTTCTGGTTCAGTGTTTCATCCAAATAATCTCATCTACCCACAAAGATTCTCTTTCTGTATAGATATGTCTTTTGTTAATATGTTCTCCTCATGAAGATATTCCATTAAGACTTCTCAGCTACGTAGTTGTTTTGCTTATGAAGGAGATGATTGTTTCCACAGCCATGAAGATATTTGTGTTTCAAACTGGAGGCTGGATTATGCTGTTAGGCAAGAAGGAACATGAATTTCTGTAAAAGGGTTTTTATTTCTTCATTTTTAATGCACCTTTCTACACAGGTTTGTAATTATTTCTTGGGCAGCCTGAAGGAGAGGCAAAATAAATTCTCTTAATTTCTTTGTATAACCTATGCAAGTACCAAATGTCAGTGAGTTGTGCTGTGGTCATCTTAGTCCTATAAGCTAGAATAGCTAGCAAAAAATGTCAGTAGCTGAATAAAGGGGGAGTTATGAAATACTTGTAATGCATTATTTTATTGTACAAGATGCAGATGCTCCTATTAATTGTTGCATTTTAAAGTATTTGGTTACATTCCAATTAAATACAGTGATCTCCAAATTGATTTATTCACAAAGAACCATGGTTGGTCAGCCCAGAAAATACCTTTTTTTTTTCCCCCAAACAATCTGAGCACATTTGGAACATGTTCTTGTTCTTGCTAAGCTACTTCTCCATAACCATTTACAACCCAAGCTGCAAGGTGATTCCTGCTCCATTAAGGAATACCTGAATCATACAGAGGACAGCAGAGCAGACATTGTGCCCTGTTTCTTCAGTCTCAGATATATGTCTGATTCTTCCCTGCCAAAGAGAGCCCTTGAGATCATTGTCAGTCTGTAAATATACTCTAAATTGCCCTGAATAATGAAAGTTTTGTATAGCCTTTCTTCAGCTGTGCTTCTTGTCAGTTAAGTAGCTCCAGGACCTGGGCTGACATTTTCTGGTAGTGTTTGTACTTAAGAAATGACTCTTCAATGCATGACTGTTGCCTTCCTTAGTCCCTTCTCCTGAGTCAAGGGTATGAACATTTCATCTGGTGACAGAGGAGGTTTCCACAGTCAGTGGAGCACACATATTTTTGGTACGTAAAAATTTAAGACTGCTCTTAGGTTTTATTTTTGCATCTGCTATGCACAGCAGTAGGATCAGAATCGGTTCAGCTCTGGGCAGAGGGTTGGGCTCCTGTTCCAGCACTCTTACCACCAGGCTGTTAGGATGCCCATCATCGCTACCATCCTCCCCTTTGAGGTCAAAGACAGCTCATTGTCTGTGCCCAAGGGGAAGCCTCCACGTCACAGGAAGCTCTGAGCCCTACCACTCCAGCTCCACAGCAGCACCAAGCTCAGACCCACAGCCAGAGCCCCACGTGCATGTCAGGTGAGGTGCCAGGCACATAAGGGAGGAGATGGCAGGAGAGACGTGAATGGGGCAGAGCTTGCCCAAGGACACACCGCAGATCAACTGCAAGATCTGAGCTGTCTCCTGACAAGCCACTAACATGCCATCAGGTCACACTGCCTCCTGGCAGGGTGTGTGTATCCTCCTGTTCAAAGATATTCATCCGCCCCAGCTCAAACCAGCATCTCTGTCAAGCTAAACCCAATCTCCCAATGGAAGGAGCCCATCTTGCTGACACAAAATACTTTGTCTTGGTGGAGTTTCTATTCTTGGGTTTCTCACAGGACAAGGTGCACTCTTACGTGCTCTCCCTTGCCATGAGCAGCTCATTTAGCGCTGCTGTAGCCTTCTGTGTAAGATGCCCATTGTTACAGGGCACCTCTTCCCCGACATCTCTTGATTCTTGTTTGTGTTCAAGAAGAATCAGATTTTACAAAGCTTTAGGCTGTGATTTTCCAGAGTAAAGTTGGATCCCCAGTCAGGAAGAAATGATCAAGCTGCCCTTTAGTTTATGTCTCCTCTTATGAAGTTGTATTGAATGTACCTGCTTCAAAACTGCATTATTATCCAAAGACAAATGCATTGGGAACAATTCGGGGGAAGCTCAGGTGGGTGCAAAAACAGTCACTTCTGTAGACTTGAGCATAACTTCCCTTTTAAAAGCCTTGGTGTTTTTTGTAACTGGAGATGGTGTGGGGGATGTGACCAGGACAGGGACAGCCTCAAGGCTCCCTGATACAGCCTGGACAGCAGCTCAGCATGGGAGGAAAAATACCTTCGAAAAAGATGAAGTGAAAATGAATGTTGACATCAGCCTGAAGTTTTCAGAGAGATATTATGGGGACAGGGAAAAACTATACTGCACCTTGGCTGCTTCTGCTTTCAAATGAAATGCAAATGCAAATTCAAATATTTTATCTTTCAATATATACATTTTTCTTGGTCTATTTACACCTTCCTCTTTTCCCAGTCTTTAAGGGGTTGCAGGACCTGCATTAGAAATTTTGTTTAATATTCAATCAGCTTGATTTTCAGTCTGACATTTTGCTTTCTTTTTATTAAAGTATGTTAGTTTATTACCTGGTAAACACCCCTGAAGACAGTGGGATTGTATTTTCATAGGATATGTCTATTGAAAGGTACTATCTGCAGGTACATGCACACACATATGTACAGTGCAACTTTACAGTGATTTCTATGCCATAGGTTTGTGTTAGATACTATCACTACATGCTACAACGCAGGCATTGCCAATAACTTGTTTTGTTCTGCTACTGGAACAAGTGGTGTAAAAGCAAAGAATAAAATCATGGAATGATAGACTAATTTAGCCTGGAAGAGGCCTCTGGAGATCATCTGGGCCAAGCCCCTGCTCAAAGCAGTCACAAATAAATCAAGTCGCTGAAGGGCTTGTTGAGTTCCCGTTTCATGCAAATGTGAACTAACACTAACATGTAACTAGTTATGTGTTGTCCAATATGGACAAGAGCAATAAACTTTATCAGCTGATAGCAAATATTAAGAAAAGCACCTTTACTATCACCTCAAATGTGCCGTAGCTCTGTCTGGGGGAAGCTAATTAAATAAAGAAGCATAAGACATATGAAATATTACTGCACACATGCATATTAATTTCAGAAATAACTATATGTGACCACATAGTGAAAAATAATGCTATACAGGTAAAAAGGAAATGAGGTCTGAAGTGAGTGGTTCCAACTCTGTGGACAGTGCCTCTGTTTGTCTTCTAACAAGTCCAAAGAACCATGGAGGTTCTTGTGCATCCACCTATGCTTGCTGCAGCTACTCGAGTTCTTTGTAGCCCTTACCCAGAGTGGGGTAAACCAGAAATAGGTGTTTGAGATGTAATTAACATTGCACAATTTCACTTAGCCCACACTCTCAGTTCTGCTCATGTGTTTTCTACCTGGAGCCTATAATTTTAATCAAGCAGTGTCTGTTTTGAGATATTGTCTTGCATTAACCTCGTGGTAATTCAGACAGCCAGAGGCATCCGAGGGTTCTCTGGGGTCTGTTCCTCACTTCTCCAGCTGGTTTCCGTTTGGTTTCTTCTGTCTAGGTCACTTGCTGGCACTTTGTGTCTCTTTGTGAGTGCAGTGACAGGTCAGCAAGGTCCTGCACATGAGTGATGGGGTCTCCAAATTGTTAGGAGAAAAGACCTTTACACCAACCTTGTACCTGGGAGCAGGTAATCAGCTGCTGGTGAATCTCTCCTGGATCTCTGAGGAAGCTCTTGTTAAGGAAACAATGGCTGTTGAGTCGTGTCTGGATCCCCAAAAGTCTCCTCTGGGGGACAGACATCGCAGATCAAGGCTGATGTGTGGCATTGCTGCTCCCAGACACTCTGCCCACACTTCCACTTCCCGTTCCCAGGCAGTGCTTTGCCATCTCTGCAGTTGTGCTGATACAACTCTTTCTGTAGCCGCATTGCAGACCACAAGTGAGATGACCAAGGTTTAAAAAATCCCAGCCAACCAAAGCCTTGCCTTCCATCTCCAGCCTTAAGTAGGCTGGATCTTATTAAGCTAGCCTTAGCAGCAGAGAAAAGAGAATTACACCTTAATAGTGGTTGTGTGTTTGGGAAGAGGTTATGCTGAAGTCATTGCATTTAAATGTAATTAATGGTTACCTAGAACCCCCTAATTTCCTCTTCTAACTTGTTGGCAAATCCATGTTATTGGATCCATGTGACCTGCTGCTTTGTAAATCTGAATTAAACACGTTAATGTGATTCTAAGTTTAGAGAAGAGAATTCAGCTTGTGAAAGTACCCAATGGTTGGCATAGAGTGCATTCCTTGGGAGTATAAAGTGTAAGCTGGAATGTGCTCCACATTGAACAATCCTCCAGAACTCAGCAGTGTCTTTGAGCTAATGTTGTATCATCAGCTTCAAATTCAATTTATTATTAACTTAGAGGTTTGTATCTTCTTTTCCAAAAGACTTCTGAAAATGTGGTCATTAGAGGATTGGTTCCTTTCCTTCTGTGAAGAACCTTGACTCCTAAGGCAAATTCCCTGTTGGCTGAACATACCTATCGAAATCAAGGGTACATATCTCAATGATTTTGAGTATCACTTCCATTTTTATGGTATAGATTGCTTTGGGACCCCTATATCAGTTGTACTCTTTTCTTTATATCTCATTTCAGAAAACAAACAAACAAAAACCAAAACAACAACAACAAAAAAAGGCCCCAAACAACGAGGAATATTGCATGTAATTACAAGTAAGCAACTACTGTCTCTTGGATCATGACGACTGGAGGTTGCTGGGGTCTGTGCTGGTGAAGTTGGTTGGGCACTCTGAGCTGAAGTACCATGGTGTAAGGATTTCTATTTAAACTTGCATTTCACCTTGGGTCATCTTCCGTGACAAGTCCAGCCTGGGTGAAAAGCAGGTGGTGTCAGAAAATTGACAGCCAGCATGTCTTCCTCCTATCTGGTTAACAAACTAGTGCCAGTAAGTCTTTCTCGTGGTATTTTAAAACTCAAAGATACCACATTTACAGAGACTATGTTAAAATCCTTCAAAAATTCTATTGCAGATGTTTTCCAGAGCAGAGGTTTACAGTGGAGTATGCTATGCTATCTGTAAGGACTATCACTGCTTCTCCCCAGCCCAGGCTCCAGAAACTGGGAGTGAGGAATGTTATTTCCAAGCTGTGCCAGTCCCTTCCTCAGGGCTGGTGAGTTAAAGTGCTTTGAAATTACACATCTGTCATCTCCATTCCCTGGCTGGAGCCAGCACAGGTGAGGAGTTAAGTGCAGGAGTACCCAGCCCCAGGCTGAGCCTGTCCTCCTCCTTGGCTAGCTCTGTCCTCATCAGTTCCAATCTGACCTTGGTCTCCACCTACTGTCAGTCCCAGCATGACCTTTGCTTCATCTCCCTTTTCCTTTCAAACCTGATCTTGGACCTCACCTATTTCCCTCCAAACCTGATGGGAACTTCTCAGGGGCTACCTGGCTGCGGGCAGGGTCTCCATAGGCATGGTGGACAGGTTCTCAGAGCAGGCTTTAGGGTGCAGAAAGCCATTAGAAGTCAGATTAAATTATTTCTTGTGAACTTTTAGGTATGCTACAGTACACTGCTTTTCTCAGGACTTTTCTATGTGATGATGTCCAGAGAGCAGCTCAGCACTTTCTGTCACTGAGCAAACCTTATGAAGCTTTTAGATCTGAGGGTTTATGTCATCCAGCTAAAAAGCCATACTGGAAGCAATTTGCAGTTTAGGACTCGTAAGTGTTGACCATACAGTGTCCTCTCTTCAAGTTCCTTAATCCCCAGTCACTGCATGTAGGTTTTTTTCCTACTGTGCATATTTACATAGAGGTATTTATTTTTCTTTTTAGACTACTGTCATATTCCTACCATGTAAAGGGAAGTATGTTCTAAAAACACTTTTGTTTTACTGTGGCTTCTTAGACTTTAGTCCATAATGAGATCTCTGGGATGAGTTCCTGTGCATTAGACTCCATATTCCACCAAGACATCCCTGCTCAAGACCAAACACTACAGTGAAATCATTTCAGTTCTGAAGAGACTAAAGCTCTTCAGGGTTCAGACAGAGAGCAAGAGAAACCAAGGTGTAAGGTGAGAGGTGGCCAGGTGGTTTCCTATCAGACAAACCACAGCTGATGCCATAGAAGACTCTGCAAAACCAGTGTTCTCTGCATTCCTGTTGACATCACGCCAAAGGTATCCCATGGGGGAACACACCAGGCACTGAACTAGAGCAGTCACATCCTCAACAAGGACTACAGAGAACATGATGCTACTGCCAGCACAGTAGACACCCAGTGCCCGGCAGCCCTTCCACACCATCCAACCATGCCGGTCATGGTTTTCTTATTGATTGAAAGAGACTTTCATGTCTGCAATTTGAATAGGAAACCTTCCCAGAAAATCCAGGTGCTGTGTGGTTGACTCAGTTTGTTGTTCCTCTTTCTAAGTTAACACTGCAGCAGTTCTCCAACGTAAGCTCAGAGGCCCCTGTGTGAACAAACATGTAGATATAGATAGAGAACTCTATATTTAGTGGGTTTATGATTTTTTTCTGCTGTAGTATGTGAACCATGGCTGACAACCTTTTGGCAGATTAGGGGTGAAGATTTTTTGCTCTGAATCAGAATGAATAGTGATTAAGTAAAGAGCAGCATTTGGATTACAGGAGCTGAGTGCAAAAGCAAACAGTGAAGGAAAAAACTTCTGCATGTGTAAACAAGCAAACAAATAAAATAGAATAAAATAAAGTAAATGTAATACATGACCATCTCAAGATCAGTCTGTATTTTTTGGCTGTAAATGAAAAACATTAGGGCAAATTTGTACAAAAGAAGCTTTCTTTAAAAAGAAAGAAAAAAATAATTAGTCTTTGGACTTCAGAAAACAAAACCAAAACAAAACAAACCACCCAGTGAGGGAAAGACTGTAAAAAAAACAACCTCTGAAGTCTAAGCATCTCTAGACTCCATGTGGGTCACACTTAGTATGTCCAACTAACTATCAAAAGTGTTCACATGTTATTGCCTTGTCTGTTCTGGCACCTCTTAGATGTCTTTGACAGACTTGCAGGAGCAGCAGAACACAGGTTTTCCAGGACAAGGGATGCAAACTTACAAGAGAAAAGTGTGTGCGCTGAAGCCTGGTGTCCTCAGTGCACACATACTGGCTGCTGACCCCCTCTCACTCTTCCACTCGATGTGGCTCTCCATGCCATGCTGAAGGTCAAGTACCACCATTTCCACCTGTTCTCCTGCATCCTCCATTGGTGCAAGGGTCTTCCATGAGGAATGGTGCTTGGCTTCTTCTGTCTGATCTTCCTCACATTTCTTTCTGCTCCACATACATTACCAAGCCTGAATGATGAATGAACCTCTCCTTACCTTTCAGACCTGAGGCTAGCTGAGGTTTCACAAGGTGCTTGTCCCTCAGCACTGCACTGTTGAAGTAGAGGCACCTTCAAGTGCAGATGTAGTCTTATGCAGAACAGTAGTCAGACAGAAGTCTCTTGGGATGCTGTCCAAGATCCCTGTTCTCCGCTATCTGGGAATATTTCAGCCTTGGGAGGGAAGTAGCAGTGGTCTTTGAGGTGCTGTCTAGTCAAAGCTCCATCAAAGGAAGGAGAGGCATAATGGTGCTGGGAAAGGGACGGGGAGCTTCAAACACTTCATTAAATGTCAGTGAATAACATATCATCTGGGTGTAGTCTTTGGAGAAAAGTGAAATAATCTGCAAATACCTAAAAATGTTAAAAATACACAGCTAATGTGATAAAATAAGACTGGACTCTGCAAGTTGTGGCACACCATGACTTCCAGGAAACACAGCCCTGAAGAAGTACAAAAGGCCTTTAGTTTGAGGTAATGAGGTGCATCTAATTATATTTAAGAAAGAACAGCAAGAACTACTTAAGACTACACTACCCACCCTTTTCCTTTCACCAGGGCCAGTCAGAATCCCAGTCCTGAGGTACCATTATTTTATAAAGGGTGAGGATTTCAGAAAACATCACAGAAAACAAGATTATTTTCCCATAACTGTGGAAAAAAAAAAAAAAGGCAAAGGCTTTCTTGTCTGTTCACTTCTTCCTCTCAATAACTCCCATTAGGGGAGGAGAAAGGGGGAAAAAAAAAGCACAACAAAACCCAACCAGGCCAAAATAAGCCTGACCGTCATGAGAAATGAAGGCTGTCAGAATGACATCTGACACCGTCGGGCCACAGCTGAAGAACAAGGGAAAAGTTTTCGGACGACTGTCACTGACCCATAGTCCCTCGCTCCTAACCTTGCTCTCCAACATATGTTTCTCATTTCCTTGCTTATAGCTGGTCCAAGCTAATGATATGTGTTTTGGCAGCCATCCCGTGCTTGGCATAGTGCCTGCCTTGTTCTCATTGTCTCCGCTACTTACAGAAACTCCTTTCTCCGTCTTTCTCTCTCTCAGAAAATCAGCTTTGTGCAACACCAAGTATGCAAAGCAGCTCTTGCTGCCAAAGCTACCATCTCCAGGACTTCTCCACCCTATGTCCCCCATCCCCGTGGCCAGACACACCAGCACAAATGCAGGGAGGCTGCTGAGGAGCGGGACTTGTGCTGGGGTGGAAACAGTGGAAAATCAAACATATTGGCCCATTAGAGCCTTGCTAAAAATACAGAGAGCAGAGCTATTCTGAGGGACGATGGCATGGGAAAGCTCTCTGTGGAATCCTGGGTCCCTCTGAGCAGACAGGGCTCTCCAGCAGACGTGGGAAGGAGAACTCGCTCCAGCCCCAAGGGGAAGAGGGCACCACACTTGGCAGACGCCCGAACGTCACTGGCTGGGAGCTGGGAGATGCCGGGGGGTTCATTGTCTATCTGCAATCAATAATAACCGTGGACGAACGCAGGGAGTGCGTTCTGCAGGGCACAGCTCTGGCCAGGGGACCACCCATCCCAGCTGCCATCTCCAGGTCAGCCACAGGCTCTCCGTGGGACCTGGACCAGACCTAGGTGTGAGTTTGGGCTATGCCTGAACACCTCCTCCTTGAAGTATTGCTGGTCCTAGTGCACAGGAGAGTGCTGAAGGATAAAACAGCTCTTAGCCTCAACATGCTCAGTCACTGCTAGGTCCTGACACACAGATATTTGCTGTTCAGCTGTGTGCTGGCATGAGGGACCCTGTCCCGTGGATCAGAAAGCAAAGGCCACTGCTTCTCCAGGAGGCACAAATAACGGAAAACACCACAACAAACAGAACAAGTGGTAGCAACAAGCAATAACCCCAGGCTACACAACGACTTTGCTCCAAAGGTGTTTGATGAAGCTTGATATTTTCTTCTTATAACCTTCCTCGTACTGAAAAATACAATTTATGTTTTAGCCTGGGCAGTGTTTTGGCCACTCAAGCTAAAACCACGGGGTTTATAAACCCTGCAGCTTCTTCAACAGCACATGCTTCTTTTTATAAGACACAGAAATATCTGCTTGTATTATATATATTTTCCTATCAAAGTCTCCATAGCCAGTCTGTCCTCCACATATGTATTTCACATATATATATATTCTCAGTTAGTGTGCAATCTTATTTTATATTTTACTAGAAGCAGCAGTGTATCAATGGTGATGTAAAACCCAGTGCACGGTGATCAGGTTGAACTGTTGTGTAGTGTGTGTTCCTCGGGATTTTGCACCCTATTTGACAGTTCTTAGGCTATTGTCACCTTTCTTATATCCAAGGCAGGGTGAAGGACTCACACTAACTCCACTAAATCATCAGGAATTAATCTCTGGGAACAAGGAAGTCATGCCATCGTTTTAGCGACACAGAGCCAATTAACTCCAGCAGCACTCCCTCTGCCATGTTTGTTGCAAACTATTTATTTTCATTTTTGAAATAGGGAACAATAGAATTTCAGTAGTTAACTTGTGCTCAGCATGATGAAAGTAAAACTTAAATTTTTCCCTCTTTCCTCCTCTCTTTTCTGATACTGTCATCCTCTTTAGTGTCTGCTCTTTTAGAGCCTGGTCCAGTGTCACTGAAGTTAATAGGAGATTTTCCATTCTCATTGTATGAGAGCAGGAGCAGACCATTACCAGGGCTCATAACCTCCTTGCCACATTCAGCTATTTCCTCTTTGTTCCTGCTCCTTGTATCAAGGTCATTGCTGAACACTTTTTATTCTTTCCTTGCTCTATCCACAGAAACTATTTCTTACACAGAAACTTTACTCCACGTTCTGTGATCTCAGGTGCTGACTGTGGTGACCTCCGCATTTCTAGCCTTCCTGGTTATCGTGGTGTAATTTAGGTGAGAAGGGACCTTTAGAGGTCACCTTGTCCAAAGCCCTTCTGAAAGCAAGGCCAACAGAAATCAAGTTGCTGAGGGCCTTCTCCAGTCAGGCATTACAAATCTCTGCAACCTCTCCGGACTTCCACTTTTTGACTATTTTCATGAAACATTTTTTTGAGTATCTACTCAGAAGTTTCCTCATTCAGATGCCTACCTGCTGCTCTCAGCCCTTCACTGCGCACCCCCAGAAGATCCTGGCTTCATCCTTTGGTGCTGTTATCACCCAGACCCTGTTTCTCAGACTATATAAATTTCTCCAATGTGTCCAGCGTTCTAGGCTGATGTTATGAATTTTGAGCTCTCTCTGAAGCTCTGAGCCTCTGCTGGCTTCATCTCCTGGTCCCCAGAATCACGGGCTAGAGCCACCTCCTTGTGCTGTGCCCCACAGCTCCCCATTAACATGTGCCCAAAGTCAGCTGAGGGCGTTCATACAGTCCAAGGGCTCTGCTGCTGCCGGGAGATCTCCACTGCCTCAGTTGTAGGGAAACCACCAGCTTCTCATGGCACAGTTTTGTGTTGTCTAAACCTGCAGGGCTTCAAATAGGGGGTGCCAGCAGGTACCAAAATCTTGCCTTTGTAGTAACGTGACTTTGTTGGGAGAGTGGTGAGCTTTTTGAGCAAGGCTTGGCCAGGTTTGTGTCCATGAACCCTTCTCTTGGTGCCAGGATGCTGTGGGAGCACAGGCACTGGGCAGGTGCCATGGGTGGACTTGGGACTCCAGAGCTGGACAGGAGAGCTGGTGTTCAAACAGTTAAAATATCACCACATTTCGCTCGTCTTGGGTTTCTCATAAACATTCAGCAAAGCACTTTCATTCAATCACACATATTAACTACTTAAGTTCCCCTCTCCAAGGATGTGGATTGTTATTTTATGCCAAATGTGCTGTAATTAAGTTTGACATAAGCACATGGATTAAATATGTGGTTTGGTGGGCAAATGGGAGATGGTTTTTCCTTCTGGCCATATGGAGAATGCAGCCAAAGCATGTGAGGAGGGGCAGGTAATTCTTTACTCTTTATTTTGTTATTCAGTGTTGTCTATTTTATTGCAATTGCACGAGTTAATCAGCTGGTGCCAGGAACACTGGCATTATTTAACCACTTGAAAAGAAAGTTAGCACCAGGCATTACCTTGACTGCCTTTGTGCACTCCCTATGACGTGTCTGTGTAGACATATAGAGATACACTTTTTAACACTTCTGTGTTAAAGACAGCATATGCTGGATAATAATAGATTATTGCTGAATTATCAGTGAAGTTTTTTCCTAAGATTGACCACATTTATTTCTTTTAATTGTCAAGCCCTGGTAAGAATATTGTGCCTTATAACTTTGTTTGCTTTATCATGCATTACTTGTAGGTTATGTTTTTCAATGATACAAAGACCTAAGTTGAGGGCCATTATTATTGTTGTTATTATCATCATCACCATCACAGTATTATTATTTGCTACCACATCCTACTTTCATGTCAATAGCATCTAAATCAGGGTATGGTTGTCACAGTACTTGCCACTAAGTTCATGAGAAAATGTGACACTTATTCCATAAATATTACTACCTAGCTTAAGCCAAATGAAAGTGATGATAGTGAAAAACATGGAGGTAAGGGGATGAGGAGGACCGAGAGTTCATCCTCATGATCCATGGGCACAGAAAATTATAGTTCCAAATAAAAACTTACATTTTAAATGTCATTGGAAGACATTACCTTTCCACAAGCTCTTATTCCCAAGTGACAAGAGTCACTAAAGTCTAACTTGTTGCATGGAAAGGTGGAGGGGGAGCCTGTCCTGCAATAAAACCTTTGGGTCTGCATGCTGAAGGAGAGAGCAGAAGGTTGGAGTTTGTTGTACCTTTGTCTTTAAAAAGTCAAAATTTCCATAATAAAGCATTTTTCTTTTAAAAGCATGATCATAGGTCCCTCACTATTTGTATTTCTCTTCTGCCAAAGAGTTGTCCCCACTGTTCCTTATGAAAACTCAACAAAAATCACATGTAATTTTAATGCCCAACTGATCATTAACAAATTAAGAGCTTTCAGAAATCCTTATTTATCTTTGTACGTTATGTAAATCAAAGCATTTAATTTTAACATGTTCTGGGTAAAATTTAATTTTAAATTTGTATTGTTTCCATGGCCTATCTGTTTTCTTGCCTTGAAGAAATCAGATTTTCTTTCCTTCTCTGTTTATTTTCCTGTTTAATTTCATAATTATCCAGTGTAAGACGGATGCCCCAATTCATTGAAGCACATAGACTTGCGTTAGAAATCCATATCCATTCAGGGAAGATATTAAGCATACACATAAATCCCATGAACATCAAAATTAATCATGTTACTGAAATGGGTCCATTGTTGTCTTGCTTAGAAAACTTTTCTTTTATTGCTTCGTTATACTCATTTCTGTCCCACATTTCTCTCATTCCTTATTTGCTTTGCTGAAACTGAGCATCATTACTGTTCCTTTATTAGAGTTAATTTTATTACTATTTAAAAATCTAACCAAATTATGATCCTTGTTGCCTAGCTTACCCTTCATTACTGTTTGTACCTAAACAAAATGAATTTTTTTGATATGCTGTAAGAAGCATTTCCAGTATCAGATCCTCAGACTCCACTGCTTTATGAATGAGTGTTCACGTCAGTGTGACTCAGTCCTCACTATCAACAGTGCTTCCCAGAAAGTACACTTCTTTAGCTGCACAGTATGGAGACTTGATTCACATTGGTAATGTACATGTTGGGAGTCATTGTCACAATTGTTATTTTGAGTTTTAACTGGCACAATGCCTGATGATGTGGTTTTCCCTTTGGCCTGGGTTTCATGGTCCTCTCCTCAGATCTATTAGCTCCTCACCAAATGAGCTCACATCGGACAGCAGATGCTAGGTGACTGTCAGCAAATGTTGGGTTTCTCATTTCTAAGCTATGTTCAGTGCGTATATCTGGTTCCTCCCATGTTCAACTGCCACCAAACCTCCTTCCTGCACAAGCTCAGTGTTCCTCTCTTTCACCTTCTCCAGCAGTCTTCTCTGCAAGTTCACCTCCTTCACCTGCAGTGCTCAGTACCAGTGTTGTTGCTAGTGTCTTTGAAGGAGCATTATGATTCTCTACAAGTCAAAATGGTTTTGAGATTATTAACATTTTCTGATCTGCTGAGCCTGGAGGGAATGGGCAGAGCTCGTCCTGTGCCATCACTTTAGAACCCAAGGGAGCTGTTCTCCTTGTCTTGCCTTTCTGGACAGTTTTTGTCAGACCTCCACTTCTTCACATGTGATGAACAAAGACTTCATTGGGTTCTCCATTTCTGAACGGAGGTCTGGAAGCTTCTCTGACAGATGACCTTGGGAAATCAGGGCTTGATACAGGTTTACGAACTGTGCTAAGCCAGATTGGGTCCTCCAAGAGTCTTCACAACGAACACTGCTGAGAAAACTTTAGCAATTATTACTACCAGTGCACTAATGTTGGTTACTGTTAAGCATTTTTCCATCCTTTATCCCTTTGCTGACACATGTCAAGTCTTGACCTTCTATTATATATATAGGTCAATGCCATGTACTTTTTAAAGACCTGCAACCAAACCTCCTCCCAGGTCTTCTCGAGACTTCCCCATTTCTCAAAGGTGTGTTAAGGATTAGCCAGAAGTCTTTGAAGAGTTTCAAACTGATTCCTTTAAAATCATTAGGTACAAATGTTCAGGCTTGGTAATTTAAAATCTTTATATTTAAGAGATGCTATTTAACCTGCACCTTTACTATTACATGTCTGTGATGATATATTTACATCAACGAGTTTGATTACAAATGTGAACCAGGAACATTTTATTCCACAGTTACTGTCATTTTTAGCCTCTCTGTTTAGCAATGGTTAATTATTGCACGTGGTAATCAACTATTAGAATTTATTATATCAAAGGTGAACTTCAGGAATCTCTGTTGTATTGTTTGGGAGGGTTTTGTTGGTAGCGCTCAATGCATCTGACTTTTCTCACAAGTTGTTCACGTGATTAGCTTTGCCTTATACTGATTGTCACAGATGTTTCCTTGTTTAATTTGTTACACTTTGATTCTTGTTTTTTATAACTGTTTTCATATCCTCTTTCAGCAAAGATGTATAAACTTCCTCGTGCATAAAAATTCACAGCTTTTGGGGCACCAAGTGAATTGTTTTTAAGTGTTGGCCAGTTTTCACAGGCAGCATCCAGATTCTTTGTTCCAGACCCTTCTTTCCCACGCAGGTGACTTTAGGGAGGGGAAGTTCACTCCTCTCAAACAGAGGTGGGTAGCTCTCTGTGGGTTTTTCAGGACTATAGCCAGGCTTAGCTATTTGTACTTGCTTCACTTAGGTTTTGTCCGGCAGGATGAGGGTCTGACCTTACATTGCCATGTCATGGCAATGGATGTGGCCATGTCATCTCCATTTCTCAATGACCTCCTGCCCTCATCTTGGTTTGTTTGATTTGGTTTTTTCCCTCATACTGGAAATAGCTGAAAGCAAAACCTAAATGTTTAAACATCAGAGTATAAATAAAATAGCTTTTATTCTTTACTAATATCCCATGGTTTTTGAACATGTACACTGAGAATCCTCAGAAAACCTCCAGAAACATTTTTCTGTGGCTGGCAAAGTCAATCTGCAAGAGGTCCCTGAAGCTCTGCAGAGGACTTGCTGCCTGCAGCTAAACCCAGCCCTGGTTGCCCAGGCTGGACATGGCAGCTCAGCTCTCTTGTTCCGTAAGGAAGGGCAGAGGGCACGAGGAATGGGGTTGGGGCAGGACCAGCATGTCTCAACCAGAAGTCAGTGATGCTGGAGTCCTGCTCCAGGTCCCATGGCTCTGACACTCATTTTCTTGAAACTGGACAATCAATGATATGGTTGGTTTGGTCTGATATCCTACTGTGCCTCCATGAGCCCGCTTAAGTGTCAATGATTTTTTGATGCCTAGGCAGGTTGGTACAGTGTGGATACGGAGGTTCTCCACATGATGTGTTGGTACCCTCTGACTTCTGTGCCAGGAAAGCTGATGGAGCAGATCATCCTGAATACACTTCTGCGGCACTTGCAGAGCGGCCAGGGGATTGGGTCCAGTCAGCATGGCTTTACAAAAGGAAGGTCCTGTCTGACTAACCTGATCTCCTTCTATGATAGGGTAACTTGCTTATTAGATGAAGGAAGGGCTGTGGATGTTGTCTACCTTGACTTTAGCAAGGCGTTTGACACAGTTTCCCACAGCATTCTCCTTGAGAAACTGGCTGCTCGTGGCTTGGATGAGCACATCCTTGGCTGGATAAAAAACTGGTTGGATGGTCGAGTCCAGAGGGTTGTGCTCAATGGAGTCAAGTCCGGTTGGCAGCCAGTCACAAGTGGTGTCCCTCAGGGGTCAGTGTTGGGGCCTCTCCTGTTCAACATGTTTATTGATGATTTGCATGAGGGGATAGAGTGCACCCTTAGTAAGTTTGCAGATGACGCTAAGCGGGGTGGGAGTGTCGATCTGCTTGAGGGTAGGCAGGCTCTGCAGAGGGACCTAGATAGGCTGGATAGATGGGCAGAGACCAATGGGATGAGTTTTAATAAGGCTAAATGTAAAGTCCTGCATTTTGGGCGTAACAACCCCCAGCAGCGCTACAGGCTCGGGAAGGTGTGGCTGGAGAGCTCCCCAGCAGAGAAGGACCTGGGGGTGCTGATTGACGGCCGGCTGAACATGAGTCAGCAGTGTGCCCAGGTGGCTAAGAAGGCCAATGGCATCCTGGCTTGCATCAGGAATAGTGTGACCAGCAGGAGCAGGGAGGTGATCTTGCCACTGTACACGGCACTGGTGAGGCCACACCTCGAGTACTGTGTGCAGTTTTGGGCACCGCAGTTTAGGAAGGACATTGAGCTACTAGAGAGGGTGCAGAGAAGGGCAACTAAGCTAGTCAGGAGTCTGGAAAACAGGCCTTATGAGGAGAGGCTTAGGGAGCTGGGCTTGTTTAGCCTGGAGAAGAGGAGGCTGAGGGGAGACCTTATCGCTCTCTTCAGCTACTTGAAAGGCCATTCTAGGGAGGCGGGTGTTGGCCTCTTCTCCCTTGTGACTAGTGACAGGACTAGAGGGAATGGGCTTCAGCTGAGCCAGGGTAGGTTTAGATTAGATATTAAGAAGAATTTCTTTACTGAAAGAGTGGTTAGATATTGGAATAGGCTGCCCAGGGAGGTGGTGGAGTCACCATCCCTGGAGGTTTTTAAGAAGAGGATAGATGTGTTTCTTCAGGGGATGATTTAGGGATAAGAGTAGTGTAGGGCTATCGGTTGGACTAGATGATCTTGAGGGTCCTTTTCAACCGTAATGATTCTGTGATTCTGTGAATGAGCATCCCAAGACATCGTGTGAGCCCTGCAAAGTGCTCATGCTCCCTTGGAGCCCCAACAGGTTCTCCAGCTGCTGGAGAGCATCCTTCAGGTTTGTTTCATTTGAACTGATCTGAAGGTCAAATGAAGTTTGTAGGTGGCCTCATGCTTACCATGGGAGCAGAGACCTGTGGGTGAATGTAGTGTTCTTATTTCTTCTTCTATGTCAGTGCTAACTCTGCAAGAGTTAGAGTCATCAAAGGTATCTTAGGATTTCTTACTCTTCTGAGTCTCACCTTTGTCTTCCTAGAACTGTGCTTAAGTTTCCCTTAAAAAACAAAAAAGACAGACTTGGGTTTTATTTTCTTAGCTCTTAAAAAGTTTCCAATGCCACTCAGGTAAATGTGCTGACTTATACACAGGGATGTGCTGGGAGGTATCACCAGTCCTGTCAGGATCACTTCAGGTCTGTAGCTCTGAATGCAGATCTCCAGGCTGGTTCTTGAAGAGGCTGCAGACACATCCTCATTCTCCCAGCAGATCTTGTGTTTAAGAACCCAAACAACTAACACTAGCAACAGGACTACTAACTACTGGCACTTTGCTATATATGATATAAAATAGGATGATTTCCAGATTTTAAATATCAAAAAATTATTGAAAACCTCCTTTGTTTGCCCGCTAGTCAATGTTTAATCATATGTAAATATTTCACATAAAATCCAAAACAAGAAGTCACCATTAAAGTTCAGTGACCTTACTGCTCCCTGGGAAGACTTGGGATGTTTTTCAGGATTGTGAGCATTGTTGGGTACAGGCTTTTTGCTGGCACCTTTGTTTATTTCTTTGCATAGATCCTTGCCATACTGTCAAAATGTTCATTTCAAAATGAACATATCTTTACTGGGAGCCAGGTATATTCAAACCTGCTCACAAAATAGCACAGCAGTCTTACATATCCAACACGCTACCTGCCAGCATGGGAGAGAAGCAGCACTTAAAGTCATCCTTGTGTTATTGTGTGCAGATGATTACCCAGAAAGAAAAAAAATCACATGCAAACTTTGCATTTCTAAGTTTCTTTCCAAATGGTCCACCCTGGAAGCACACGTGTGGCTCTGATCCCAGCTCCCTTGGTTCATGCGCTGGCCACACACATCCATGAAGAGACCAGGGATGGGAGCAGCAGGTACCAGAGGAGATTCTGATATCCCCATTTGGCACTGGGGTCAGTAACTAGCTGTGTCATGAGGCAGGTGAGAAACTGCCCTCATCTTCTCAGAGCCTCAGAGTTGGTGAGAGTGCTGGGAAAGTGCTGAAAAAGGAACAGGAAACAGATGAGAGATCAGATTTTTTAGAACATCACTGATATCTGAGACTTCTCATCCCAGCATCACACCTGAGAAAGGGCAGCCCAGAACAAACAGGGTCCTTACACAGATGGGCAAGAAGAGAGCAAGAGTGGAGAGGGGCAGCATGACTTTCTAGGTAACAAAGTGAACACAAGAAGCATTTTTCTACTCCTCTGTGTCTTTGAAGAAAATAAAATTTTAAAAAAAATGTAGAAAGTCCATTTCCATATCAGCAAATGAGAGTGTTTGATTAGCCCTGGCTTCATCCACTACAAGGGGGAGGAGAGGATAGGATGGTCCTGGCTCATGAGTGATGGCTCTGGAGAGACATGGTGGGAGCCACCCTGCCCTTGGAGACAACAAACCCAACTGTTCTCCATCAGTCTTCCCTCCCTCACTCACAACTTCAACTCTTCTCTCTCCCAGAGACCCGAAGGGGTGCATTAAACGCTACAGAAGAGGAGGAGGGAGAGGAGGAGGATGTGTGTACATCCCGCTGGAGCGGCCAGCAGGCAGAGGTCAGCGGGACATGCCTCCCCAGGCCTTGCAGGCTGCGGCAGGTCTTCCTCGGGGCGATCGTGTTGGCAGTTGTATTTATGTTTTCCTTCGGAGTGGGGCTGAGCTCTTGAACCACTGAGAGAAATTTAATCTTTTTGCTGATAAGACGTTAAAATACTGCAATCCAGCTGACCTCCTGCAAACAGATCCAAACAGCTAGGCTGTCCAAAAATCCGAGACACCCCTCCCCCTGCCCCCAACTGCATTTCACTTGTGACCTCAGGCAGCCTGTGGCCAGGCAAGATCCTTTGAACCCATCCCTGGAGCAACAGCGATTAGAGGCACCGTGATTGCCCTGCTCGGCTGGGGCTGGGGCATGTCCCCACAGCCTCCTCCCCAGGCACGGCTCTGCTCACTCGCCGGCAAGGTTTAAGGCAAAGCTCCTTCCTCCCCCGCCGGCCCCCTTTCATTTTCGTAGAGCGTATTAAACCTCAAGACGTAGTTAACACTAATCCTGATTTATTTAGGATTTATCTGCATTATTAATTCCAGTCATGTTGTGAAAAAGTACTAAGGGTTCCAGTTCGTATGTAAACTTTGGCTGTTCCACAGAGAGGTTTAGTTGAAACTTCTCCTTAAAGTGATATTTTAGCCCAAATCTCAGACTTTACCCTTTCTAAAACACTTCAGATGGGAGCTGGCCATAATAATTTGATTTATTGTTATTTTTTTCCCCAGTAAATACCCTCTTGGACTATTTTATGCATTAATCTGGATTTGATGTGGATTTAAACATTTACAATGCAAAATAATTTGGGTTAAAAATAATCCCCCTTGATAAAGCTAAAAAACCCCTACAACTGTCACCATCTCTGACAGCCAGGCATCGGCAGAGATCCCTGAATATGCAAATCAAGGTAAGGAGAAGCCAGAGAAGCAGGAAAAGACCATGGCGTGTCCTCTGATAGTCTGGTCAATCAAACATCTCAACCCATGAACAGTGTCAAGAATCTGGAGCACAAGCAACTAAACCTCCAACTAAACTCCTTCCTCTTGCTCAGTGAGTCCATCTGCAGCTCCCAGTGCTCCCAGTGCACCTCCACCTGGCCCCAGTCTGGGATTATGAGGGAGGGCAGTATTCCCGCAGGCTCCAGGCAGTGTGGTGGGCAGCACAGGTCCACAGCCACATCACCTCCTCTGGCAAAAGCCCCCCAGAGCCTTGCCCACAGACTGACATCCTCTACCACAGAACTGGTTCCTTGTTACAAGGCTATTGGAAAGCCGTAGCAGGACCAGGTCTGGCTGTTAGAAAGCTGTAGTAGGACCAACACTGGCTGTTGGAAACCACATCGTCAGAGAACCCAGCTTAGTGGTGGCCACAGTAAGTCTGGGAGTTCTTATGCCAAGAAGGCATCTATCTTATGCCACTCCCCTCTCTCCCAAGATGGATCAGGCATTGTCCAGCCTGTGGTAGGGTCCTGGCTAGAAGCCTGCCCCCCCCCAGCGTATCCTTGATTTGTAGGAGAACTCTTTAAAACAGTTGTATATTGATGTGGTGTCTGTATTTTCACTTGGATTGGTGTCGATTTAACTGGGGTAGGAAGGATCAAACCTAAAGCTGATGAACCCAGTATCCCATCACCTCAACTTCATGTGGGACTACCAAGCTGCTGTGTAACACCATAAACCAGGACTGCGAGAGCAGAGCTGAGAACAACTCCTGCCCCTTGGAGAGCTGCTCTCAGCCCTTAGCAAAGGCACTGGACAGTGGCTGCCTGTGGAGTCTGCCTGGAGCCACCATCATCCAGACCATCTGGTCACCCCCTGGAAACCCACCATGCAGTGCCTGGCCAAGCTGTGAGTCCCACTCTCTTAGGTGGGACATTAGGCTTACAGATCCTTCCAGCAATAACCAATCAGAAGTCATTACTATCTCCATTTATTCTAAGCACCTTACATGGTCTAACTTCTCTGTCTGCAGCTAACAAGTAGCAAGATCCCAAGTGTCTTCGGGAACTGGCACTGACCCAAATAGTAAAAGATTAATATATTTGAGAAAACAGTTCCCAAATGCAGGAATTTCCAACCTCACCTTCAGTCAGCGCTAGTGAGTGCTTTGCCTGTTCTCTCTGAGGCTCTGCTGGTGCTGCTCCTCACACACCTCCTCACATCTATTCTAAACCAGATTGCCAGGCCTGTGGGGAACAATTTTCCAGGGTATTTATTTGTTTCCTGAATAGGCACTTGGGACACTGGCATCTCTGCATACAGGAGCAGATCTGCAAGGGCTTCTGACAGTGCACTACAGCATAGTGTTACCAACGTAACGTGCCACTCTACACATCCCTATGTGCTGCCTCTTAAATAATTTGTGCAATGCTAGTCTATCTCCAGAAAGGTATAAGACAGTGAGAAAAAGGTCAGAAAAGGACAAGAAAGGTGATCGGAGCAGGGAACAGCTTCTGGATGGAGCAAAGGTTTGAAGCAGGCTGGGTACCACCAGACTGAAGGAACAACTGGCATGTAATGTGGTGATCATCAGAAAATGGTAATTTAATGGACAAGGCAAATAGGGAATGTGGTCTATTCTCTGGCCTGGTACAGAATGATGGAGGATCAAGTGAAAATTGCAGTCAGAAGGTTAAAAAACAAGCAGACTTTGTATATTAGTTCACAGAAGACAAAATCATGTTACACAGCTCTTCTGTGGCAAGGCTACAGGTGCTGTGGGTTCAAAAAGGAATGGAGCAGCTTTATGGGAGAAAAATCCATTGAGGGCTACTAAAAAGCAGAACATGACTTATAGTTCAGAAAGTCCTTTAATCAGAAGTTGTTGGTGGCTTCTGGGGAAGCATCACTGTCTGCCTACTCATATCATACCCTTGCCTACAGAGCTCAGTTACCAGTCACTGTTGATGACAGGGTATTGTCTAGATGGACTATTAATTTAATTTTTCTTCTTATAATCTCCTAACTAGCATAGAAATGTGATGTATCTAGTTCAGTTATAACACTTTCCCAATGTGGCAGATCCTAGAAATCCGTAATGAATATAGCATCATTACATCTTTGTACGAGCAGCTATGGAACCTGCAATCATAGGTGCTTGTCATCAAAAGAGTAGAAAAATCTACTGACTCTTCCTGTCAGTTACATCTCGAATTAGATGCATACTGTGTGGCCTGGGATAGATCAAAAACTGTACATTTATCACAGTTCTGATGTTACTATTATCCCAAACTTTGTAATGCCTCTCGCCTCCTGGGTTTGTAATTTCTCCTGGTTTTTAAAGCAATTTCAAATGGTGCCATGGCAGAAGGCACCTTCTGTAGTCCACATTTCCCCCGTGCTCACTCTGATGGCAGGACGCTCATGCCAGCACAGGGGGTCTGGCTGTCAGGCGGTCAGGAGGTGAATGCCATTGTGGAAGTTTCTGAGATGTCACTGGCAGTTTTTGATCAGCTGGAAAGGCCAGCCCAGAGCTGGCCACCAACCAGTAGGCTCCTGGCTGGCAAAGGGGCTGAGCCACGTAGAGCCAGGGATAGTCATCGGGGGGGAAAGTGGGCTGTTGATACACAGCTCGGTGGGGTCGGTCAATGAACTGCCTTTCAGAGGGTTCCCGACCAGCCAGCCAGCTCTCCAGCGGCAATCAAATCCTCCCTAGCTGCTATCAGCCACTTCCATCACCTCCCAGACTAGGCAGTTTTCCAATAAAGCCGATATCCCCCTCCCTCGGGGTACGGCCATCAGCAGGAGGTGAACATTGTCTCTTTACTCCAGCAATTTGAGGACAATGTTGGCTTACACTCTATTAGCAGGCGGACAGCAGACCCCTGACCCTGGCATTGACCGGCAACCACACGGGTGGACGGAGGAGTTAAGGTGGTCTGATGCTGTTCCTCTGCACAGTCTTGGGCAAGGTTGTCCACCAGGCTCGTGGACAGCTGTGCCCATGCCCAGGGATGGACAAGCTGTCGGGTGAGCAAGGAGCTGGCTCCAGGCTGTGAGGGGAAGGTGTAGACCAAAGTGTGCTCCCAGCAGTGGATCAGATGTACATTAGAGAACATCCCTGTGGAAATAAGCACAAGGGCCTATGTTTCAAGTGCAGAATCTTGACAGACAGTTACAAGATGGTCTAGTATCAGCCCCAGTCAGAACATGCTCAAAGGCTCTGGTGTATGCTGGGTGGATACCTGCTCACCTTCTTTTTGCTGGGACCAGGCTCTTGCTGTGTGTCTATGGCAGCCATCCCAGGCTCTCCCTGTTCTGGGAACGTCTATCCCTGCTCCAGGGTGGGCTTTGCTCTGCTCTGGGCAGGTGTAGACCCCTGGGGATGAACTCCCAGGAGTCCATAAAGTAAACCAGAAAACCTAACCATGTTCCACCCAGACCAGGTTGTCTGACTTGAACTTCCAGTCACTTATCTAAGCTTTTCCCTGTTGAGGACTTAAAGGCCTCCCTGTCAATAAACACATTAGCTCACTAAACATGCGGATGCTTTTTCTTCTCTGGATTAACCCTTTGGGAGCTGGGGCTTCCTTTGGATTTGTTAGGATATTGATCACATCATGTTTGCCTTTCAAACTCTCTTTCTACTTTGGACTTGACAGATAGTTTCAGTGTTGCAGTCAAGCAGCAAATTCACTGCAGCCACGTTCTGAAAGGAGCTGCAGTGAACAGCCTGAGCTGTGCTTCTCCTGGGGTAGAGATTCCTCCTCTACAGCCTCTGATAGAAACCTGCTCACCGTCATCAGGAGTCACTTATTCTCATAATGCATTGCTAATTAAGCAAATACTGAAATGTTAAACAATGTCAGACAAAAGGTATGTATACTTTCACTATTAGCAAAAATTGTATTAAATTAAATTAAAATATGCTTTAGCCTAATTTAGATCTTCTTTTCCCACTGAAAATCATACCCCTTTTCAGTAAGTGTCTGTAAATGTGCATGAAAATTTAAAAGGAACCCAACTGAGATAGCCCCACTGCTTCTGGTTAAGAACAGATTAAAGAAGCTCTTAGGAGAATGACTGAGAAGAAACTTTGCAAAATGGAAAGGTCATGTTTTGTGACCCTGCTGACCCAGATGGATGCAAAAATATCAGAATTAGTGACCTACCCAGAAAGCAGATCTTCTGGATTTTTTTGCACCTGTGGTAAGCTCATTTTCTCCATTCCCAAACCTACCTGAGAATCCAGAGTGCAATGTATGTTTCATTAAGGCTATTTGGTATTGCCCCTCTCATATATCTCATATATCATATATCATATATCCCTTTTACACACTCTCTTAAAAATGCCAGTGCACCTGCCTGGCTCAAAACTGGGCAAAGCAGGCATTGTGCTTCCTTGTCATCTGGAGCAGGTTCTTGAGGGTTTGAGCTCCTGGTAAATCTCCTGTGGATAGCTTTGCTGTTCCTATCCAGTTATTGCCTTCTCTTGCCACTCTAATAATAGAGTCGACATGCTTTGGGTTTAGGGCTGTCTGTTAGACTTCTTAAGATCTTCTCTTTTTTTTTTTTCATCTAGTTGAGGATTTCTTAGTTTTTCCTCTTTTTATGCTTTTTTGAAGAAGGATTTTCTAAACCTCTGCCGTGGACTGCATGTGAGCCATGCCTTTCCCAGTCCGCTACACAAAGATAATCCTCTCACCGTACAACATCTAAGTTCATCCTCTTTCTAAGCATTAAGTTTAAGAAAAAAATCCAAGAAGGTGGTATAAAAATCCATCCAAACCTTGCCTACAGGCTTGGTTGCCCTCATGGTTCCTCAATCCAGAGAGTTTTAGCCCCTCTCTCCTCAAACCATCACTCCATTTCTATCTATCTTCTGTTGGGTCTCACAGCAACAGCATCTTTCTGTGCACATCAGCTGAACTTCTCTGACCGTTCCTGAGCAAGAAGGAGCATCATCTAACCGGGTGGAAGGTTTCAGGCAAGCAATGCTAAAATATGATAAATGTATTACAGAAAAATCATGACATGTGCCCCTGTAGCAAACAACATGGAGCTCATGTTACAGAACTGACAATCATTACTCATTTCAGTGAAACATCTACATTTTATGAATTTAATATGGTGCCTCCCCCCACCCTGTAATTTTGTACCAAGATCACATTCCTTCTTTCTGGATCTGATTTGGTTCTCAATGTTTTTTGTTAATCTCTGTGTTTACTTTTTGACTTGCTCTCATTTAGGCAGCTTAGATTTCTCATTGTCTTCAGAATTCACGTAATGCGTTTGCATCATTTTCTGCATCGTGCACTGGGGAAATAACCAATTCAATAAGTAGCCACGCTGAAACTTTCTTTAAAACACTCCATAGACACATGAAGCATGATGTTATTTACCATCTGCCTCACCTGACAACATCCTCTGGAAATTCTTTAGTGCAATGCCAGCATTGCCACGACTGTGCCTTAAAACTGTGGCATAAACCTAAAGGGAAAGGTTCTCACCGTTTTAATAGTCACATCAGAGAAGAAGCTGCAAGAAGCTGCTCATGATTTCAAGAAGTTCTCATAAAGTTGGGAATAATTATATTTGCATTGCTGCTGCTGGTTTGTGATGTCCCACTCAGGAAGTTACGTCACTTCCCTGCTCCATCACGGTGGTGACAGTTCCCTGCTTGTTTCAAAGGCATGTTGAGAGGATCAGTTAACACTTTTTCATCATTTCCACTATATTAGGGGTGAAGTGTCTATGGCTGGCTACTACGTGGACAGCAACACAGCGCACTGGGTTTATTGATCAGGCTGCTCCATGTGAGCCTGGGTGGCCACCTGTTCTCTGCGAGGCCAGATCCTGCTTCTCCCCATGGGGAACTGGAGTCTGACTCCCGTGGAGAGTATTTGTTTAAGAGGATTTCCTTTCTCATGCAGAGACAGCAGTAGCCATGCCAATAAGGATGGGAGCGATTATGAGAGATTGACTGGTGGAATATAATCTGTGCACGATGCCGATCAGATCTGGTGAAGATTGTGTTTCAAAGGTAGCAGCTCATCCTGCTCCAGGAGTGCCGTTCCACCCATAAATAGGTCTTTAATGAGATCCGACAAGCCTGATTTCTCTGGTGATACAGTAAAACAACACGACCAATTCAGATGGTTTGGGGTCCTGACCTTTAACAAGGACTTGCGACGCAGGGCAAGCTGCCCAAGAGAGATGGAGGGGCAGGAGGCCAGGGGGACAAGGTCGGCAGATAATGAAGTGGTCAGCATTGGATTTCTGTCACTCATGGTGGTTAAGTACAGCAGTGAGGGACTTCAGTAAAAGACACTCTGTGAAAGAGCAGATGCAGAAAATAAGAGAGACTGGAGAATCTGGGGAGGATTTCAGTTACCTTTCACTGTGAACTCCAACAGTCCAAGTGACTTTGGTAATGGAGAGAGTGAGTGCAGAAATCATGCAATGAGAGTGAGGGAACAAGGAGGGAGCAAGAGAGATTAAAGTGAACAGACAAGGAGATCTGAGGGGACTTGTCATCTGAGTGAGTACAACAGTCAGGTGCTGAGACCCAGAGAAAGGACAGGAGGCAGCTGCAGCAGCAAAGCAGGTCCAGACCAGAGGTGGCTGAAGACGGAGCCCTTGACTTACTCAACCAGTGTTGAGGCAGCCGGCTGTGGCTGTCTGGTTGTCTTTGCCCTCCCTGGCAGGTGAGGATGGTCCTGAGTGCTGCCCTGGCCAAGGACCTACTGACAGTGATGGTCGTGGACCTGATGGCCCTGAGGAGCAACACCCTGACCGCATGTCCTTCAGCCCAGGTGCTTCCAGCATAGACCTGTCCCTGGTGCTGAGAACCTCTCTGGGGTGACAGGAGTAGTTTGTCTCCTTTCAAGATCCTTTGTGCTGCTAGATCTAAATTTGGTGGGAGTATTGGCTAAGAAAACAACACATTTGGTATCAGAGTACCTGCTGAGAATTCAAAGAGCCAAGTGGTGAAATACAGAGGAAGCTGACCTGTTGTTAAGGAGGCACTGACAGGTGACTGTGTCTAAGTTGACAATGAGTTTCCTTTTCAAGTGTCCTCCTTTGAACCTGATTTTACTAGAAATATTTCATTACAATTTTGCTAATGCTTCTATCTAGGCAACAAGTGACAGAAGTTAAATGCATTTAATCCAAACACTGAAGAATTATGTTACTGAACCCCAAAGTGAAGCTGACCAGAAACAAAAGTGAAAATGGAAAATCTGGAGATGTTATTCATGTCCAGACATGAATAGGATACAAGTCAGGATGCTAAAAGCAACTAAAATCATAAGCAATATGTAGGAAAAAATATTTTAAAACCACTTTAGTCTCTGTAGCCCAAGTTAGTTTTATTTACATGAAGAAAAAAAAAACAACATTGTTTTGGTGTTGCTGATCCCTTTGGACATGTTCAAACTGCAAGGCCTACAAAGGACAAAATCATTAAATCAGATGTGTATGGTAGTTTCTTATACAGACTACAATAACCTTTAGTCTCAGCTGCACAGCTATAAGAATGGCTGCAGAAAGCAACCTGCATCTGTATCAGCTTCAGTCCGTGACAGGTTTGCTCTTTAGTTGTTTTTCTTTATTTGTGTGTCTGGTTGCTTTTTTGTTTTGCAGTGTGATCACTGAAGCCAGGCAACCTGTTAGGAGGTGAACTGCATGATTACACTCCATTGTTTTAATTTGTCTCTGGATGAATTCTCATAAGCTTTCATGAGAAAATCTCCCATTAGAAGCATTCATTTAATTTAAGAACAGTTGGGAGAGGAAGGGTTGAGATGACAGATGGAGACTGTGGGTGTCTTACAAGAGAGAGCTGAGCTTTTTGTATTTATCTTTTTGTGGCACATAGTTGCTGTTCTCTGCTGCTTCCATTTTTTTAATCTGTGCTTTTTTGTGCAGTATTTCTTAGAAATCTCTTCTTTTTTGTCCTGTAAGTCTAATAGATTTCATTAGTTTTTCCTGTACTGTGTCAGCTTTAAAACATAACAATATCACAAGTATAGGGACGCAGCCTGGTAAGAGAGCAGAATAAAACAGGCTGAGCCTTAACGTGTGCCTTTCAGTTCAGTTTTGAATTGCAGAGTATTTAGAGAGAAACATAACGAAATATAGAACTGATTTCTTCACTAAATCACCTCACTGATTGTCCAGCAAGTGCTCTGCACATGCTGAAGACACTTTCCCTAGCTGTGCCAATGCCTTCACTTTGTAATTAGAGGTTCACTGTCAGAAAGTGTCTTAAATCTCACATTAGCTTTTATTTAAATTAGTATAAAAGCAAGTATAAGGTTTCAAAGCATTATCTCTAAAAAGCATGTATATAAAAACCGTAGATGTCTTAATGTCAGTGTGTACCGTTAATGTGCGTGGCCCAGGCAGTTCAGCTTGCAAAAGCTTCATGAGCACCAAATACCTTGTGCAGTGCAAGTCAGCCAGTGACAGACATGACAACAATAGCTTTATTTTATAAACCATCAACATACACAAATACAAACACATCCCTAGGAAGAGTCCAGCTGATGACAGTATTTTTATAATCAGGTCCTTGGTTTATGACTTACAGCTCTTTTAATGGTCTTTAAATTATAATAACAAATACTTTGTAAGCTGTAATGTCTGTGCATTATCACTGCCAGGCCCCTTTATAGGGCTAATTAATATTTTAAAGTAAAATTAAATCCTGTTAAAGTAAGATGGAAAACAGTAAAATATTTGTTCTGTATAAAACCTGCTTTGCTCTACAATATAAGAAGCAAGCTAAAAACACAAGGCAAAAATTTCGACCGTTTAGTGTGACTTGTTCTCGCTATGTTACATGTGAATTTATTTGCATATATATGTGCTATTCCTGAATTTGCATTGCACGTGACAAACCAGTCAATATGAGAAACAAAGTGCATTCCTTAGATTTATGTTATTTTTCCATGAGGTTTTTAACTTAATATGGGCAAACCAGAATTCTGGTTTTTCCCTTACCCTTCACAGTTTCTGAATGATTTGCTCATTCTTTGTTCAAACAGCAAAATCTCTTCCAAGGCTCCATCATCTCTCACTCTGATCACCACAGCCACTTCTCTTTGTGTCCCACACAGTTCAGTCCATATAAAATACACTGCCAGAATAATATTCCTTAGTATTTGATTTGTCCGTTTTATCCCTCAGATCCCTTGTTCTTTCTCCATCCCTCCTTCCTAACAAGTCAAGCTTCAAGTTCACCACCTCTGGTTCCTCCACTTCCTGTTTAAGTTCATGTTCCTGTAGTCTCTCCATCAGCTTCATCAGAGGTTGAACTTCTACACTTCCTTTTCTTGTTCCTTTAATCTCATAAAAACATCTATGTACTTTTTTCCATCTGTATCATCTACATCATTTTCCACAAGCTGAACTGCAAAGCTTCTCTTTCTCCTGTTTGAAGTCTGCACTGGACCTACATGACTTGGCTTGTCTGTCTTTAAGCCAAGGTCTCCCATGATGATATCGGAGCTGTATTCCGTCACCGTAACACTGAGATCGTTAAGGACCTATGTAGTGAGCTTGATTTGGCCACTGCTGGTGCCCAAAGGACAAGAATGGACTCATTTGGTCCATGAGGAAGGGCAGCATCCCACTTCATTCCAGAATGGTTGGCAGTGTCGCACAGATGCCTTTTCTCCTGCAGTCTGCAAGGAGACACCTCATACCAGTTAGACCTCTAGGAGCCCTGACCTGCTCTTTCCCTTGTCAATACTCCAGCTCTGTAGGACACACTAACTGGCTTCCAGCTTCCTCTTCCTTCCTCAGGGCATTGCTGACTCTGTTACAAAATCCTCTCCAGTAGATTTTCTAATATTAGCTGTCCCAACCCTGGAAACCATTATCCTGTGACCCATTGTCTTCATGAACAGAGGGGTAGACAGGGACATTCCTACATCTGTCTTTTCCTGCTGTCGTGATTTATTACTCAGTAAAATAATAAGACGTTAAAAAGGTTGAACCTGAACCGAAGCTATGACTATGACACTATTAATCAAACTGTTGGAGAATTACTTTATATTAGGTGCCTTAAGCACTGATCCAGTCCACTAAAAGTTGGCCTGAAACATAGCCTAATACTGAGTATGGTCCTAGGAAAAGCAATTCTTAACTGTTTTGTGTTCTCTTACCGTGTCTGCCCATACATAGTAACAGACTCCCAAAGCAGCACTAATGTGAGCAGTTTAGAGAGGAATACAACCCAAAGCTGTGCTGATGTGCTGAGGAGGAAGCAGATAGTTATAGGAGAACTCCTTCATCCCGTCCTGACATGAGGTGATGCCAGTGTGTTTCTGAGTGCCTTTCATACAGTAAGAATTCATCATGTGGAGAACCCTAAAAAGTGTGTTTTAAATTCCAAAGTCCTTCCCAATGCAGACACACCTGGGAAACAGAGCACGAACACGAGGTGTCAGTTGGCAGTTTCAAGCAGAAACAGCACTGCCACCCACACAAGCCCACACCAACTTCTTAGAACTACTTTCAGTGAGCCACAACTCTGAAAACTTTCTGTACATTTAAGACTTGAAACAGGCTTTGTGGCAGTCACTGGTCCCACACTGACATGAGAACCGTCTCCAGCCAGCAGAGGCTGGGGCTGGAAAATCCATCCTGCATCTTCATGCCAAGCAAGCAACTCTCACATGGGTCCCTAATGGGATCTCAGGTGAGAGGATCTGAACTCAAATCACTCCTTTCTCTCTGTGAAGTAGGTATTTAAGTGCTGGCCATGTCTGCTTCACAAACTCTTCCCACGCCACTCCCATGTCCCATCATGAAGAGCTGGTGATGCTGGTGACAGGCCTTGTAGCAGGGACTGTGTGTGAGTCCTGTGTGGCTGTGTGTGGGGCCTGTGTGGGTGGCCTTTGTGTGGGGCCAGTGTGTGGGGCCTGTGTGTGGGGCCTGTGTGTAGGGCTGGTGTGTGGGGCTGGTCTGCATGCTTAGCATGCCAGGCCGATGTACGGTGTTGCCATGCAGGCTCATCAGGCTCTCCTACTCCACTGGCTGTCATGAGCATCTCTTATCTCAGTTGTTGGTGCCACACTCACTTGATGTCTCAGTTCCGGCACAGAGATGCTCCAGCTGCTATCTGGGAAGGCTCTGGCCCCAAAAATATTTAGTTAGCAGCCATTCAGTTAAGTGGAATTGACTTTTTATCGGCTTTCCTCTGTACGTCTGCCATCAGAGAAGGCTGTTTCCTCCTTCCCTCTTCTCTGCCTGTCAGTTCGCCCCACATTCCTATCGGCAGCCGTTAGCTCTGATCAATACTAACCACTGTGTAACAGCTCACGCATGGCTGCCTTAGTTTGCATCGATCAGACTCTTCTTCCAACAGGTAGTGGCTGTTTGAGGCAACGACTTCAGATAAACCCCTACTTTTACTTCAGGCTAATTCACTGTGGAGAGATTTGAAGGAGACCTGGTGCCCTTCTTCAGAGATTCGCCAAGACTCACAGCAACTTCTCTCCTGCCCCAGATTGTACAAGACCTTCTTGTTTTCCCCATCCCTTCTGAAGTCCAGCTTGCAAAAATGATGATAAGCAAATGCTTTCCAAAGAATTAGACTTAAAATTACACCTCAGTCTAGTTAGGAGGGTTTGGAACCTTAAGGGCATGAGCACTGATTAGAATCAGAGATGGGATAACCAGCTGGGCAGGAGGCATCTCATGACTGTCCTGTCACAGCTTCTTACTGGCAGACCCTGTTATGTTTCAGTTTGGTGCCTGTGTCCTGCTGAGCCTCACCTGCTCTGGTGGGACATAGCATCCCTGGCCTTTGGTAGAGTCAGCCTGGATCCAGAGACAGGCATGGCCCATGGCTCCCATAGGAGGAGGTTCACTGTGCCAGGGGGTAGAGTCAAGAACATGTATCAATACCAGCAAATGTCCATTATCCTCACACATCAGATGACTTCACTGAAGCACAAAGCACACAGATGTCAGGATGGCACCTTTAGAATCACCCAGTCACAGAATTGTTGAGGTTGAAAGAGACCTTCAAGGTCATCAAGTTCAACTATCAACATATCACCATCATCTAAAACTGTGTCCCTAAGACTAAACCAAGTCCCTAAGCACTACACCTAGATGCTTTTTGAACACATCCAGGGACTGTGACCCCTACCACTTCCCTGGGCGGCCTGTTCCAATGTCTAACAACTCTTTCAGTGAAGAAATTTTTCCTGATACCTAGTCTAAACCTTCCGTGGTGCAACTTGAGTCCATTTCCCCTTGTCCTCTCACTGTTAGCCCAGGAGAAGAGACCAACCCCTATCTCCCTCCAACCTCCCTTCAGGTGATTATTGGGAGTTATAAGGTCTCCCCTGAGCCTCCTATTCCTGAGGCTAAGCAACCCCAGTTCCCTCAGCCACTCCTCGTAAGACATATTCTCCAGACCCCTCACCAACTTTGTTGCCCTTCTCTGGACACGCTCCAATGCATTTATATCTTTCTTGTAGCGAGGGCCCTGAAAGGCCTTCTGTCCTGTTTAGGTACCAGAACAGTGATGAAGTGCTATGAACATCAATAGAAGGAATCTCCACGACTGACCAGCAGACAGCAGCATGCTGGCAATCTCCCTTCTCCTGTTCTTGCTGCCATCCCCTGAACTGCTGCCATTTAGGAAAGCAGAGACCATTTTGAAGGGTTCCTAACAGATGTCTTCACACAGAGACACTCACTCCACCTGTCCTGAGCCAGATCCTGCTCTGCAGCTTCCAGCTCTAGCCTTGGAGGGGAGAGGAGCACACAGTACAGCAACCACCTTCACCAAAGGGGAAGCTGCATTTCTGAACCCAATTGGTCAAGAGCCTACACATAAGACACGTCCAGACTGAAGAGCCTCCAGAAGAAAATGCAAACCCCTTCCTTGGTTGTTTCATACCTGTGCTGGTAGCAGAGGCAGAAGGGCTGCTACAGCAGCTACAAACTTCCCAGTGAAATGAGTGTTTGTTACTATAGGTTTGATGTCATTCACAAAAGGACTTAATCAACAAGTAATAGGGCCTCAAGAGAGCAACTGGAAACCTGAACTTTAACTCCCTTATAACCACAGAGCAGAAAGCAACAAGTGAGGTACAAGACTAGTTTCTGTGGCAGTGTGCCCGGCAAAAAGAATTCATGGTTTTGGGGGGGATTCATGCCTGAGTATACAACCCCTGTCATATATAGGTTTTTTCAATACTTCCTCCTTGTTTTAGACAGTCACTGTGGCAGTTTGGTGCCTGCACACTTGCAACATCTGCTCCCCTTTAAAAGAAAAAAAAATACCTTAGTTGTCCCACTTGTAAATCACAATAATATCTGCCTAAAAGCAGAAGCTTGAAATGTGTGGTTTGCTTGAAAGTTGTTTTGAATACTTTGGACGGGATATTTCAGACAGGAACTGCACATTGAGTAATTCTTGTGGTAGAAAGTCACGTGGCTACTGGAAAGCAAAAAAACCCCCACACAATTGCATAATAATACATGTACACAGCTGCATGGGTGAGGATTGCCCAAGAGGATGAATATTCCTCACGGCCTGCCGGAGAGCCTGGAGGCAGCACTTGACTTTGCAGGTCTTTATGCAGAGCCATGACAATGCTGACACTCACCCGCAGACTGTTAACCTTCCTGTTATTTGAAACTTAAGAGGTGTGTTTCTAAAAACTGTCACAGAGTTAAAGGGGTTGGTTTCCTTTTTTTCTTTTTCCCCAAATACCATATTTGAAGGCCATTTCCCCTAGCAGAAATGTGTGTCTGTCTGTAGAGCAGAGAGCTCTGATTGTGGGACATTTCCTTTTCAACTCAAACTGTAGAGAGAAATCAAATACTGTGGTGATACAACAAGACAAGAAGAACAATTTTCTCATGCACCTACAAGATTGTTGTTTGAATTTCTGGACTTTTGAGGAGCCTTAGTGGGTTTCCAGGTCAGGGCAGGATGATCAGTCTGACCTCTGAGTAGTGGTAGTTGGTACCTTGTGAGATGAGTATAAAGTGCGTATTTTTTTCTTTACATTATAGGCTATTGTAAGTCTTCCCTTTCCAGTGAAAATAGAGCCAGGGGTAACTAAGCCTGCTGCAGCCAGTGTCCTCAGCAAGCCTACAGCATGCATCTCCATGGCTTGTCCACCAGAACTCATCCTGCTTGGTGGAGGCTTAACCCAAACCAGGATGAAACTGATGCTGGCTGGGTAGGAGAAAAAGCTGACGGTGGCAGCGGTGATGTCTGCTGCTCTCCTGGCAAGGACAGCACATGCCTTCCAACACCAGCTCCTCTCACCGACTCAAAACTGTTGTATGGTTGTCAGTGCAGAAGACAATACTGAATAAACAATGAGAATCAGGAGAGGTATCACTGTAAGGATGAAGCAGAAGTCCTGCTTAATCATTCCTAGGAGGGAGAGCAGGCATTTCCCCTCGCTGAAGTGAGTGTCATGCTATCAGGAATGATCAATACCACATGGAAGCAGGATAAAGCTCCAGGAGCATGCTGTAGAGCAGCATCCAGGGAGACATTTTAATATATTCCTGTTTCCTCTGGAAGGTACATAAAGCCAAGAGGCGCTGGCAGCGTGCATATGGCTCGTCACAGCGCTTGGCCGAGGTGCAGTTATGTGTGGGTATACAAGGCTTTTGCAGCCAACAGATATGGAGCTGTTGAGGTGAGGTCCTGCTCTTTTTTGGAGGTGTGAACACAGAACCTAGACCGGAGCTGCATACTTCCCACTCCAGAATTGCAACTGGGGCTGCTTGCGGTGCCTGCGTGGTCCCTCCCATACTGAGCCTGGGATGCCATAACCCAGCACAGCAGCCAGGAAGGCTCTGTCCCTGCCAGCCACAGTATATGTAAGGAGAGCAGACTTCAGCAGACCCAGCAGCCTGAAGACTGAGGTGAACTTATAGATATCTCCATCTTTAACAAATCTAAGGTCTTGAAAAACTTCACTGGATGTATAAAATGGAGCCAGCAGAGAGTGTGAAATGCAGACACTCTACCACCTGTGGAGAAAGGAGCTGCTGGGGGTTTGACCCAGGGACAGATGGCCCAGTGACCCATAGTGTGGGCTCTCCGGCTCAGTCCAGGGCCACAGGTAATGTGGATATGGATTACTAGAAGCATGTTATCACCTGTGGGAGTGAGAGGGTATCTAATGTATCATTATCAGCGTAGAAAAGAACATTCTGGGGGCTAATGCTGGAAGTTTCTGGTATGAATAAGGTATCCAGATGAACCTTAACTTATCAAGTAATTTCTGTTCTGAGGAGGTTCCAAGTGCTGCCCCCTTAAGATGGTTCAAACCCTTTATGTTTCAGTTGTTCTGACACTGTTCACATGGTCCTGTGAGTCACCATGTAAAATACTAAGGAGAAGCTTAAGCATGCTGATGTTGCTCCCTTATTCTCTCATGCCTCCTAGATGTCCTGGTCTTGACATTCTCTTGAGCACTAAATGAGGATAGACATGCTGACAAATGGCTTCTTGCTGATGTCTTAGTTAACTTCTTCAAAAATAGGAATTTTGCAAATGGATTAGTTCTTCAGCATCCACTTGGGATTTTTTTAGACTCATCTTTAATGTGTCTTCAAAGCCAGAAATACAATTTCCTCTTTTGATGGAGTGTTGGCCATCTTTGTTCACGATTTGATTAGAAGAGATAGGAAGTGATTTTTATTAAACCTTTTACAATGTGTGAGCTTCCTCTTAGGTACTTCTGAAGGAGAACTGAAAGGAAATGTCAACTATGGTGGTCAGAGACCACTGTGGGACTTGGACTGAGAGGGCCAACACACTTATTGTGAGGCCCTCTGCAGACTCCAGCAGACATCAGTTCATGCACTGCTTGTATAATCAAGGTTCTATCTGTAGCTGTAAAGAATAACAACAAAAAGAGGTTGTACTATTATTTTTTTTTACTCAAGCTGAATTTTCTGAGCAGTAATACAATACAATGCAATTCTACAGCCCATTCCCACTATTGAAAAGTGGGTTGGTCTCATCTGCACTCTTTCCATCCCAGTTCATGGTCAATCTGCACCTAAAATACATGAAATACAAGAGTTTAGGACATTATTCTCATTTACTTTGGCTTTTAATTTATTTTAGCTTTGTAGTGTTTTCCGTTGGCATTTGATTGCATACGTGCCAGTACATGTATTGAGAACTCACAATAGGATGAATTCTAGTCCAGTATGTCTGAAAACTTGGTATATAGGGTGCAGATAATGCATCTGCAATAAGTTTATCTGGGCAATGCCTGCTCATTGGCCATACTAGCAAGAGCTGGAGTTGATAGCTTTATGAAAGGTGTTTAGCACTGGTGTACCCACAGGCAGGCTCTGTAGTGTGGGTGCCTGGTGATCTGTTAACTCTGCTTTTCTTTTCACTGGCGAAGGAAGTTCAAAGCAGAGGTTGTTTGGGATGCAAAATATGTGATTGGCCAACAGCATACCAAAAGTCAATGTAAGGGTCTCCCAGGCCTGGAATCATTCCAGCAAACAGGTGCTGGGAGTTAGACTTCTTACTTTGCAGGACTGCTGAGATATTTCTAACTTTTTACTGTCTCCTCTTTCCAGTGTCTCATGTAATTTTCAACCAGAAGCTCTAGGCTTTGTTTTTGAAAAGCCTTTATGTGTTTATACAACCGTTTTCAAAGAAACATTTCTCTTAGCAAAAATACAGAAATGTAACAAGCTGGTAATCTCAATAATTGTGTTGAATACTGTGGAATTAGCTTAAAGTAAGTTAATTCTCCTTGAAATGAGATTATATTTGCACCTGGACACCAGTCTTGAACTTGTTAAAGATGAAAATCAGAATAACTACTGCAATATTGAAAAGGTAAAATGAGAACAAAGTGGCGTTTGGCCAATGTTTATGAATCAGAGAATATGATCATGAAATCATAAGTATAACCACCAAAAGGTAAATAAATTACCCAGGCTACTACTTATTTTCATGTATGGTTTGACACAAAAGCTGAAGTCATGAATGATTTATGCCTGTTTTAACAATAATACTCATTTTCCTGAGAGATGGTCAGCACTCAGGCTGCTGTGGGCACCGTGCCAGTTGTTGAAAGGTTAATGTCTCAGCAGCAATACATTAAATTATGAATTATACCAGTCCCAAAATGGAAGGTTATTAGCTCAGTATGTTTAATTAGCCCAGCTCGAACTTTGCCATCTGCTAGCACTGCCCATCGCTAATGCATGGCCACGTGGAATAGGAGGGTTGGAAATCAGATGCCAGAAGCAGACCTTCCCCCTCCCCTGCTGAGCCTGCCCAGCATGCCAACACTCTGAAAGCCTTGGTGGGTCCAAAGGCTAGTCTAGGCTCTGCTGATGTCCTGCTTGGTAACAACCAAGCTGATGCCCAAAATGCAAAAAGGCCCTGGCTGCCACACAGACCACACTGAGCGTGGCAGAGAGCTCAGGAGAACACAGCTTGTCTTCTCCCAAGTCCGTAGAGATGTTCTCCTGCCAAAACATTGCATTGCTCTTTGCAAATCCTCAGGAGAGTTACATCACAGACCTTACCATGAGAGGAAAGGGCAGAAAGGTGAACGGCCCATGCTCCTGAGCCAGGAATGTGCCAGAAAAAGAGGAGGTGTCCTAGGGCAGGGTCCAAAGCTGCAGTGACCAGAGGCACTGGCAGCACAGTGACAACTGGCTCTGGAGCGGCACAGCCTCTGGATGGACACTGCTTCCATATGTAGGGAGCAACAGCTTGTGGTGCATTTATTCACACAGCATCTCTTGCCAATAGTTGCACAAAGCTGCAATATTTAGGTTCCCAATAAATATTTAAATTTTACTTCTTTGCTTATTTATTTTTTTAAAAGAACAGTAAATTCAGAATTTTTTTTTAATTAGTTAAGACTATATGATAGTTTTAAAATATTATGTACTAAGTAGTACCATAAGTAATTATTCACTATTATCATGAGGGCGCTTTTGGGGGACTGTGTGTTAAAATTCAGGTCAGAAGCATGTGCTGGAAAATGGAATGTACAAACTCAGGGGAAGAACCGAAGTTGTAAGAAGCCAAACACAGTCTTATTTTTAATTCTTCTTTTTCCAGGTAGGATAACCTTGCCAAGGAGGAAAGGAATTTGGACAGACTTAACATACAGCCTGTGCAGCTTTCACTAGCTGGACACTAAAATGAAGAGAGAGTTTATTCATTCCCACCCCAACACAGCTCACCAGAACTGAAAGACATTTTAACCTACAAGGGAGATTGGGTCAAACACAAATCCACCTCAACCTACCTACATCAAGAACCCATTTGATTCCTTTGGCTATCAAGTCTCCACAGTTCTGTGTTGGACGTGAAGAGTAAAGAAAGAGTCTGATAGAAATTAGAAGGTGTTCAAGTCAGCGTAAGAGACACCACCAGGTAAAGGCTCAATTCCTTTTTCCTCATTCTCTGACAGTAATTATTTCTTCTCCTTCCCTTGAATTTTTGCTGATCCCCTCTTCTCCACATTAGCAAAGCCTCTGCACTTGTACTTATGGAGCAGGTGGCACAGTTGGAAAATCGGAGCAATATATATTAGAGTAAAACCTGCAGACAGAAAAAGAAAGTAAATGGAAGATGAATTGATCAGAGAAAAGGCAAAGGATAGAGGGGATAAAATAAAGGGAAGGAAAGACAAGAATAATACCTTGCCTGTGTACTACAGTAATTTATTGTTTTTATATGGTGCCCAGCATGTACAGTATCTGTTTTACTGAACAAATAGAAAAAAGAGTTCTCAGCCCCAAACAGCCAATGTATTAATTTATAGGTTGACAGCCTGACGAAACCAGCAGTCAGGGCAGCGCGAGGAATAATTTAGTGCTTGCAGAGCACCAGTTACTTTACTGTGGTATCCACACCTGTGTATGCCATCAGATGGAAGCCTCTTGGTTTTGTAATAACTTACAACAGAAGAAAAATTTCTCTTTCAGGAGAGTTTGGAGTGTGTGTGGGGTGGTGGTCTGAGAGCACAGGGTTTTGTCTGGAGGAGCCAAGAGGCTCAGTTTCAGTACGCTGTGAAAGGAGGAGGGACAATCTCAGTCACAGTCTAGTATCAGAGGTGAGATGGAGCACCACAACCCCCTGACCAAGGTGTGGGGAACACTCATAGACATGATGGAGAGTGGAGAGGAAAGGAGAGGACTCGGGAGGGAAAACTGGAGCCTTTACTCTGAGCCATCTGGAGCGGGAGGTTCTAACGAGCCATCCAGACAAGGCAGTAGGGAGATGACCTGAAACAGCATGCTCCAATGAGAGAGGGTTCCAGTGCCGATGCAAACCTGCCGTGACCACAGAAACAGAGGAGCAATAGCAGAGTTGTTTTCCAACACAGTTATTGCCACTTCAGTTGCAGCTTTACTCCACAAGCAAATTCCAAAGTTTTATGTCCATAAAGGTTTAGACATAAATAAGAAAGAACTCAGGAAAGTGGTATGTACAGTGTAAACAGTTCCACTTTATAATTAATGCTGGAGATCGGGGGAGCAGGGATAGCTGTGCGTGTGTGGTCATTCAGATTTACTGTTGGTCTTATTAAAACCTAGTTCTGCAATAATTTTATGCCCAGGTAGGGGCAGAAAGAGAGCAGGATGCCCCCAAGCAACCCATAAATAGTGTGGTGAAGACAAAGCGTTTATTACTTAGCTTCACAAAGGCTCTGTAAGTGCTCTCCCAGGGTACATATACTTGTACCCCAGATGCCAATTCTGCAAATTAGCCTTATTTCTCAAAATACTATGTAAACAGAAGTCATTTGAATACTTGATTTCATCAGGCAGAGTCAGTATCTTTCTTTCCATTTTGTGGAGTGAGCAGATGTTTTCATTGCCTTTTTATTTCTCTTGGAGTATCATTACTGATGAAAAAACCTGGCAGGGCTTGGGATTTATACAGGACTCATTCCAGAGGATTTTGTCCCACCTCATTGCCCTACACTGTCTTAAGAACAACTCTGGGGCATAAACCTCCCCATTTATCACTGAAGTGTTCTATTTTGAATCCTCTGTTTAACAGTTTAAATTACTATGTCAAAAGTTATTTCATGCCTAAGACACAGAGGGAATTACAGGGATTTGAGATCCTATCAAATTAGCTTTGGGATGTCCCTTTTTTGTAAGTAGGAAAGCCACCAGTAAGTTCAGCTCAGGTTTTGTTGATGGGCTTTTAATTTAACTTTGTCCACCCTACAACTAGAAGGTTGGTCAAATTTTATAAACTTTCACAATTTTTTAAAATCACTTTTGTATTGCATAGCATGGAGAAACAAGTACCTTAGTTAACAGGACAACAGTAAAGCAAGGTGAGAAAGACCCACAAAATCACCTTTAAATGATGAAAACATTTTCCTAGGTAAAATGTAATGTATGAAAAGATTAATATTTCAGGATTTTCCATGGCTAAAAGTAAGTGTTGCATTTTAAGTGATGCCTTTCTCTCCTGTTCAGTGGAGTAAAGATATGTATTTAATACTGACTTTTGCAGGATTTTGAACTTTAACATCTTTACATTAGAAAATTTACCACTGACCAGGAGACCAGAGCATGGAGGTGTTGTATTTACTGGAAGGGAGAAAGCACTTTTCCAGCAATTAATTTATTTTTTAATGATAATTGTTTGGACCTGATGATTTTTCGAATTTTAAAAGTCAGTTCCGTGGAAATAGGAAGGGAAGAAAAGGGCAAGTGAGCATGATTGGTGGTGCACTGATGGACATGGTTTCATGGTTCTCCATGCAGCCATCGTCTGAGTGTCAAGAGAATTTACACCAACATCACGCCTTGTGTGCTTTGTTCCCTCACAACCAGCTAGTGTTATTCCCATTCTACAGGCTGGGAAAATAGGACAAAAAGTGGAGGGCTGAGTTTTGAAGCTTGCCCCCGTATACCTTCGTTTTTGGGCACTTCTCGCTTAATATGTGTACAGCTTTGGCTGGTCCTTCAATACAGACAGCAAGTCTGTGGCAGAGCTAGGAATAGAAGCCAGGCCCTTGTTCCAAGTCCCAGATCCTCAAGAGTATTTTTAGGCACTTAATACCATTATTTCATACTCTTTTTGGCCAAGGATCTTAGAAACAAGACCATGCTTCCTCTTGAAATAATTTTAAAAATCATACTTCTGTGCTCTTGGGCAGGTTTTTCTCAGGGATCGTGTACAGTTTAGCCCTGTTTAGGAATGTTTTAGGGCTTCTAAATTAGTTTTTGGAAGAGTTGTGCATGGACTATGCTTTCGTGCAGCCTCCAAGTATGATTAAGGATACAGAGGAGACAATGCAGAGTCTTTCTCTTCTGCAGGGCAAACAGTACCTGTTTGAGAAGGGCTTTGCCAGAGGGCAGGAGAGAGCTTTGTTGAATGTCCGTGTGCTTCAGGTTCCTTTTTATGCTGTCTCTAAAAGGCAACATTCTGTGCTTCTGTATCCTCTTTATTTTGGTTGCAATTTCCTTCTCTCAAACACAAAATCTTTTATATTTAAAACACAGTGAGACCATTGTTCACCATATTTTGATTCAGACAAGCTGGGACACAGGGGGCAGCCACAAGCTCTAAGGACAGAAGACCTACAACGTGCTGGAGCTTCACCAGCTACCAAGGTGGTGCCTTTGCTTGGGCAGCTCACGCTGGCGTGTTAGATCTGACTGAGAAGGGGTAGAGAAGTACATGGGTTTCTACATACCATTGTATTTTTGTTGCACTAACTCGACAAATCCAGTTGAAGCCTTGCTCCTGCATCCTATCTATTATTAATTAATTGATTTCCTATGAGCTCATTATTCAGTTCACTGTGACTTCCTCCCAAAGCACAGAGCTCAGTTCCCGTTGCAAAGTGCAAACATGTTGCAAATGCCAAGTCAGGTGAAGTCAGGCCAGCAGCACAGGCAGCAAACCAGTGAGCAGTCAGCCCACGGCACGCTCAAACCTGTGTCATCCCTCTTGTTTTAGGAACACACCCTAAGATCCCAACAGCTTTTGCTGTGCATCCTCCATCCCCCAATCCCCACAGTCATCTGTTTCACTGGTCCCACACATTTGTGGCCACATGCAGCCCACATTCCTACTTGTGGAGAGCCACTTGCTGGATGAACAGACAAGCAGAATGTTTTTCAGTGGCTCCCCTGTCAGGAGTGCAGGAAGAGAGGGTATCACAGGGATCTTGGGGGACTGGTCACAGGCCACTGTGGGGACAAGAAGCCCCATGCAGGAAAAGTGCAGCTGCCCCCCAGGCCAGCATGGGTGAGAAAGTCCTCTCCAGGCGTCATGGGGCTCCTCTGCCTCCCTCCGTCCAGCACTGGTGGTAAACGTGCTTATTACAGTGCTAATGTCCTGCAAGTGGAATCCTACCTCCAAGTGTATTAGGGTAATGAGTTCACACCTAACTAATGGAGACTTAATAGAGTTACTAATAGGCTGCCTTTTCCCCCCACGGTTTATGACCCCGCGGGCCAGAGCTGCCAGGGGAGGGAGAGGTGAGAGGCCGTGCTCAGCCCTGCGGCCACCAGAGCCCACACCCCAGCTCGGCCTTCGTCCTCCTGGCCTGCACTGGCCCAGCAGCCAGTTTCCAGGGACATCGTCTCTCCACCTTTCTGCGAGGAAAAATAAACAGTTTGAGGCTCCTGTGTCTTTATTAAACATTTCCTTTAAACTGCATACTTTGGCTTCCTGCCCAAATGCACCAAGAGAGCTTCCACAGAGCAGCTCGAGTCCAGAGCTCCGCTGCAGGCTTCCAGGGATAAATAGCCCCTGGAGGAACGAGCACCTGTGCCGGCGGCTAGGTCCAAGCCATCACAGGGCTTCCAGTGGTCCCGGGCCGGCCGGGAGACGCCGATGCAGCCTGCCGGGCTCCCCACACCGACGGCTCCCCGGAGCGGCCCTGGGGAGGAGAGCGAAGGAGGCGACGAACCGGCAGCACGGTTTGCCTGGCTCCGCTCTCCAGCACACAGACGGGACGTGGCAGCAAGGTGGGTGGGGAGGTGGCCGGTCCACGGCGGCAAAGTTTGCCCAGTGCCATGGGCCCAGAGTGTCTGAGCCGCAGATGTAAAGGGGGTTGGCAAGCTGCTTCGGCCAGGCAGCAGAAGCAGTCATATGCTTAAGCCTGTCTCATCAGACGAATGAGATGTTGGCGTTAAAAGATGCGTTCTTCACCCGCCGTCAGTAGCGTGGTTGCCAGCCCTCGGCATGGGGTCGAGTGCGGGTCGTGTCCCTGCAGCACGGCAGCCACCGTCAGGCCGCGGGGTGCGGGGGAAGCGGCCAGGCCGCATTGTTGTGGTGGACAGGACAAGATGTCTGTGAGCTGCCTCAGGAAGCGGCAGCCCTGTGGCGCGGGAGAGGCTCTGCAGGCGTGGGCTGGCCGGGCAGAGGGACGAAGGTGGTGGGGAGAGGAGCTTAGCATGGCGAGCGCAGGGAGGGGGCACAGTGCGGGTGATGTCACCGTTTCCTTCTAGATCGGTCATGTGCGCTTGCCAGGTAAACAGTCTAGAAATAGATGGGAGGAAGGCAGCGGATGGAGCGTGCAGCCAGGCTAGAGGAGCTCTGCCTTCACCCTTTCCTCCCCACTGCCGTCCTTGCAGACGGCTTCTCCGGCCTTCACTGGGGTGATAGGACCAGATAGTGTGAACACAGAGGAGTAGAGTAAACCCAGGTCTCTCCTGTGCCAGAGCTTTAGAGTGCAGTGCCCACTCTGGAAGGCAGTGCTGGCAGATCAGAGAAGGTAGAGCCTGTGGATTTTCCAGGCAGTGGTTATGGCAGACTTGTTTCATCCCTTCTGTTGCTAGAAGAACTCAGGTGAGGTGGTGAGACCCCTGAGCAGGAGCATCAGGGGGTTCTCACTGGCAGAGGAGTCCCAGATGCCAGCCAGGTTCAGTGAGCTGGGAGCTCTGCTGCTCCTTGGGCTGGGAACAGGTTAAAATCCAGGCGTTCACTGCAAGCATAGAAGCTGGCTTACGTTGCATAAAGTGTTCCCAGCAACTGAACAACGCGAGTTCAGGTACAGAAAGCTCCACAACGTGCCAAGAATATTCTTAGTTTGCTCTTTCCTCATTCACTAGAAATGAGTGCCTTCTCTGTGACGCCTTTCAGAGCAGCCTAGCAATTAAATTAGGAACTACGATAAAAACTACCTGCGCTGCCTGGAGATGGGGTTTTCTAAATCCCTCGTCATCCTAAACATAACGCATGGACTAAGCTCCTGCCTTAGCTGGGATCTGGCTCTCCCGTCCCTTCCCTCGTCATTAACCTCAGCAGAAGGAAGGAATGCACAGCACTCTGCAGGCTCCTGCCTGGGACAGGGATTGTATCCTTTCCAGGCAGGACAGGGCATTTTTTCCAGGTGTGATAGTATGATACTGTGCATCAACTGTATGCCTGACCTGTGTAGAGCAGCAGAGAGAAAGTGCAAGGATAGGAAGCTTGGAGGAAACACTCTCAGAGCCACTGCTGATGGCCAGATGCCTGCTTCTCTCTGCCCAGCATTTTCCTTTACCTGCAGAAAAGAAGGCTGCCATCATAGCAAGTACTCATAAAATACAAGGCATCCTGAGTGCCTAGATTAGTGGTAATTTTACAAGGACTCCAATAACGTTGGTCTGCAGGGTGCAGCACTGCCTTGAAAGGGAACAGCAGACATTTCCCCTGGAAGCAAGTTTCCTCTTTAGAGCAGTTTACAGCCAAGGCGCAGTGTCAGATTGTGGCACAAATATACTATCAGCCTTTGGGTTGGAAGACAGACATTTGATACCTCTTTCTCTTGCCGAAACGCGCTGCCCAGACACGGCTCCCAGCACGGTTATTTTTTGAAGCATTATGTAATTGGATTGCATGGTCAGTAGTGCTTCCTTAACAAGCCTTTCAGCAAACCCTCTGCCTGCCGCAGCCAATCCTCAACCCTTACATACACACTTACTCACGCAGGCTCAGTCTGGAGTAAACTCGCTGCTAAATACAGTTAGAAAACAGACGAAACCAGACTTGGAATAGATCATCTGCTCCCCATGCTACGTGAGACATGGTGCAGCTGAGCCCTGGGCCCCACTGGTGTGACAAAGGGGTCATGCTGGTGTCTCCTGGCCAAGGGGTCACCGGCTGTCTCCTCTGCCCTGCCTCTCTCTAACGGGTTAAAATCCCCTGCTTTCTGGAGCATGATAGGCAACCTAACCTGGGACTAGTCCCAGTGTCCCTGCCCTCTCTTGTCCTGCTGTGACAGCCCCGTGCTTTGGGGAACAGCTTCAGGAAAACTCTCCTATGGTGCTCAGGACCAGAGCGACACCAAGGCCTTTATCTGCTGGGTTTTGGTGTAAGCTGAAGTGCTAAACTAGGAACCGAGTCTCCAGATGCCTTCAAGGGTCAGACCGTAGCAGTCCCACAGCAGTGCCTGGCTGGCCCCGGCCCTTTGCGGGTCTCTTGTAGGATCTTCCCTCTCCTCCAGCCACTGTCAGCCCATGGGTTATGGCTCTGCTGAGTCACAGCTTCCTGTTTGTGATTGCTGACTAGTGGCAGCAGTTGCAGAAGCAATAAGAGATATTAAAAAGTGTCAACTTCCACTGGGACCAGAGGATACAATTAGGGCTGTGCCAAGAAACACAGTACAGCGAGCTGTTGTTTAAAGGGATGAGGAGCACTGCAACCTCCCATTCCCTTGCTTCAGGAAGTAGGAAGAATGAACATCATTAGCCTTTTATCATCTCTGAACCCAAATAAAAACTGCATTTGACATCTGAAATTCACTCTTGCTCTTTTCCATGCTCCTCCTCAAAGTGTTTGATCCAGCCTGGGTCTCCTTTGCCTGCTGCTGCAGAGGTGTAGGGATCCTTGTTTCTTGCTTTCACCAGAGACTGATTCTCCATGGAAAGCCTACGTGGTGCTGTGTAAAAGGGGCTGCTTTAGAAGGCACGCGCACAACCATAATGTTATCATCTCCATTCTTTTTTAAATGGGAAGTATCTCTGGGGAGAAGTGTGAAAGTGTGCGGAAAAGGTGCTCTTTGATTATTAAGATCTAAATGCAGCATCGAAAATGTGTCTGTTTCTGCATATTATGATGAAATTCATCCCAAAATGCTGCTCCTGGGTGGGCATTTTCCCATTTCCTTGGCTTGAAGCTTTGGAAGCAATGCCACCAATTTCATTGCCAGCCCTGGTGATGTCTCCAAAAGTTATTTCTCCACCCTAGTGTTTATTGCTGTATTTATCAGCCTTTCAAGTTGGGTTTTAATTCCATAGTAACTTTTTAGCCTTATTGTCAGAATATAGATTCTGGTTATTCAGCTAAGACCAGGAATTAGAGGATGTCATTCTGTGGACTGTATGTCACTGGAGGACAGAAAATGTGCTTAGGCTGATCTTTTCTGGATTGAAGCTATACTAGTTTGCAGCTGAGGAAAAAAAAAATCACTTTTGTGCTGGCGTTAGACTGGTTTGGTTTTTTTTAACCCTGTGACAGACATTAGGCTGAGGACTGGCACAGAGAACGTACATGGGGGGGAGACACCCACCCCACAACCTTAGTTATTTCAATAAATACCAAAAGTGGATTGAGAGTGGATGAAGAGGAGGAGGAGGCAATAGTGAACGCACAACACAGTTCAAGCTGGCAAGAAGCCCTTTCTTGAAGAATGTAAGTTTAACCTTTAGCATTCAAGTGTCTGGGCTTAAGTGTCATTATGAGCAATACTTTCCTCCAGCACAGCCTCTCCTGCCTGGAGGAGGGTTCTGTGCAACCTCATCAGTTTTCCCCTTTCTTTGACCAAGTATAAAAATATGTATTGCTGTCTGCATATGCTCAGCAAAGTTACTTTTAGAGGCAGTGGCTCGCTTGGCCAAGCGAGGCTGGACTGGGTCTGGTGGGAGGGAGAATCTGCCCCAGCCTGGCAGCTGCTGTGGTGCCCAGTGGAAGCTCTGCTGCAGCCAGTGGCCTGCTACTGCCAGTGCTTTGCCAGGCTGGTGTTCCCTGGCTGAATTTAGGTTGAAGATTTTATGCCCCAGACTCACAAATTGAGCCAGCTGGCTAGGGCAGGAGCAGCTCCCTGTGCCCTGGGCTGCCCAGCTTGGGAATCAGCCAGCACCAGGTAGCTCTGCTGGTCCTTGTTCTGGCTCCAGGAAAAAAGAGAATCTGCGGGCAAATGCAAGAAGCAAACTAAACTGAGGAGGAGGGAGTGGTAGGCCTGATGTCGTCGTCATCGTCATCGCCCCCCCACCCTCCCCCAGTGCTAATCTTACGTTTTGATGGAGTCAACATAGAAAAAAAATAGAGAGACAACAGCAGACAAACATCATCCGTGGCTGTAAATGGACAGGCTAGAGGTGCACCCCCCCGCCCCCAAATCATCTCCAGCTGTAAAACACTTCAGGGCTGATAGAAACCGCACGCATCCCAGACATAACCCACTCTGCAAAGCTGCATTCCAATAAAAATGGAGCAGGGAGTAAAAGAAATACTGCACCAGGCTGGGTGCTGGCTGGAGGCACCCCCTGAGCCTGACTGCTCGCTGCTGGGCACAGGGCTGAGCTGGGGTGCAAGGGAGCCCTCCCCCCCCACAGCTGTCACTGCAGCTCCCCAGCGCTCGGCTTCCTGTCCCAGCCCTCCCAGGGCACAAATCAAAGCGGCGACAGCGGCTAATAGGGGAGGGTCAGGGTTAGCTGCAGGGTACATCTCGCTGAAATCACAGGCTGGAACCCGAATTTCAATAAGCACGCCTCACATCGGAGGCTGTGCTGCAAATGTCAGATACGCTTATGTTAAATACAGGTAATATTCTGAATGTACGTTTGAGAGCATGATTCTTTCAGATATCTTGTCTGATGAATTTTGCATCTTGTGTCTGAGATTTTTCCCTGCAAAGAAGTACAGGTTTTAGAGGAATAAGAGTATATAGTTACAAAGAGGTGAAGATGAGCCATTTGATTAACTGTAGCAAAGATGCTATGTCAAATCAGATTTTTCACTGCTTATAACTTAGGTTTTGAGTACATGGTTACTATACAGTAAGTACAGCTGGTGTTGGTGCTTAACTTACTGAATAATTCGATGCAGGCTTTTCTGCAAATCTCCATCTTAATTCTAAAATAATTTGGAGGGGAAGAAGGCAGATAGACCATTTTCCAAGGAGCATTTGGTACCTGACGTGCACTGGAAGATGAAAGATTTGCAGTGCAGTCACTTGCTCCTGGCCTGCAGCAGGGGATGGCTTTAGGACTGCACTAGCCCTGGGCCAGGGTCCCTCCACACCCAGCTCAGCCTCAAAGACCCAGACTAGCCCCAAGACAAGCCAGGCTAGTATAGTCACAGCATTGACACATGCTGAATTTTGTGGGAACTACCCTGTAAACCAGAATTCTTCTCACTACTGGAAATACTGTTTGTCTTTCTAATTCTGTGGGAACTGCAATTTTATTTTGTAACTTATTTCACTCTTCTTTTCCTTTTAAGATGGTTCCCAAACATTTATTGTGGGATTTCTCATTTAAAATAGTTTTCTAGGGAAATTACTGTGACAGTGATTTAATTGTTTAATTAAAATCTGACACTGATGACAACATAAATACAATAGGCATGAGGTGATATAGGCATTAAACAAGTGCAATTGTGGAATACATCCATAGAGTACTCAGAGCACAGAGAACAGCTCACAAAGAAATGATGTTCAATATTTATCAGGTTAGTGAGTCCTAATTAAATGCCAAGACTTTTTTCTTCATTTCTCCACAAAAAAGCAAAGGAACATATAGATGTATTCCAAGTGTTTATTTCCATCACAAACACATCAACTCATCTTGTGCTAAGGCCTGCAAAAAAAAAATTCACATTAGAAATCTGCTGGTTGACTTAAGGGGTATTTCCTCAGCCCGACTATGGGAACCTGGCCAGAGGCTTGGAGGTAGCTGGAACAGACTCTGGTGTCCCACCACTCTCAGGGGCTGTAGCAGGTCCAGTGATTACAAAACAAAATGAATGGACAGATTTATTTTAATAATTGGGTAAAAACCAGAAATACATTGAAGACAAAAGAAGTGAACAAATATTCCTCTGAGTATCTCCCCTCCCCAGCCCAAATCTCTCCCCAGTCCTACAGTATGTGTTTCTTCTAGAGACAGACGTCCTCTCCCCTCGAGCATACCCACCCCCACCTCAGCAGTGAGGGAGGCCGCCCCCTGCCCACTCCCCAGCCTGTCCCTGCCTCCAGAAGAGGTCCGTGCTCTCTGCCTAGACCTGCTCAGCACTGCGTCTCGCCAGCCCTCTCCTGAGCCCTGCTGCATTTCTGCATCCCAACAATGAACACATTGCTGTTGGAATATCCCTTTCCATGCTTCTCACTGGGCGTCTTTAAGCGGTATCAGATCGTTTCTGTAGCTTAGGCAGCCCTTTGCAATCAGTTACTGCTGATCATCTGCCCTTTCCCCACTCCAAACCCCTAAATAACTGCATCTGCTTCAGCTAATTCCTATCAGCCTTCCCCCTTCTTGCATGTGACTTCATGCAAACAAACTTTTCTAAATGAAAAGATAGCTTACCTGGACAATGCTTGGAGTATAAAGTAATAAAAGCTGATAAAGCCAGACATCCCAGCTCCAGGACAGGGATTTGATTGCAAATTTCCATTGCAAAGGAGTAGAGGGAACTGGAAATCTGACAAATGCCTTCAAATTGACCTGTGTTTTCACAATGCACGCTGTGTTTAAAATGAATGGCAGACTTTATCATTTGGAGCTCCTTCAAGGACTCTGGCCTTCTGCGCTTTGTTCTCATTCTTCAGACATATTTCCAAGCAGCACAAAGCTGTGTAAGGGGATGATACTATGGAGATTTTTTTCTAAGTGAGATTTTTTTCTTTTCCTCCCCACCATAATTTTTAAAGCCTGAATTTAAAAAGATAGCCTGGAACTTTTTCCTGACTGTATCCATACATTAGTCCCTCATGTCCAGTCAGCCTCTTCCACCTCACACCCTTACCCCAGTCCCGCCAGTGCCAGGCGGGAGGGAGGCCATGTGCAGCCAGACTGGTGCCCGAGCAAGACCAGAGAGTTGCGATTTCCTCAAAAATCCACGATACGTGACTGCTTCGCCCACAGCCCTGCACAAAGTTGGCCCACTCCTGCCTCGGGACAGGGGCTGCTCCTCAGCTGCACCAAGCCAAGTCTTTAGGGGAGGACTTGTCTCCTGGCAGAACCCAGGGAACCAAAGCTGCTTACCCCGTTCAACATGTCAAAGATCACAAGCATCTTTTCTGCCAGTTATGTCCAAAAGCCATATGCGCTGCCACAGAAAAACATTTTGCTTCGAAGTTGTTCCTCTGAATTTGTGTACATTTCTACAAATAATAACCTTCCTTTAAAGTGCTGCTATTAGTTCCATCTGTGCAAAACAACATATAAGACTATACGATTCTATGTGCAAATATATCAGATATGCTACAAGACAAAAAAAATAGGGTTAATCTAATAATTCAGCTGTGTCTTTAGCAAGTTTCCTATGGGAAAAATCAGTCTTATTTTCCCTGCAGATCTGATACTGAGAGCTTCTTTCGACTAAGCACATTAAAAGCTATTTGAACCAAAAATCCTATCTATGCATGTACAGAGATACATATATAGAAATGAGAGGTATCCATGACATTAGAGACGAGGCCGTATCAAGATTTCTAATTCTAGCAAGGGTAGTCCATTCTTATATTTTAGCAACTGGATTGTCTTTTTGCCTAGAACAAAGAAATCTTAAGGGAAGTAAATTTTCAAGAGAAACACATGCACATCCATATAACCAAACCTAATGATTCCTGCACAAATTATTCCTTAATTCCTCGGATTCAGTTTGGTATTTGCACAGTGGTGTATCTGGTTGGTCCTGCAGTCATCACTTTCATCTGTTCACCCTTCTCCAAACAAGCAAACATCCCTCAGTGACTCTTTTTGCACCCCAGTACAAATGAGAACCCTTCCCTTCCCCAGCCTCTGGACATTCAGGATGAGAGGCAGAGCTCTGCCATCCATCTGGCCATTTCCCTTCCTGCCCTTGCCAGGAGGGGAGATGTCCTAGGACTTGACCCCAGCTCCCAGGAGGGTGGAGGGGACACGCTCCCCTCTCCCTGCTTAACCCCTCGGCTCCTGGGCTCTCGGTGCCTTGACCCTGGCACCCGCTGCCCTCCTTCCTCTCGGGACACTCGGGATCACCCCGGGAGCAGGAAAGGACAAGAATGCAGGAGCAGCAAGAGGCTGTCGCAGGAGGGCTCAGTACAGTGCGGCCAGAGGATCAGCAGCACCGCGGAGAAGGGGATGTTTGGTTTGTGTTAACTACCCAGACAGATGCACTTCGGCATGTTTGCATTTATGGAATCCATATGTTGTCATGGGAAATCAGAGGACAACAACACAAAACTAGAATTCACGATGCAAACGCAGAGAAAACATACATGGCTACCAGGCTGCGTCTGCACATGTTTCTGCAAAGGTTCCTATTCCTGGAGGATCGACAGCTATTAGATTTGCTCCCCATCTTCTACCCACGTCTACTTTTCTTTTGCTCTGCACAGTGTGTACACTGGCAGCACCCATAACCCAGACCTGTCCACAGCCCCTGGTAAAAACAGACACTCCTTCCAAGTTACACCAAGTGCTATCAAACAAGAAGTACTTTATTCTTGCCTCAACCATCAGAACACGTTTGTTCAAAATTCAGCAAGAACAACAGTTACAAATGACATGCACCTTTACAGATAGCACACCAAGCCACCCTGAAAAATTCTACTAGCCCCAAGGCTTCTTGGTTTTGTTATTCTTTTTTTCGGTTAGGGTTGGTTTTGTTGGGTTGGTGGGTTTTTTTCCTTCTTGGAAGGGGAAGTTATGTTAACAATTATTCTTCCGTAAAGCTAGACAAACAGATCTTGAGCAGAGACTGACAGATTTTTAAGGGCAGCTTTTAAAGGCAAACTGGTAAGGTACTGGAGCCTGTCCATTAAACAAGCCCTAGGAACTCGTACACAGCATGCGCACAGTAACAGGACACATCAGAGCTGCATTTATAACACTCAGATAACTATGGTACCTATTAGACCTCCAGTCTTAAAACCTGTGCATATTTCCCAAATGCAAGACACTTCCAGTAACAGATCAACCCGTATAGTCCTGCTCCCAATTCCTAACAATCCCCTTCCGTCATCCCCCATCCCACTTCCAGGGACTTGACAGAATTCCAAATGACTACCCCCACGGTAAGAAACATGGACAACCTGATACATAGCATGAAAAACACTTAAAACAAACATGCAGTTTATTACCTTTCAGTATAAAACTCATCTACATTAAGGTTCTCCCAAATGGAAAGACTGACCGCAACTGCAATCCTTGCTCAGTGCTATGAAACAGGGAAGTTAATTATCTGGGTTACTATTAAAATAAAAATAAAAATAATAAAAAGATTAAAAGAAAAAGGCAATTTGAAAAGCTTCTTTAGATTTTCAAGAGAGATGATTTAATTCAGCTGCAGTTCTGCCAGTAATAAAACAGCCTCTTACAGAAATACGAAGAAAAGATATTCCTGAAGCTTGGATAGAGGTTCCTTACTGGTTCACCTCCTCCTAAAATTCAATCTCACGTTCCCGGCGATCCATCTACATTTTTCGGTAGGGCTGGAACGGGGACGGAAGAGCTGCTGGAAATAAAAAATTTAAGTAACAATCACAGATAGACCTGAACAGAAAGTGAAAAATGTTACCGTAAGGCTAGAGAAATATTTATTTAGTCAAACCAGAGGTTCTGTTGGGACTGAAGGAATGTTGCATCCTTTCCTAAAAATGAAAAAAAAAAAAGGGGGGGGGGGG
>VWZX01009097.1:267201-300280 GCA_013399015.1 Galbula dea | reverse complement strand
GAGGGGGCCCGGCCCCGGCCCCGCGGGGCTCCGCGTTGAGCGGTGGCGGGCGCGGGCGGGCTTGGCGGAGCGGGCGCCTCCCGGGACCCGCGGGGCTCATCTTGGGGCTCGGCCTTGGGGGGTGCCCCGCGGGGGGACGCGCTGGAAAACAAAGGGGCCAAGAAGTGCCTAAAAGTGCCCCGGCCCCGGCCCGCCGCTCCCCGCCGCCGCTCCCCGCCGCCGGCCGGGCCCCGCCAGAGCTGCCCCGCAGCGGCCTGGCCAGGCAGAGTCATTCCCGGTTTTTGTTTTCCGCGGGCAGGCTCAGTTTTGGGAAGAATACGGCTAGGGGGATGGGGATCGGAGGGCAGCGAGCGGCCCCGCAGGCCGATCCCCCCTACTCGGTTTCAGTTTTTAATTACTTAATGCCGAATCGTTCGGCGCTTATCTAAATATTTGCAAATGCTCTTCCCTATCGATTCCTGGGAGCGAATCTCGCTCCTCGCCCGCGGAGGGAAGAGGCTGCAGCCCTCCCGAAAGTGGACCGAGGAGGAGGAGGCGGCACACGCGGGGTCTCACCGGGAATTTATCGACCACTCGGGCTGCCGGTTTTGTTTTAAATTGTGGAGCTTCTTCCCCACACTTTTTTTTGTTTGTGGCTTGTTGGTTTTTTGGTTTGTTTTTGGTTTTGTTTTGTGTTTGGTTTTTTTTTTAAGAAATGTTATTTTTTTGGTGCCGAGGAAGGTCTGTTTCTCTTTCGAGCCGAGCTTGAGGCTGCTCCCGGGTATGTCCTGTACTTTGTGCGGATGTGCAGTACACACGCGTCCCTTTCCCACTCTCTGCTTGTCTGTCTGTCTTTTTCCTCTCCTCGCTCCTGTTTAATGCGGAGCAATTTTCTGGAGGCTCGGTGACTCTCTCCTTAGGGTCACATTGAGTTCGAATCCGACTGAAGGTGCAGGAATCCTTCAACGGGGGAAATAAGGGAATAGAGAGAATGAGGTCAAGTTGGCTGCTCCGAGGCCAAAACTGCCACAGCTGCCTTTAAAAATACATATATATATATGATATTTGGCTTTCCTTACCATATTACAAATTGCAGCCTTCCCTTTCAGGTATTTTCTTTACAGCATAAAGTCCTCTCTTCCTTTTGCCTTCCCCCCTCGCCCCCCCCCTTGTTAGGGGAGAAGTGGGGGGAGGAGGGAAAATAAAAGGAAAAGAAATGGGGGAGGCAGAGAGGGGAAAAAATAAAACCTATTGAGTTTAGGCAAATAAGGTTTAGTCTCCGTATCCTATTACAAAGCATTTTGAATATGCAAGACATCACACAAGACCAGTTATTCCAGTTACGACAAACTTAAAAAGAGGAAAAAAAAGAGAGGCATGTTTAGATTGTAATTTGTTAGAGCAAGAATCATATTTAAAACTCTTGTCTTTTAATTTTTTTTTCCAGCCTCGCATTGTATCCAGCCTTTTTCTGATGTCGAGGGTTTTTTTTCATTATTATTATTATTATTAAAATCTTTCCGTTGAGTTTGGGAAGACTGCTGCGAGCAACACATTTTCTGTATTTTTGTTCCCGTATCTTGGAGGAGAGTTGGCAGGGATTCTGTGGTTTGCAGTTACACAATATGTTATCATGTTTTTAATCACTAAATCATTGCAGCGGTTATAGATTTACGGTCTTAGGGTATTACCAAGAGGAGCAGCGTGGACTGCATGTGCGGGAACATACGAGAGCATGCGGCAAACATGCTCCTGAACTTTGCTTTTAAATCATTTCCTGGCCGAGCTCTGGCAGAGAGGAGCGCAAGTGCTTTGCCATCACCCCTCCACGCGCTTCAGGAAAGTTTGCGGCACCCTCCCAGCCAGGCAGGAGCTTCAATGGGTACTGAGCGCGGTCCGTCCCACGACACTGGCGGTAAGCGGTGGGTGAGGGGTGCGGGGTAGGCAGGTGGGCCGAGGATGGCCACCTGCCCTGGGCTTGGGAACTGACCGCCCTGCTGGACACGCTCTGCTCCTGGTTCCCCCTTTCTTATGTAACGGAGCCCTCAGCAGCATTAAAAATTCAGCATTACAAGCTGATTGTAATGCTCCCTCATTAGGGAACACTGTCTGGTCCAGCATTAAGCACAAGACGGAGCGTGGCGTTCCGGCTGCAGCTCTGGTAGAGACTGGGGGTGGTGGTGGAGCAGGGGGTCCCAGGCCCCCGACCCCGAGCAGACCCTGCAAGGCCACACCAGGGTCCCCACTGCCGCGCAGTGACAGCCCCACAGCCAGGCCCGGGGCTCCCACTTGGGCTCCCGGCTGAAGGCTGTCCTCTTGTTCCAGCCTCAACGCGGGAAGCTAGCTTCCCGAGCCACCCTCCCAGCCGAGTCCTGCTACACAGGCTGCCCTCGGCCAGGAACAAAAGCAGAGAAAAGGCTTATTAGAGGGGATAAGAACTCTGTGTCTGGACGCAGAGGCTCCTTTGCTGTGTTTGTATTTTTTTTCAGCCTCTCTTTTAATTTTAAATGCTGTCATTTTGTGAGCTGTGAGCAGCAGGAGGTTCGCTCCAGTCCCTCTCCCACGCGGCAACTGAGCCGCTCACAGTAGTGCTGGCTGTTGGCTGCTGGAGCCCCTGAACCCTCCCTCCCTCCCACTGCCACTGCCTTTTGTTCCCCTAGGACCGAGCCAAGGTGCTCGGTGGGGCAAGTGGCCCTGCGTGCCCAGCACCTTCGCTTGGCCTTGTCGAGGCTGCTGTCAAACTGGGGCCCGGCGGCGGCCGCCTTGACAAAAGCAGAGGCGCGTGTCCCTCTTTCATCTCGTTGTTCTGACCCCCCGCCCCGGTTCCTATTGGTGTTGTGCTGGAGGCTGGGAGCAGTGTGGAGGAGCAGATTTACCTTGGGCCTGGCCAGTGATTGAATGGCTTCAGCGGGAATTGCTAAATCCCAAGCCGGTGGACATACGGCTGGAGGCTTCAGCCCTTCCCATTAACACCTCCTTCTGCTTTCCAAAATAATAATAATAGTAGCAGTAGTAATAATAAAAATGTTGCATGGAGAAGCTTAAAAAGGACTTAATGGGCTTTTATGTCAACTTTATTCACACACTGTGTTCTGTTGGGGCTCAACTCCGTTTGTGTGAGCGCTTCCCCTGCCAGTGTCAAACCCGCTCGTCTGCGGCGGAAGAGTTCTCAGCAACCTCTTTCCCGTAGGCGAGGGTAGTGATGGTGGTGTGCGCGCTGGCCCTGCTGTGTGCCAGAGCTGAAGGTGTTTTTGCGCTGGAGAGGTCGGTGTGGTTCAGGAGGGACAGGCTGGGAAGAGGCAAAGCGTTTTGTGTCTCCCTGTTATGGCTCCCCACTTCCCTTCGCCAGAGCACGGCAGAGGTTTTGCCTTTCTGTGGCTTCGTGGGCTGCATGCTGGTGGGCACATCAGGCCTATGGGAGAGGTGGGCCACCAACATATCTAGGTCCTGCATGCTCCCTCCAGCCCTGCCACGTGTGGGACCCCCATGCCACACACATCCTGCAGTCTCTTCCAACCAACTGACTGTGGGGGCTTCAGCCTGGGAGAGGCCCTGGAAACGGAGTGAGGTGCTCACGGGGACTGCCTCCTCTGTGCTGCTGCTGTCTTCTGATGGTGAGGCATCCCCTCATACCCGTCCAGGAGCCTCTGGGGAGGCAGGCCCCGCCATCCCTGGAGGAGACAAGGGGACACCGGAGATAGAATCTCCTCTGTGGGAAGCAGGGCTGCCCTTCCTTCTTTCCTCCCTTGCTTGCTAGCCGAAACGGGCTGGGTGTCCAGCGCATGTCAGTGACGGGGCTGTCGAGGGCTGTCGTGGCAGGAGAGTGGGAATCAAAACATCTGTGCGCAGGCCTGGGCGCCGCAGCCTCTAATGGTTTTGACGGAGCTGTTGTGGTCTGTTGTCTGGAAAATCTGCATTCTGCGCCGTGCCCGAGGGGGGCCGCGGCACCGCAGACCGTGGCAGTACCTAAATATAACCGCCTCGCGCCGTGGGGTGAGGTGAGGGCAGGAGGCAGCGGGGCCGCCCGGCCCGCCTTCTGCTTTGTCTCTGATCTGCGATTCATGCATTTTTGTTTGCTCCTGAGGTTGAATTTGTGTGTAGGCAGGGATTGGAGAAATAGATAAATTCCTGCTAGTTTAAAAAAAAAAAAAAAAGGTTGGAAGAGTCTGTCTTCCCTCATTGCTGGATCCAGGGAGGCTATGGTCCTCAGCACTGGGTCAGGGATTCCAGAGGACCTGGAAGCCCCAGCGTACTTGGGCCACACCAGCCTGCTTGCATCGGTGCGTCTCCTTCCCCTTGTAGATGCCGTGGATCTCACTCCAGTCCCACCAGGTCAGCAAGGAGCCATCACTTCCTTGTTGGCTCTGCCGGACAGATGTGTCCGTCTGTTGGTGCAGGAGGTGCATCTCCACAGCAATGGTGGTTGGAGAGCAAAGGTATTCAGCACCATGTGTGTGCTGCCTGTGTTTCCAGAGGTAGACTGTAAATACAGGTTCAAGTTCATTCCCAGATGAAATTATTTTTCAGTTGGTGGTGTTGAGAAGGGAGATCTGAGCCGGCAGCACTGCAGGCTGCAGCTGGAAGGTCCCACGAGCCCCTGAGGGAGGGGCCCAGGGTCCTGGCTGTGTGGGGCCAAGCCCTGCTGGTGGCAAGGTGGAAGGACAGTGTGATGGTCTGGGGGCTGAGGAGCCATGCCGCTGGCAGGCTGCAGCCACCCTGCTTTGCCCTTGAGTTTGCTGCTGGGAGAAAGACACTTAGCTGTTGATTGTAATTTCATTATGTCACAAGTGCCAAACATGCCTCTTGCTAATAAAAGGCAAAGCAGAGCGGCAATATTTTTTTCCCTTGGAAAACAAACATTTCCCAGTGTTTTCAATTGAATGGTGCACATAGCTGGAGAGCAGGAGGGTGCTGGCCCTGTGGCACCTGGGCTTTCAGGCTTTAACTCTGGCAAGGGCTGAGCTGTGTGTGTTGCTTCACTTGGCAGTGATGATGGAGCTGACAATGTCCATGGCAGTGCTGTTAAAAGGCTTTCTCCCGTCCTCCCCCTGCCCCACTATCTGGGAAAGTGGAACCTGCAGGGCCCGTAGCACGTTGGCTCTTAGCAAATATTTATTTTGATGATCTAAGCATGCCTGCTGGAGAGCCCATCCCTTCTTGGGGAGGATGGGAGCAGACATGCTTTGGGAGCTGCTCCTGACTTCATGTCCCCAGCAGCAGCAGCGGAGCACCCTGCATCCTGCCTTGCCTTTGCCTCGGACTCACAGCTACTTTCCTGGCTGGAGGTAGCCCAGCTCCAAAATGGCTGGTTGGCTTGGTTGGGTAGCAGGAGTTTTAATCCTCCTTTGGCCGTGCTGCCACTGGGTGTCTTGTGGAAACAGACTGATGCTCAGCACAGAATTCAGAGCACGTACTTAAATGTTGATAGTAACATGATGATATGCTTGATCCTGCTAGCTTGGCTTGCTGGACGCCTGTGACGTCTGATGATGGGCTCAGAGGTTTTTGGTCTTTCCTTCTTGTCATGACAATTGAGTGAAGACAGAGGGGAGGTGAGGGGGGTGCAGAGGCACAGGCAGCTGAGCTGCAGTCAGACGCGCGTTGTTTGGAATGAGAATGTGTAAGGTGTATGTTTGTTTGGGAAGAGTTGCAGTTGGGTGTGCGTTTAGGATGATGCAGAATCTGGGGATTCTTCACCAAGGTATTTTTGGTGAGATGGCCTGTAATGGGAAAACGTGCCGGCAGGCCTGGAGGCTGGTTTGGAAGACTGAGTAGGGGAGTGCATGAACCACAGAGCTGCTTGGTGTCTTAGGCATACATTTGCGAGTTGCAGAATCTGCTCAGCAGAGCTGCTCTGGTGGTGTGAAGATGTTCTGGATTCAGGCTGCGCAAACCAGCTTCTGCGTTTCACCTGTACCTCTTGTATTGCAGAAGCTGTTGTGTGGACCCTTGGCCACCTCCAGAAGCAGAAAGCAGCAGAAAGGCTGCCCCTGAAGTGCTAGGGTGCAGTAAGTCCTGCAGTATGGCTGCAGAGGTGATGTCATGAGGCCATAGCTCCCTGTAGGTTTGCTCACGTTGACAGTGTTAGATACTGACATCTGGGCAATGCTGGGCATTGAAGCCCAGCGCAGAAGCTGCTCTCATCTGAGCTTTAATGGTGTGTGGTGGCCACTGGTGCCTGGGCACCTGCTGAGGAGTGATACAGGTGGGCAGCATTGCTGGATGGTCTTTGTTCCTGTTGCCTGTCCCCTCGCTGGGCTAGGGCTGTTCTGTGCTGCTGGCCCATGGGCCAGCGAAACCCTGCGAGCAGCCGATGGCTGCCCTGAGGGGTGAAGGGTGACCGTCCCTGCTGTCCTTGCGTGGTTCCGTCGGCAGCCCCTGACTGTGCCAGACAGAACTGTAGATGTCAGGCTTTGCACAGAAAGAGAGCGGGGAGGGAGGGCGAGGAGACAACGCGCAGCAGCGGTGCTGCCAGCCTCGCATTAACCTTCTGCTTTGTTGGTGGCTAATGTGAGATGCCCCCGGACCCCAGCGTCATGCAGGCCCTGGACCTGGAGCTGGTGTGATTTACACGTAGCTACACAGAGGAGCAGAGCTGAGCTGGGACCTGGCCAGCACCGGGAGCAGGGCTTCCCTCCAGAGCGGTGTTGGGACCAGAGGACAGCAGGCAACCAGCCCAATGGGGTCCCACCGGGGCTGGCCATGAATCTGTGGTGATGGAGTCAGTGCTTTCACCTCCGGCTCTGAGGAACAGGAACTCTGGCCTTTCCTCTGGGAGATGGGTCTGTGGCACCCAGGCATTTGCTCTTTGAAAGCTGCTCCAGATGTCAGAGCCTAAATTTCTCCTCTTTAATTTTCTCCTGTTAGTGTTGTCTCTTTTAGTCTTATATACTTCCTTCCCCAGTTCCTTTCGTTGGGCTGTTTTTCGTCTTCCATAGAGGCAGTTAAAAGCAGCTTAACACTGCGAGCTTGTTTGGAAGTCAGAAGATCTGTTTGAGCTCTGACGCTGACTTTGGGCAAGCCACCAAATGTTTGCTTCAGCTGGAGTATGAAATGGGATAATAGGTAGTTCCCATGCAGAGACTGTAAGTGAGGGTTAATTATGAAAAGTCATAATGTGTCTTTAACTCCCAGGGCATTGTTACATCCTTAAATTTGGTTATTTGTTACTTTCTCATTTTTTCTCCCCTCTTCCAGGTAACTCATGAGCTGCTATGCTTTGTTCCCTCAGCTTTCTGGGACACAAATACCTTCCTACCTAGGGCTGCAGGGCTCCAGCCATGACAACACTGAAGCCCTTATGGAAGGATCTCCTCTCCTCCTCCACCCGCATTGTAGATGAAGTAGTTCATGCTGTAGGCCTTCCTTGTTGTCCCAACACTTTGTGTGTGTGTGTGGGGGATTCTGTTCTGGCACTCTGGAGAGGAGGGAGGCCACTGGGGTAATGTGTTCTTTGTGATGTGGTGGGTCTGAACCGATTGGGCTGAGCATTGTGCGGTGCCTGCATGTCACACGAGTGACTGCGCTTCCAGACCAGCACTCCTCTGCCTCCTGCTGCAGTCACCACTGGCCTTGTTCTGCAGGTCATTGCCAGTCCTGCTTCAGCTGACCTTCAGTGGGGTGGGGAGGACGGGGGAGGGGTGACTCCTCTTGTCTGAGCCAGGTTTTTCAGTGGGGTAGCATGTAAGATGAGTGCTGGCTCTGCTTGTGGAGTGAGGATGGGGGGGACCTGCCATGCTGTGGTAGCTGCGGAGCAGAGAGGTCATCCAGAGTGGCTTGGCACCTCCCAGCAGGTGGGTTGTATTGCAGACCTGTGCTCTGGTACTGGAGAAATAAGTTGGTCTTCATATTATAGCATCCTTTCATCCTTCTTGGTTTTGCTGCTTTCTGGAGCACTGGTGTGGAGGAGGCCTGGTCACATCAGCCAGGGTTTGTAGTCTTAAGAGAGTCCAAGTCTAAGCAAAGCCACACCATGAAGGTGTAGGCAGGTGTACGTTTTGAACTCCAGAAGCTCCTGTAGGCATCGCGTTGGTTCTGCATTGCAGCTAGAGGGACATGCAGCGTTGAAGATCACACCAGTGTTTGAGCCGCTTTACTGGCCAAGGAGTAAGGATGGTGAAGAAGTGTTGCGCTGTCTCATGACAGTCTGGTTCTGGAGCCGTGCCAGTGGGATGAGCTTTGTTGCAATACTGCATGTCTGGCAGAGGAGGTGGTGCACCAGGCATTGCTGCCAGCCTGTGCCCTTTGCCTACCATACTGTTGTGCATGGAGTAGGACGTGTGCTACATGCTGATGTGGGATGTCCAGCCCCTGGGAGGGTGGTCAGCACCTTGTGTCCCTCTGCTATTTCAGAAACGAGTTACTTGGCCAATAGCAGCATCTGTCTGAAGTTGCTGCCACAGATTCTGTTTCCTTGGTTGCCTTATTTTAATCAGGCTCTCCACTGTTTCCTCTCTATTCTGAGTGACATGGAAGTCCTGGAGGTTTACATGAGATCCTGGAAATTCCCCAGGTGGTGGGTTCAGAGCCAGCACAGCCCTGTTTGAGAAGCTCCCTTCATGGCGGGCTTGCAGCAGTTTCACCTGGAACTGCAGGTGTTGGAGCAACTGAGCCAAGCTCTGGAAGCACACAGGGGATTGCTCAAAGCGCACAGAGGAGGAGGAGGGTTGAGCTCTGCTCTGCACAGCGCTGAAACCTCCTAGCTGTGCCCAGGGCTGTTAGATCTGGTTGCTGCAAGCCCCCTGCAAGGTCCTCCTGCTGATGGCAGTGCAGTTGGAAGTGTCCAACCAACCACTCCTCCACTGATACTTCTCTCAGTAACGTGTTTCTGAGGCGATGGGTGCTCTTTGGGGTTGAGATTTCCTTCCATTTAGTCTGAATGAATGGCTGCTGGGCTGTGGAACTATCTGGTTACTTCAGGCAGGAGCTAAAGGTCAAGACTCTGGTTATTCTGCCTTCAGCCACTTTTTTCTCAGCTCCTTGCTTCTGGGTGTGTAGCCAGTGAGAAGTAGCAAGGATCAGCAAGATGCTTTTGATGAGATTCTACAAGAAGCGGTGGCCATCCTCTGGAGATCATGGGTTATGCTGTGTCTGTCATGGGTCTTCAGCACAGTAGATCTGTCTGCTGAGCTCTATCCTCTGTTGAAAGCACAGCTTGGCCTCTTCTGGTGTGCCAAGGCAGGGCCAGTGTGGTGGCACAGTCTGCTTGAACTGCTGAGGCCAAGCGAGATATCCTCAAGTGCAATTTATTACAGAAAGCAAGGAGTGCAAGCGAAGCAGCTCCCTCCTTACTGTCTACCTTGGCCCTTGCCAGAGGAGCTGGACTCCTCACAGAGCTGTGCAGAGGATTTGCACCTTCAGAGATTTAGGTGCCACCTAAATAGAAATGAACTGGCCAATAGGATGTTTGGGAGCAAAGTTCTTGTCTGCTGCTGAATTTGTGTTGTGCTTGCTTCAGCAGGAGCTGGTGAGGGTTGTGGGAGGCTGTTGCCAGGGCTCCATGGGTGAGTCATGGTGGTCCAATCCTGATGCTGAAGTTCTCCAGCAGTGGGACTGGAAGAACATGGGTGGAAAGGTGTCAGACAGAGCCTTGGGGTTTTTACTGTTGATGGCGTGCAGTGGGTTTTCTGCTTTAACATGGAGTGGTAAGAGGTAAAAGATGGTAGTTTTGTCACAATTTTCCCCATTCAACATACTGTGAATGTGAAAAGCTCTTTTTGTGTCTTGTTGGAGGACTTGCAGGATTCTAGAGCAGGAGTGGGAGCTTCCTCCTGTTTTAATTTCCCTTTAATTTCCCCCTCTGCCCTTGTTACTACTGTTACCTGGATGCTGAATGGTCCAGCCCCTGTGAACGGTCCTGAGCAATGCTTGTGGCTGTGCCTAGCCCAGATGCTCTTGGAAGAGGAGGGGAAGGGGATCTGGAGTCAGGGCTCTGGTGGCAAAGCAGGTGAGGGATAGGTTGGTGCACTTGGTACTGGGGCAGCTTTCTTTCCACCTCTGCTCCCAGGTTAACCTTCAGAGGACACGAGGGATGTGATGTGAGGATCACAGGGCAGTTCTGAGCTGCACAGGTAACTGCTCTTAGGGACTGCTGTAGCATTCCTGGCAACTGGAAATGAAAAAGGGCTGAGTCTTATGGCAGAGATTGCTTACAAAAAGAGAAGATAATGATAAAATAAGGCTTCTTTTGGTAGAAACAGCTACTTTGAACACTGCAGCAGAGAGGACAGAGGGTTTGTTCTTTATTGTTTTCATTGTGTGTTGAGTATAATAGTATTTTTGCCATTTTATTAAGGTTCCTTCTTCCCTGTGTGAGCCTCTTGCGCAGCAGAGGAAGAGAAACACTTAAAAATAGAGCATGTGTTTTCCTAAAATGAGATTGCTGTGGCATGTTTAGGACTTGAGACTGTGTGACTTTGAAGTTGACTTCATTTCACGCTGGTGATATCCTTTTAACTGTCTTAAGTAAACAATGCAGTGAAGCTCTGAAAAGTGTATTGTAAAAAGCTGTGCTTGGTTCTAATTCTGTTTCAAAGATTTTCATAACAAATACCCTCTGCTTACCAGCAGCCCTTCCACTTCGAGAAGTTTGCATTGGTTTATTATTATTTTTCCAGAGGATTTACTGACACACTAGAATGCCCTGTGGACATTATTTTCAGTTCCAGAATGGTTTGTTTTAGTTTGGCTTAATTGAATTTGAAACAGTTACAGGCTGTACCAAAGCTAGTTGATTTTGAACCAAAACAGGAAGGTCCACAAGCAGGTTTACACCGTGGTGAGCAAATGGAGCTGCATTCCCACGCCGTGCATTGAGTTTCTGTTGTTTACTCCTGTTCACAGACTCTTGGTGAGCGAGTGCCTGCAGTGCTGTACAGGAGGAAGGCTGATGATGCCGAGGCTGGCGTTTCATGGGTCGTGTTTGAAGCCGATAGTGCTGCCAAGGGCAATCCTACCTTGGATTCTTCATCCTTTTACTGGCACAGAGCTTTGGTGCAGTGGCATCAAGGGGAAGTAGTTTAGGGAAGGGACCTGAGTTAGAAAAACTGCCAAAGTGGTGGGGGGGAACTTCCTCAAAAATATTTTTCTTTTTTTTCTTGCCAGCTTCCTGTTAATTTGAAATAATGGTGTGATGCAGTTTGTGCTGCAGAAATGATAGTGCTGAAGCAGAGATGGGGAGTTGCAGGGGCAGGGTGAGGAGAGATGGCAGAGGACTGCTGGTTCCGCTGCCCTGGAGCTTAGAGCATGTGTGGAGTTAGACCCCAAGTGTGTGTTTGGTGTAGGGCAGCTGTGGAGGAAGGTAGTGCTTTTAGGGATTTATTTTATTTGTATTTATCTCCTTCTCCTCTTGGGATTACAATATGGTTTAACCTAAAGGATCCCTGTGTAGCCTTCCAGGAGTGATTGTGCAATAGCTCACCTTTCAGGAGCCCCACCTGGTGCTTCTGCTTGAGGCTGAAGGTGGAAATTACTATGCCAATGGGCTGCTGGCAGCCTAGGGCCTTGTCCCTGGCACTGTTGTGTCTATGTGGTCCAGGCTTTGCTATGGGCGTTGTGCCCTGGACAGTTGTGCTGTCAAACCTTACACCCCTGCTGGGGTGGGCACGTGGGGTGGCTGTTGAGTTTGGATTAAATCTCTTTGTGTTTCCTCCTCTGAAATAAATAAATACTTCTGCTTCCCCCAGTCCTCTGCAGCAGCACTGGCCAATGTTACTCTGAGGGAACTGTTTCCTGTTCTTCCAGAGGTTCATATGCACCCTGGGTTATCTCCATCTCCTCTTTCCTGTCCTCTATTCACTGTTCTTTGCAGTTCTAAACCAAATATTTGCTGCAGGTTTTAAAATTGATGTTTTTATTTAAGCAATTGCATAATAACATTTAGAAGCATTCTCTTTCATGTTTCTACTAGCACTGTAAAGGTCTGGAATGTGGCTGGTGGTAATGGAGAGCTGCAGAGGCCATGGTGAAGGGGTGGGCTGGCAGAGCATACACGATGTACTTTCCCCTGGTGGCAGGTTGTCCTGGGGTTGGGTTTAGCTCCTGGATGTCAGCTGTGTTTGCATAGTATTGCTGTTGTGTTTGTAAGTGAAGCGTGTTCAGACTCTGTGGGAGGGTTCGCTTAGTCTGGCTGTCCATGGCTGGGCAGTGGAGGCTCTGCTCCAGGCCTCTGCCCCCGTGCTGAGCACTGGTTTGTGCAGCTCTGAGCTGGAGCTCACCAAGTGGTGGAGGCCACACCGTGGGGACTGCTGCCTCTTCCCGGCTATCCATAGTGGAGCATGGGGTTTTATTGACTCAGAGCTGATCTTGTGTGATAAGACCAAGGTACAAGAGAAAAATTTAGCCAGGTTTTGCTAAAATGGCTTTCAGCAGCTAGGATTTTGGATTTGCTGGGATGTTTCAAATGGAGATGAGGTGATCCAGCTCCGCTGTGCAGGCACATTTACCAGAGTGAGGTGCTGGGTCACCTTTCCCTGGGCTGGTACTGCTCCTCCAGGTAAGATGTCACACTTGGTTACCTCCATTGGCTGCTGTAGTGGTTTGGCTGCAGTACAGCCTTTAGCTCTGTTCCCCCACCACTTCAGCCTTATTCCCCAACAGTTAGAGACATCTTAGTGCAGACACCCATTTTCCTGGTCATTAAAGAGTGATTGCTGAACAAAGCCTCCGGATTCTGATTGTTTCAACAGACTGATGATTTCTTAGTGATTTATTCTGTACAAAGTCATTAGTGAGGGAAAACTTCATACCCCAGGGTGAAAATATGAGCTTAGCAACTGGCCTCCAAGTCAGGACAAACAGAAGTGATTACTTCTGCAAACAGAAACTCAAGAGCTCGAGCAGGAAGGATGGTTTCTAAATCAGATGATGCAGGACATGAGAATGGGAATTGCTATTAGAGGCTGTTGTGATTTCTTTTATAATGTCTTTTTTGAAACTTTGCATTTGGGGGGGAAAAAAAAAAATCTAGTCTAGAATATTTCAACTTCAGTAACTCTTCCAGAGGAGTTAACTTTGTTTTATCTGTTGTGGTGAGGAAGCTCATCCTTTCTGTCTTCCTTGATTGTTCAAACCTGGCTCTTGTTTAGATGTGTCATGCTGCAGCCTCTCTAAGAAACCAGGCATGCTCCCTGACTGCAGAGGAGCAGGCAATGTATTTCTAAACACTGTTTTGCAGATTCCTGTCCATGTGGAGCTGAATGACTGTTCCCTCTTTGCAGAGGGGTTCTTGTGCCTCCCCAGGGGGACAGGGAGCCCCAGGACACTCCGCAGAGTCAGGGCTGTGTCCATGTGCTTTGTGCTGGAGCTAGTGGTCTGCGCTCAGAGTTGCAGTGATGAGCAACTTGCGTTTAATAAAAGTAACATGGAAGGGTTCCTGGGATCTTGCCAGAGAGAGTTTCCTGTTTAAAATTAGAAATTGGATTTTTTTAAATTATTTTTTAAAACCCTTGATGTAAACTGGTAGTTGCTGGAGTTTTCTTTTAAATCCTAAGATGCCGGTTGGAGGGGGGTGTGTGTAAATAAGTGGAACCCCAAAGCAGTGGAATTGCTGATTTGGGCTTTTGTGAGAAGAAAAATAGTAAGTTTTGTGTAAAACTGAGTTCTCTTATCTCTCGTAATAGGTGGCTAATTAGGCAAATATAAAGTGTAGGAAGGCAGAGAGGTCTGATTCCTTGCTGGTCCTTGCCACGCGTGCTGGGGAGGGTCAGTGCTGGTTGGGCTGTGCTGCTGAGAGCACCTGCAGCCTCTGCTGGTGCTGGAGAGAGTGCCAAAAACCTCAGCAGGGAGAAGGCAAGATCAGCTGAAATACAGGGTGATAAAGCAAACTGCTCTAGTTCTGGATTTTGGAAGGGTGAACTTGTTGAACTGCAGTAATAGCCCTGGATTTTGTTCTTTCAGGTTGCTTTTACCGTTTCTGGCTTTTGGGCATGTTCTCTTGGTGCATCAGGCATGTGATTTGTTATTTATGATGTGTGCTGCCTTCTGCATCCTCTCGGGAGCAGAGCCCGGAGGTGAAGGCTCCTGCGGCTGTACGGTGGCTCAAGGAGTCCAACCTCTGCATCTCCAGGCTCTCCTGAACATTTGTCTCTTCCGCTTGCCTTGTTCCCCACCAAGCAGCGTGGTGGCAGCTGAACGCAGCAGATGTGAGCCAGGTGCTTCACCCATGGCATCCGTGGGTGGTGGTGCCCACGGTGGTGGTGGCCACCTGTGCTGGCCACGGCAGCAGGAGGGGAGAACTGCAGGGTGCTGGGTGATGACTCTGAACCCCCGGTTCTTGGTGGGACATTGCTATCACTGCTGGGAAGCCAGGGTGCCTGTTCTGCCCTTGTCCTGGGGAAGGAGGAACGTGGCTGCAGTTGCTGGGCTTTGGGTTCTATCTTGCCAGCTGTTACTTTACTCTTGAGTGGGAGTGAATGATTTATCCCATTCCTTTTTTTTTTGAATGTGGAAAAACCCTCACATTTGTTGCTTCCATTGCTGCTGGCTGTTTGTGGAGATAAGGTCCTTGTCCCCTGCCCTTCCCAGGAGGGGCTGGCAGCCAGCCCTGCTTCTGACCCACCAAGGCTGGCCAGGCTGGAGCTGCCTCTGCTGATGCGCCTGCCTTGTCCTGGCTTGTTTGGCATGATTTGTGGCTGCATTTATATGTAAATCCTAACAACTTGCTGCTGGGTTAATTAGCGTTTTTTTCTCTTTGCTTCCTGGAGCTTTAGCAAAAGGTCTTTATTCTCCCCATTTTAGTTGTCTGACCTGCTCCACCCACTCCCCAACGTCGGCGTCCTGCTGCCTGTGCCGGGGGGGGGGGTGTGTGTCTCTGTGTCCCCACTGCTTGCACCAGGGGTCCCTATATCCCCACTGCCTGCTCAAAGGGTATTGCTGAGGCACGGGAACGACAATCACTGGGCACTCTGCAGGAGACAGGCTGTGGTCCTTTCTGGGTTTCCATTGGAGAGTTCAGACCTGAATGCATGAACTGTCCAGAGACCATTGTGAATCCCAGGGCAAAGCTGGCTCTTAAGTGTGTCTTCAAGAACTGGTCAAGGTGGTTGCTGTGGCTGGGTGCTTTGGGGTGTCCAAGTGAGCTTTTTTCTACCTGGCTTTGGAGGTTGATATGCTGTGGAGGAGGAGAACCAAACCAACTTTTTATGTCCTGGAAATGCAGAGCATTTGCTTTCTAATGTCAAGATTGAGTGCAATCAAAGGAACAATTCTCACCAGACAAGGCTCTGAGGGCCGGTCTGGTGACCTGGACGTGACAAGGATGGAGTATGAATTGATAGCCTTTGACATCAGCTGGGAGCTTGAGTTCTGCTTTTGTGGAGGTGAAGGCAGGCATTTCCTCCTCTCCCAAAAAACACATCTGTGTGTCCTCTGTTGGGCTTGAGGGTTTTGCTTGTTTTGATCTTCTATTCCATCATGTTTTTGTGGTCCCTGTAGGTGTTTGCTTTTGCCAGAGTTGCATGACTCGCAGGTTGGATGAATTACTTGCCTTGCTTTGGGGCAGAGGTGGAAGGCAAGAGCTCCAGCAAGAGACCAAGCACCACTGGACCAAGCAGTTTCAGGTGCCACGGCAGTGCCAGGGCTGTGGTTCCTGGCAGCGTTAGGAGCCTGGGAAGATCTTCCAGCATCATGCACTATCACCACTCTGAGTGCTTGGCCCTCCCTTCCTCCTCAATGACCTCAAGCCAAGGCTTCTTCACAGTTACTGAGTCAGAACTTTCTTCTTGCTTTTAAGCTTTTGTTTTTACCCTGGAAGGTAGAGCCACTGCAGGAGGAGCCTGAGCCTGCTCCAGCCTCTGTTCCCTGCTGGGGCTCCCAGTGCTTGCCCTGTGTGGAAGAAAGGAAGGAGCTGCACCCTGCAGCCCTCCTTAGGGGCTGGGTAGAGCTCCATGGGCTCCCTGCTCTGGCAGCCTGTATGAAAGTCCTTCAGGGTGGCTTGAGGAGGGGACTGAGTGTCCTGGGCAAGAGCAGAGCTCATCCGAAGTGTCGGCAAGTCTTGGGGGCAAGGGGCTCTTCTTGGGAGAAGCAGTGATTCTCTCTTCCCTTGTGTCAGGTACTTCAAAAGTTTGTATTTGGGCTCTTACTTTTGTTTACTTCCATATTTTTTCCTTGCACACTATTTAGCTTGTGAGTTCTTTTGGCAATAAAATGCCTGAACTGGAATATGAAACTTTGAGGTACCACCTAACTTGTGGGAAGGAGACATCTTACAGTCTGAGCCAAGGAGTGACAATCCCAAGTGGCAACTGGTAATCCTTTGCCCCAAGGTTAACTCTTGTCATCCACCTTCAGTTTGCTCATGTTCAGAGCCTTGGTACCCCATTACATGGTGGTGGAGGAGTGAATTTGATGGTGGAATGGAGTGGCTTCTGCAGCATTGCATCCGACTGTAAGAGGGATGTACCCAAGTTAGTGCGGAGCTCCATATCCTTGAATGAAAGCTTCTAGAAGTGGTAGTTAGCCAGTCAAGAGGCTTTTACCAGCTTTTGGAGCCCTAATTGCTGCATATTTTCACTGTCACCTGATGGTTGGTGAAATGGAGAGGGTTTGGAGTATTTTATTTAGATTTCCTGCTCCTATTCTCCCCAGCTGTGTTTGTCCTTGTTGGATCGTAGACCTGGGAGATGTGTTTTTCCCTGCTTTTGCTCTTACTCTTCATGTCCTGCAAGACAAAGGATGTGGAATTGCAGACCTGTCCTGCTGCCGCACTGAATAACATGGTTTTGATTAATCCAGGGGGAGAAAAGTCAGGTTCTCATAGCAACCCTGATGATTAAAGCTCCAGGAGAGGCAATTATTCCTGGTGCACAAAACTCTCCCACCACACTTGTCACGGGTGGTTTTCTAAAGCTCATCCACTGTGGCAAGTCATTGCTGCTGTTCTTAGTGGCACTGGGAGGGGGAGGGTTAGCAGGCAAGTGCCTTCCCCTGCCCTACCTTTCTGCTTCTAAACCTGCTCTGAGCAGGGTTGTTATGGGGAGGTGGACTGGGGCAGTACCAACCTGTCCCGGGCTTGGAGGAGAAGCCTGCCCTCCCACCTGCTCTTCCGCCACCATGGCCATGTGCCTTCATCCTGCCCCATCCTGGCGCTGGTACTTGAGAGACCCTATTTGGAAATATTTCTTCCCCAAAAGGGTTGTCAAGCCCTGACACAGGCTTCCCAGGGCAGTGGTGGAGTCACCGTTCCTGGAGGGATTGAAAAGCCATGGAGATGTGGTGTTGACAGACATGGTTTAGTGGTGGGCTTGGCCATGCCAAGTTAACAATTGGACTGTGTGATCTTAAAGGTGTCTTCCAGCCAAAACAATTCTAAACCAATTCTATAAGAGGTGGTGAAGGTGTTTATTCCAGAGCTTACTGGTTCTCCCCACCACTCCTCCCCCTGACTGCCTTTCCAGGGCTTTCCCTTCTTTGATGTTTCCTTTCTGGATGACTTGCTCAATAGTCAAAGCAAGTGCTAGGCTGGCCGCAAGCTCTTGCAGCCAGTGGAAGCTGTACTGGGGAGATGCCCATTGGTGTACCCCGTGTGGGGGTCAGGATCACTCATGGGGTTGTGTCCTCACCATGGGATATGCCTGGAGAGGTGCACCAGCAGTGCCCCAGCTCTGCTCAGAGGGGTAACATTTTGGGAGTAGTGTGTGGACAGAGGCTCCTGTGTCAATAGGGGCTGGGCTGAGCCCTCTCAGCAGCAGTTCCTGTGGCAGAGGCTGTTTGGGGGGGCTTTGGTCTGAGCAGCACTCACACCTGCGTCATGTGGGTAAGTGACTGATGTCACCCCAGGAAACAGATTTTAGATTCTGTCACTATAACTGGATTGCTCTTTTGTTTTTCCTTTCCAAAATACTTTCCTGTTGGAGGAAAGACCTAAATACCTGTTTACCTTAATGAGCAGCTGAACATCTCAAAGCTCTCCCCAGAGGAGCAGGTAATGTGTTTCCCTGAGCAGCAGCTTTGAACAGCAGCAATCTGGGGGATGGCATCTTTGTAAGTATTGGCTGGAAGTGTTGAATTCATGCTCTGGTTGCTGTGGTCTTGTTTAACTCAGCCATGAGAGCTGCTGCAAAGCCTGCAGTGGCAAATCCAGTTTTTCTTCCAGGGTTGGACTCCCATGGGGTCTTTAACTCCAACTTATGCTCGTGATCCCCCAGCTAAGTTAAAGCTGGGACAGACAGGCTGAGTCACCAGTGCTCTCAAAAGGTTTGTTCCTCTTGGCATCATCTCCACCACTGAAGCCATGGGCAGAGGGAGGGTCTGTGCAGCCAGGCAGGGCCAGCAGCTTGGCAGGGCTTGGCTGCACCTTGTGGGCCAGGGACTCCTTGTGTCCTGCTGCTGGGGCCAGAGATGTTGGAGGCTGAGGACATTGAGATCCGTGTTGCTGGGGACCAGGGATGCTTAGGGCCAGGGACACCGAGGTCCATGTTGCTGGGGACCAGGGATGCTGAGGGCCAGTGCAGAGCGGAGCAGACGTGGCGCCTGGTCCCTGCTGGGGCCAGGCTGGGCTCCAGCTGCCCAGTCCTGGGTGAAAAGTTCAAATCTGCATTTGAAAAGAGGAGAGTCATTAAGCAGTTGGGATGTCTGCACTCTGATTGAAACTTTTTTTTTAGTTACAGCTGAGTTGGTCCCTTTGGAAGAGGGAGCCGAGCTTGGGTGGGATGCAGAGCTGGGACCAACCTGGAGCAGAGGGCCTGGAGCTGGGTCTTCCCAGCAGTGCGCAGAGTTCTCTAGAGGCCCTAAGTAACACCTAGCAGTTTTCATTTGGTTGCAGGAGTGTTCAATGGAGATAGTTTAACTCCTCTCTTTGTGGCATCAGGCTACCACTGGTACAGACTGGAATGTTGCCCAGATGTAGATGAGGGAGATGGGGAGAAGGAGCCCATGGGTTTCAGGTGATTCCTTCTCCATTCTGATGCTAAGGAGGAGATGTGTAAGCTGCTGGGAGAAAGAGCTGCTACTGTATCTCCAGGACCCTGCCCACCACTCCACCCTGCCATGAGGAGATGGGTTTGTGGCCTCTATTTGGGTGATTCTGCAGAGCAGGGGGTTGGCGTAGGTCTCCGTGTGCTCTCACAGAATCATTACAGTTGGAAAGGACCCTCAAGATCATCTAGTCCAACCAATAGCCCTACACTGCTCTTACCCCTAAATCATCCCCTGAAGAAACACATCTATCCTCTTCTTAAAAACTTCCAGGGATGGGGACTCCACCACCTCCCTGGGCAGCCTATTCCAATATTTTACCACTCTTTCAGTAAAGAAATTCTTCCTAATATCTAATCTAAACCTACCCTAGCACAGCTTAAGCCCATTCCCTCTAGTCCTGTCACTAGTCACAAGGGAGAAGAGGCCAACACCCGCCTCCCTAGAATGGCATTTTTGTAGTGCTTCAGTGGGGAGATAGGGTGGGTCATAGTCTCACCCATTGCTTGTAAAGTCCCCAAGATTGATTTGGGTTCCTTTTCGAAGGCAGCACAAGGGCAGTCTCATATTTGAGCTGTTTTCGAGAGAGGCATTGCCTGGTGCCTTGAGCACAGTAGGGGGGAGCTGGGCCGTGGGTGGGGGTGTCCAGCTCAACAACTTCCAGAGCTGCTCCAGGCTGGTGAGGGGTGGCCATCCTGCTGTCCCCCTGTCCTGCTGTCCTGATATCCTGCTGAGCGCCTCTGCTTGGGTACCCCATGGAGGGTCAGACCCTCTGGCACAGTGGAATAGGGATTAAGCAGATGGGGTCTGGGGGGATGCTGCAGCAGGGGTGAGGTTGGGTGGTTGTCCCCCCAGAAGGGGTCCATCCTGCTGTCAGATGGCAGCAGGTTTGCTGCATACCTGCTACACCCATCAGAACAGAAAGGAAGTGCTCTGTGTGCTTTGAACTCCTCATTCCAGGATGGGAAGTAAGGTTTGGAAGACAAACCTTGCCCTTTGTCCTTTTCTCTGTAAGTTCAGTAATGCTGATTTGTCTAAAATCCTTGTGAGGAGATTCCCAGCACGGTGTTGGGCTTTAAACTTCAGAAAGCTAAGATATTGTAGGAAACTGAGGTCAGCCTGGGTGTGGTCCAAGTTGGAGGGTCTGAATTTAGGATCTTGTGGTGTGAAATACAGGGTTTTGTTCTTCTGTTTGGACTGGTGGGACTGTGTCTGTCGTAGTGGTTTTCTCAGTTTAAAGGTCTAAGGTAAGAAGCAACTTGAAAAGGCTGCGTGGCATGTGAGGAGGCAACTTAGCTCTTAATCATATCATATATTAGCCTCCTTTGCAGTAGATACATCTGCTGTAAAATGCTTAGTGCTGAGAGCCTGATTGGGCAGCCCATGCTAAGTGTTCAAACTCCTGCTGCCTTTTTTCTTCAAACAATATCTTCTGGCTTCCAGATTTCTGATAAATTGATAAGAGGAATTGCGTGAGTCAATAGAGTTGTAGACACTTTGCCAATATAACCCCAGCGCTATTGATCTGCCAGTAAATTAAAGTCTTACTTAGAGGCTGCCGATATTTCTAATCTCCTGCCTCACCAATTACAACCTCTCAGCTACCTGGGAGAGACAGCGGACGGCAGACGAGGGAGGCTTCAGAGGTTTTTCCTGGCGATCGGGGCTGCAGCGTGGCAGTGTGGGGGCTCGGGAATGGCATTCGGGGTGGTAGTGCCATGGTTCTGTGTTTGGTAACGCTGCAGAAGGGTTTCTTCAGGTCAGGTCCATCCTGCTGTGGCTTCTAGGGTGTAGCCTTGGCTGTTGGAGGACAGGGATGGTTTAGAGGGGCAACGAGCCCCTGTTCCCAGGCTGTGTCTGGCCATAGCTGGGGTGCTCTACCCCCCAGACCCCTGTCTACCTCTCAAGGCACAGGGTGGCTGATGCTGTTGTGTCCTGATGCATCAGGGTCATAGCCCTTGCAGATTCCTGCAGCAGAGGTGGGCAGGTTGAAGGGATGCTGCTGGAGGAGGAAGAATGTGGGAAGCCTGGTGTCCTGCTGCTTTTGCCCTGCTGCCTTCCCTAGGCTGAGCCCCTCAGCTGCCCTTCTAGGCTGGGGACAGAGCAGGGCTTTGGGCTCTCCGAGGGAAGATGGATCAGAGAGCTCCTGCCGGGGCTCCCAGTCCTGGTGAGGTTTCAGCAGATCCTGCCCGATAAGCCCCTTTCAAGTCTAATTTACGTTTGAAAGTCCGTAGTTAGCTTTGGGAAGAAATCTCCAGATAAATGCTGTGTTCTTTCTAATACCCCAGAGCGAAAATCAATGGGAGGGATAATTCCTTCCCTTGTCCTACACAGACTTTCATGTGTTTCTACCTCCAGCAGCACCTTTTAAATAAAGAAAAGCAGCAGCCTTCCCCTCCCGACTCTGCCTCTTGGGGCGGAGCCCAGCTCCTGCCAGATGGTCCCAGCTCACAGAGCAGCATGGTCTGTCGGTCAGGGGGTGTCTGTTAGTCCCTTTAGTTCAGTCTGGGGTTTTACTGGAGTGAGGGAGCAGCAAACACAGCCTCTTGGTGGGTTTGCAGGACTCGAAGGAGAGGCATTTCTGGGGATTCATATACATGGTGGTCTGGCAGCTGGAGCAGAGGACCCAGTCTTGAAGCTGGTGATAGGGCAGTACCATGAGGGGAAAAAAAAACCAAACCAACATTCTCCTTTCGTTAAAGCCAGTGGAGTGAAAGTAATTGCTGTTATAAAGCTGCTAGGCAGGTGGAAGATATGCCCATGGTGTTATAATGTTTTTATCTTAAGGTTGTGCAGAATGCTCCAGACAGTGACGTCTCTTCCAGTGGAGTTCCAGCAGCGTCTGTTTCCAGGCAGATCCAGTTTCCAGAAATACTTCGGTAGGAATTAGTGGCAGAGACTGGTATGAAACAGCTCCTTCAGACTGCCTTGGAACACACTTATGTCTAAAAGATGTATCCTTCAAAAATTAAATTCTTTATCTGGCCACCTCTGTGCTGGCTATATTGAATCGTGTTTTCCCTGATGTTGTGAAGTTATCGTATAGGATGTACATTAAAAGTTGTAACTATTCCAAGTACTGCTGTTTTGGCAGGGATTTGCTGAGTCTCATGATCCATCCATCCATTATGGAGTGGAGATGCTGAGCTGCAGCAGGATATATTTACACCAAAAGCTTTTTTGTGGAGGAAACGTCTGAGCAATCAAACTGTCTGAATGCTTTCTTTAAATTCCTGGTAGCAAAATGTACTGTGCTGGTAGCAACAGTGGAGGTAAAGAGGAGCAGCCTCAGGCACTGGGTTGCCTGCCCTGGTTAGAGGAGATGTAGGATTACTGAAGTAGCAGAAGTGGGGAAGCTGAAGAAAATCTTCAGTGTTGACCAGATTCTCAAAAAAGACAATGTTAAAAAGGTTGAAGCTGACTCAGTCCTTTGCGTATTGAGATGTTTGAATCCAGTTCACAGCTGATGGTGCTGATGCCCGAGGCAAGGGCAGGTTGGAACAAGGAATCTCTGCTGTTTCTGAATAAGATTTCTGGGTTTGCTTGAGGTTTTTTGCTCTGTCTCCAGCTGAAGATGTGAACTTTGTTTCAAACGACTTGTGACCATTCAGTTACCTCTGTAGCGATTGCCTGAAGCAGCAAAGGGTTTCTCTGGAAGTGGTGCATTGCTGACTCTTGTTGTGGTCAGTACAGGAAAGGGCATTTCAGCACCTCAAGTGCTGATGTAATTGCTTTAAGGTAACTGCTTGATGTAACTGTGGTGGTGCATGCTGGGGCTGCCCCAGCAGTGCTAGTCCCTGGTCCCCAGGGTGCAGGGTGGTGTGGCCAAAAGGAACCAGTGCACAGGGAAGACCCTGCAGGATGTACAGGCTGGGTCTGGCCATTGGTTTGTGCTCCTGTGGGCTGTGCCTGGGCCACCAGTCCCCATGCAGTGCAGCTCCAGGAGTATCTCTCTAACCTGGGTGGGAGCATCTCCTTGACTTCCTGCTGCTTTGTGGGGACCTGGTTCCCTGTGCTCTCTTCTGGCTGCAGCTCAGGGCCTTGTGGTCCAGGGTTGGACTAAAGGGTTTGTGAAGCTTTGTGGGTGGCAGATAATTCCTCACTCCTTTTAGCTGGTCCAGTTTGTTTTTCCACACTTCTGTTGGTCAAGGCTGGAGCCACTGTCCACTGCTCTCAGTGAAGCGGGGGGTCACCTGGGATGACTTTCATCATAAACACTGCATGGCATTTGACAGGGAGAGAAGGCACCAGGATGAAGAGCATCCATTAGCAGCATCTCCGTGTCTATCCGGGTTTGCTTTTAGGATTGGGATCAGCTGAGGTTTATTTCTGATGGGTTGGTGGCAATTTTCCCCCCAGCTGTCAAAGACAGCATGACTTGGCCACTGGCCTTTCCCTTTCTCCTTCAGATCCCGAAATATTTAGCACTCTGTATGTGACCTTAATGACTGAGCAGGAATATTAACAGGTTACAGTCCAAAGCCTCTAATTCAAATGTCTCTTGACTTGCAGGAAATCTAAGTTTGGGATTTTCATGCTCTCTGCCAAGGTTGGTAATTTGGACAGTGTTCCTAATTTATTTCCACAAATTGGAGAAGGCTGTAATTTACTATTTTAAGAAGCGTGTGGTTCAAAAGACCTTTAATTAAAAAAAAAAAAGTTCAGTGCATGTCTGAAACTATAAGAATCACTGGGCTGCATCAGAACAGTAACTTGGAGTAATTTGGCCTGTGCAAAGTGGACATTTCTTCCTAATTTTCTCCTTCTCTGAGCTGTCTGCACAGCAGTGTATTTATAGTCATGAACGCACACGTCTGGGAGGGACCCTAAGCTGTACTGAGAGTGATGCTGCTGAGACAAGGCTGACTGTCCGTATGGTCTTGCTCTGTGCCAGTGCTTCATCCTTCTTTGGTAACAGAGGGAAACCCTTAACTCCTCACCTAAAACTTGTCCTGCAGCAGTACAAGAGTTTTTGGCTTGGTGGATAATGGGTGAAATAGGTCACAGCTATTTTGTAACTATCTGTTTGTTGGAAAACTTACCGCTCTGTCTCTTCTGTTCCAAAGCTTTACAAGAAACAGAAAGGCTAATGTAACCTTCAGATCAAATCTTGAGATGTACTACTCCACCTTTCTAGTACCTCTAGTCTGGCTTTGAGCATGGGTCATCTCATGGCTTCAGGAGTGGCTGGCAGCACAAGAGTTTCCTATCTTGAGAGCTGCCTTTTGGTGTCAGTGAGTGTCACTTTGCTTTTGGCAGCATAGGGCAACAGCACTCGATTTACTTCTTTCTAAACCTCTCATGCTTTTAAATACCCCTGTCTTACTCTTGGCCTTTTCACTGCCTTATGCTCTCATTTCTTCTAACCTCAGGGGTTTGTACCCTTGCTGTGTGAAGGTCTTTCCTCCCCTCCCATGCTGTGTTGAGGTGTCTGATCCCACTCCAAGCAAGGCCAGGGGGACACAGCTAGTCCCAGGGAGCAGGAGCTGCTCTAGATCTCTGCCATCCTGCCCCTGCCATGTGCTGTACATGGAGTCTTCTTCAGGGTTCTGCCCCATGGGTGCACAGGCTTCTTCTGCAAGGGTACAGCTAATTAAAAAAATCCAGAAATGCCTGTGAGGATTTCGTAGGCAACTTGTTTTGAGTATTATCTAGTAGAAAAACAGTGTATAGGATTCCTGCTGGTGTTAAGATTCTCTGAAGCTCCTTTCTGGTTGTCTCCATGTGTGGCTGATCATTTAAGTTACAGATTATGCTACCTGGCTGTTCAGCTGTTTTCAGCATTGCAGGTATATTTGAAACAAAAACTACTGGATTTGATGCATAGTTTACAGCAGATGCTTTACTGCCACTTTGGAATAAACGGTCAATTTGTAGTTCTTCTGTCAGTCACCCAACTTCATATTTCACCTTGAATATCAAAAAGAAAGTTGAGGCTAAAAGGCAGGTTCCCAGTGCAGGAGGTGGTAGGGTGGGGGTGATGCACGCCTGTGTCTTGTCCCTAAAGTTAGCTGGGCTGGTGCAGCCTGTAAAGTATTGTCCCCAGTGGCCTGGTGAGGTGTGGTGTGAGCCATAAAGAGTGTGAGATGCCCAGCAGTGTATTAAACACTAGTTGAGTACAGGAGGGCAGCATATCACAGGAGAGAGATAAGCAAAGTTCTCTGATTGTGGATCAATAAAGGTTAGTGACATCATATCTCAAAGTGAGAGAACCTGCTTTCTGCAGAGCCATTTATCAGATTGCAGGCTGAAGCGGCGTTAACCTCTTCCTGACCAGATAGCTGTTCCTCACTGACTCCAGACCAAATAACCTTTCCTGTCTGCCACAGAAGGCTCCCTGACCTTGCCTTCACAGTCCTGGCAGTTGAACATCAGCATGGCTGTGCCGAAGGGGTTCTGCTCCCAGCGCTTAGCTCTTTGCTGCGTCACAGCATATCCAGCAGGACACCATGGTCCTGTGCCAGCTGGAAGCTGGGTCATGGGATGCACTGCTGTTGGAAGTGCTTCCCAGCTCAGTGTTTAGCTGCTGTTCTCCACTTAACTTGATGCTGTTAAGGGCCTTGCTGAGGTGGAAGATGCTATTTGGTAGTGCTAGGACACAACAGAAGTTTGCTGTTTTGGTTAAAGGTCTGGCTCTGTGCCAGGTGCCTTGGGGTTGCAAAACATAAAAGGCATCCTTAGATTAACTTGTTTCTTATGGCAGCAATGGCAATGAAGTCACCGTGGAATGATCTGTAGGAGAAGTTGTACTGGGTGGCAGGAGACCCTGGGTGGCTGCCCTCCTCCAAGTGCCTGTCCTGGTGCTTTTGCTGTTATTGTTACCAAAATAGATTAAAGCTACATTGAATGTATCAGTCCATTCTGCAGTCCTGTTTCTTTGCTGTGAGGCACCAGCTTTCCACATGAATGCAACTTCTGAATGTGGAGAACGTGGAGCCGCGTGCCTGTGCCAGCTCTGTTTGGAGCAGGGAGTGGTGGGTGACTCCTGCGAGCTCTACTGGCCTCTTCAGAAACCTGCCCCAGTGGCATGCGAGGTGCCTGCTTCAACCCAAGAGCATCCTCCAGGAAGCTTTTTCCCTGCTTTTCACCTTCTGGTCTTGTCGTCACTAGTAACATTAGATGCCTGGGAATGAGCAAACTGCAGTCTGCTCTGCATTGCTGAACTAACTGGCGCATTGGTAGTAAGTTGAACAAGAAGCCAAAGCATGAATGGTTAAGATGTTCTGTAAGGTCTTGTCAATATGTGCTTCACTGCATTAAAACCTGCTGGTTTTAAACTTGGTCTGTTGACTTCTCCCTCCCACTCTGGATTCCAAACACCCCAGTGGTGCGGATGGCTATTCCTACCACCCATGGGTTTGAGGTGATGAGAAGGCTCCTGACTCCCAGTGAGAGCATCAGAACTTCCTCTGTATTTGGTAGTGGCTTCTTATGCCAGTGTCCTAAAAGCTTCCTGACAACCCTCTGGAGTCCCCTTACAGCTCTAGAGCAGCTGGTTTAGAGAAAATTCATGTTTTTTGATGCTTCTCGTTAAGACTTCTTCCTTGCCACCAACCTCTGCTTGTGTCTAATTGTCAGTTGCTGTCATGGCTTTGTATTGTGAGAAGAAGAGCCATAACCTTTCTGGGAATGAGCTGTGTGATGTGGCGTGTTGGTCTGGAGCTGGGATGCAAGCTGCTGTCTGGATGTTGCAGGTAGAGTGCTGCCTTGGTTGGGAGCTTGTGGCACTTTCAGCCTTACTTTTTCAATGATGTTGAACTTGGAATGCAGCTAGTTTGTAAAATAGGGATGTTTGTCCATGTCTTGCTGTGTTCTGAGGTTTATGGGTGATAGTGCTATATTAGGACAAAAAAGAAACACTCCTACATATTTGGGACTTGTTTTTTATTCTGTGAGCCAAAACAAACGATCAACCTGATTTTCAGTGAGACCCGTTCATGCAGTCGTTGTAGTCAAGATCAGCATTTACATCAGAGACATGTACAAGAGCACACGCATGTGCAGTGGCAGACAGTTGCAGTGAGTGGCACCGTGCTGTGACAGGCACTGCAAGAGAGCTCTGGAGGCTTCCTCTGGGTGAAGGCATCCCAGGTGCTTGGGGACTTCCAGCATGGTGGCTGTCAGAGGGTGTCCTTGCCAGCAGAGGAGTGTTCATGATCTGCTGGAGCATCCCTGCCCCGTAGTGCAGGAGTAGGATGTAGGTGTTTGTGCTGTGCAGGAGCAGGTCTCTGTTTTTCAGTGAATAGAAGGAGAGGTTTCTGCCTGGAGAAATCTGTGGTCTGAGGTTAGAGATAAGATAGCAAGGAAGGATGACAGATGGAGGGTAAGGGGCAAGAGAAGAGTTAATTCCCTGAATGAACTTCTGTTCATACCATTTCTTTTCAGAACCTACAGAGATTTGAGTTATAAAGACTTTTTGATTACCTTTCATCCTCTTTGTGTTGGTGATTTCTCCTTGCACAAGGAGCCCCTTTGCTGTGACCCTCTGGGCCGTGCCCTGGAGAGCAACTGGGGCTGTGCCGGGCTGGGGGATGCCTGCAATGCTAGCCTGGCTAATGGGCTGATGTCCAAGTGGAAAGTGTATTTCCAATGAGGAAGTGCTGAGGTATTAGTGGAGCCTGGATTACCCTGTGATTGTGCTGTCAATACTGCTGTATTGAGTCAGAGAGAGCATGCACAACACAGGGAAACACTTAGCTCACTACTGCTGCTTATTGGGAAGCCAATAGCAATTTACTTGCTGACACTTGACATCGAATCCATTCCCAGAGGTGCAGCTCCTGCTGAACCACTCTTGGGCTCTCCTTCACACCTGCCTTCCGTTGGCCTCAGGGATGCAGGTGGGATGACGGTGATGCACCTCCTAATACCTCCTCCTGCAGGACAGGGAGGAGGGACCAGTTGCTGCCCCTGTGCAGAACCTTGCTCTGCTGGAACTGGCAGATAGGGACCGGCTTCCATGGGGCAGTGAGAAACCTTCTCTCTAGAGGGCTTTTCTCACATAGGATTAGTTTTGTGCAGATACTTTTCCTTTCTTGTCTATATTCATTGAAGAAGGGAGAATATGGGTGCCTAGTCCTTCCATCCCATGTCCTGAAAGCTTGAAGCACCTGGGGCCTCTGGACCAGAGCAGCTGGATTCCTCCTGTCCAGCTTTTCTGTTTTCCTGGCATGAGCGCAGCTGAGCTCTGATGGCACTTCTTGTATCCACAAATACCTTTTAAGAAAAACTTGCTGCCAAATACTGTTGAGAAAAATAACATCCAATATATTTCTTTGAAGACCTAAGTCCTAGAATGGGGACTGACACCTGAAGGAGAAGGGATGGGGTCAGGACAAAGCTGGATGTGAGATGGCTAGAGAGGAGGAGGAGGAAGCAGAGAGTGTGTCCTGGTGACATACTCAGCCAGGAGCACCAGGTGCTGGTGCTGCAGTACTGTCAAGAGCTGGGAGACCCAAGTGGACATTCTTCTCAGCCCTAATGTGGTGGGACAGTGAAACTGCCATGAGTTTTTAATTGTGGCTCTCTCTGATTTAGTATGTTGCCTGGCAAACAACTTTAAACTCTCTCTGTTAGCTGTGGTGTTGTTTTCGGTACATTCTTCCCTTTCTGTTTCTCTTGTGTGCTTGAACCTCTTGGGAGTGGGAGAAAACTGCCTCCTAAATATATGGGGAAACAAATAAAATGTGATGTATGAAGACAACACTTGGATCTTCTATTCCCTTTTTGTAGAAGTAAAATGTAGGTCATACTGCAGGTCGTGTTTTAAACCTCCCTGTGGCTCTGTTCTTGAAGTTCGTGTAGCATGTGTGCAGCTGCCTTGGCTCTTCAGGGAGTGGAGGAGAGGAGCTGTTGTGCTCTGGAGCCTGGGCAGCGTCTGCTTCCAGACCAGCCATGCAGGAGGGCACCGAGCCGCGCCATGGTGTCTGCTCGTGGCAAGAGGAAGCGGTTCCAAAGTGCCTGTGACATGGCAAGCACAAAGCAGGCGATGCTTGGCTGTGCTGTAGCTCCCCCGAGGAGAAGAGCTCTGTGGGCAGCTGCTGGGACGTGATGGGATGTGATGGGAATGTGTTGCACTGTCTTCAGACGCCTACTGAAGCAGGGCTCAGTGTGGAGCAGCGATGAGGAAGGTGCTGTGGGTGCCCAGTGAGTGTCCTGTGGTCCCAGCACATGGGGGGTTGGTGGCTTTGCTGGCTGCCAGTCGCACGTTGACCTGCTGTCTTTGCTGAGCTTGCCTTCCCTGCCAGGAGGCTCTGGACACAGTGTGCCTGGCTCCCCTCTGGCCAGCCTGGCTCTCATCCCGAGGCGGATGTTCCTGTTTGTGGTCTCCAGCCAGAACAAGCAGCAGGTGCCTGTTGTGGAGATTTGCTGCTCCGTGTGCTGGCTGCAACCAGAGCTGGGGGACGATGTGGCCCAGAAGCCTGAACAGGGACCTCCAGGGACCCAACCACTTAGCATCAGTGGAGCCTTTCAGCAATACCAGCTACTTGCATGCATTTCAAAAACTCTAGCAAAACAGAATCAAAAATGGATTTGGTGAGAGCATAGGGAAGGGCAGCAGTGGCACGTGATGGGTGAGAGCAGGACGAGTTAGAAATATCAACATCTGATGCCTTTTGAACATCAGTCGGTGGAGGGCAAAGCAGCAGGCATCTGCTGTGGGATGCTGGAAGGCTGGATGCAGGTGTAGCATCTCGGCACAGGCTTTGTAGAGGTCCCCATTGCTTATTATATTTTGTTCTAGTCTGTTGCTAATCTTGTTCAGCAGTTGCTCCTCTTAATTATTGAAGTCCTTTTACAGAGATGTAGCAGATTAATCCTTTTAGTTCTGCTTGCTGCCAGGAGAGATTGCCACCATTATTCTCACGCTGTGGAAGGAGAGGTTGGAGCAAGGAGAGGCAGGGCTGAATTCAGCAAGCCTGCCTTCGCACACGAGTGCAGTTCTGGGGCTGTAGAGGAGCGTTCAGCAGCAGGTACTGGTTATGATCTGTGTGCTAGAGGAGTGAGGCTGGGACAGTTCAGCTGTTTTCTGGAGACTGGCAGAGTCTGGAGGGTGTCACTGCTGCACTGTGACCTGCCTGGGGTTCCTCTGCAGCCCCTCTGCTCTGGTTTCTCTCACTTACCTGGTCCTTGCCTCACTGGAACACAAATATTAACTGACAGATGATTGCATAATAAATAGCACCATCACCTTGGCCTGTTGACTTATTTTCCAGCAAAAGAAATAAAAGGGAAAAGCAAGAAAGTTAACTTATAAACCAATAAATTGTTAATTGCACTTGGGTTAGCATGGTGTGAGGCTTGCACTATGGCTGCTGGGCTGATGTATCCCAGAAGCTCAGCTTGGAGGAAACAAATACTTAGTTGTTAAATACAGAGGACAACGTGATTGCTTTAGGCACTGGGGTGTAACGTGCATGTGGCCCATTCTGGTGCTTCCAATCTCCTTGTTGCCTGTTCTCCTCCCAACACTTTACAGAGCAGTTTTTAAGCCTCTCCTGGCTCCATCCATGGAAACCTGGTAATTGTCTTGAGCAGAAGTGTCAGAGGTTGGAAGCTGCTCCCTCAGTGTTTACTAAAAGGTGTCCAGAGTGGAAATGTGAGCCTGTCAGAGCAGATATTTGGTAGAGTTAGGGTTGCCTCAGTTACCTGTGGTTGGAAGTGTTATTGCTGGGTCATGAGGACTCTTCCCCTCCGCTGCTTATGCAGGCCTTGCTCTCTAAATATTGATGTAGCAGCTTCCTTCCAGGACATGGTCTGCAGCCCTGCTGCTTCCACAGGATGGGTCCCTGCCTTCTGCCACGGAGCTGGTGTGCACATCCCCCCATGCACATGTATGAAAAAGTGAAAGCTGGTTAAGTTTGTGCTGTCCTGTGCTGGAGGCCACCCATTCCTGTGGTCAGTCTGCTAGCTGCATCCTCCATCTGTGCACAGGAAAGTTATTTCTTCTCTAAAGCAGTCATGGTTGTACTCACAATTCCAGCTGAGCCCTTGCGGTGCTATTAGCATGATGTTTATTACTTCCTTATCTCCACAAACACCCTGGATAACATGCTAAGGTCCCATTTAGCGCTTTCGCAGCTGCATACCTTTGGTCCCAGCATCCCAACTAGCCCATCAGTCTGTCTTCTCCTTTGTAAGCCCTGATTGCTAAACCCTGAATTTACTGCAGAAATTCAGAGTTTTCCTGTTAGATTCTTGGATTTAGTTCCTTTTTGTTTTTTGGGGTTTTTTGTGCAATATTTTGGTCTTCCACTGTGGTGGATGTGCTTCTCCATTTAATGTCATCAGGTATCAGTGGTCTCTGCTGGTTTACAGCAAGGACGTCAGTGAAGTGAGTTAGTGAGGTGGCTCTCAAGGCCTTTCCAAATAACCTCCACCCCCAGGACAGTCTGTTTTTTGTAAACCATTTTGGTGTTCTCTTCTCATGATCTGGTTGTCTACCTTTTTCACCTTCTCCAACTGAATCCTCTGGGGCATGGTTTCAAAGAAGGGGCAGTTATTTTAGTTAAGGAAAGATACTGGGTTGATTTGCACAATGTGTCTTTGATAAATCTGCCTTTTGTTTTTTCCTGGTTTCCATTTATTGCTGTCCCTTTAATTATTCTTCACTCCATAATGCTTACAGTTTTGTCTGTTACAAGATAAAGTCAATAAACCTCATAGCAGTGTCTGCCCAGCCCTTTTTTAATGCAGATATTTGCTGTTCTGTACCCAACACAACTCATGAGCGGGTGGATGGTTAGGGATGTCTGGTGCTGAACCTCTCTGAGATGTATGTGGCTGTTCTTCATTGTCAACTAGTTGCTATTTATTTATATTCAAGCACTAAATTTTCAAGTTTTGCTTCCACCTTGTTTGTGCCAGCTCTATTACTGTACATCTTTCTCATTAGTTGTACAGGCCTTTACACCTAAAAAAACCAAAACAAAACCCTAGCATCTGTATCTTTGATGCAGATGGAGATATTTAGTCTTGGGGTCTTGGTTAAGTCTTTTTGTTATCACACACCATATGTGTGAACAGGAGAAGCCTGGATGTATAACTCAAGATGCATTTGTGAATGCTGGTAAGTCTGATCCTAACAGTCCTGCTCCAGTTCTTCAGGGAGGTAATGACAGCTGTAATTACAGCTCAAGTCATGAACCAAGATACCAGGGGGGAAGGTATCTTGAAATTTGAGGTGAATGGTCTTCACCTGTGAGTGAGGGGCAGGGTGGGGAAGGTGAAGTTTTCACAGGATTTGGTAGACAGAGTGAGCTCAGGTATTCATGGGTGATAGTGGCAGGAGGTTGCCAGGCTCTACTGTTCATACAGTGTGTCTTCTGAGGAGGAGAAATGCTTTCGGTCTAGTTTGGAAAATTTTCCACTGTTCATCGTGGAAGTAGTTATCACAGAATCACAGAATGTTAGGAGTTGGAAGGGACCTCGAAAGATCATCTAGTCCAAGCCCCCTGCCACAGCAGGATTCCCTAGACCAGGTCACACAGAAACGCGTCCAGATGGGTTTTGATTATCTCCAGAGAAGGAGACTCCCCAGCCTCTCTGGGCAGTCTGTGCCAGGGCTCTGGCACCTGAACAGGGAAAAAATGTCTATGTGTATTCCCACGGAACCTCCTATGCTTCAGCTTACAGCCATTGCCTCTTGTCTTGTCACTGAGCTTCACCAAGAAGAGCCTGACCCCATCCTTCTGACACTCACCCTTCACATGCTTAAAAGCAGAGATGAGGTCACCCCTTAGCCTCCTCTTCTCCAAGCTAAAGAGACCCAGCTCCCTCAGCCTTTCCTCATAAAGATGATGTTCCGGCCCCTTCCTCATTTTTGTGGCTCTATGCTGGACTCTTTCAAGCAGTTCCCTATCCTTCTTCAACTGAGGGGCACAGCACTGGACCCAATATTCCAGATGTGGCCTCCCCAGGGTAGAGTAAAGGGGGAGAAGAATCTCTCTTGACCTGCTAGCCACACCCCTTCTAATCCACCCCAGAATTCCATTGGCCCTCCTGGCCACAAGAGCACACTGCTGGCTTCTGGTCATCCTTACATCCACCAGGACCCCCAGATCCTTTTTCCCTTCACTGCTCTCCAATATATCAGTCCCTGACCTATGCTTGTACATGGGGTTGGTCTTTCCCAGGTGGCCTTGTTGAATTTCATTCAATGTCTCCCTGCCCAACTCTCCAGCCTGTC
>VWZX01009097.1:133696-267187 GCA_013399015.1 Galbula dea | reverse complement strand
GAGGATAAAGTGTTCCATCACCTTTCCAGGGATGGAGGTGAGGCTGACCGGTCTATAGTTATCTGGCTCCTCCTTCTTGCCCTTTTGGAAGACTGGAGTGACATTTGCCTTCCTCCAATCCCCAGGCACCTCTCCTATTCCCCAGGACTTACTAAAGATGATGGAGAGTGGCCTGGCAATGACTTTTGCCAGCTCCCTCAGCACTCGTGGATGCATCCCATCAGGACCCATGGATTTATGGATGTCCAGATGGCTTAACTGCTTCCTAACCCAGTCATCCTCAACTAAGGAAAACTCCTCCATTATCTTCTCGGTGAAGCCCAGTGAAAGGACAAGAGGCAATGGCTGCAAGCTGAAGCATAGGAGATTCTGTGTGAATACACGTAGAAATTTTTTCCCAGTTCAGGTGCCAGAGCACTGGCACAGACTGCCCAGAGAGGTTGTGGAGTCTCCTTCTATGGAAGTATTCAAGACCCGTCTGGACGTGCTTCTGTGTGACCTGGTCTAGGGAATCCTGCTGTGGCAGGGGGCTTGGACTAGATGATCTTTCGAGGTCCCTTCCAACTCCTAATATTCTGTGTGATTCTGTGGTCCTAACATCATCTGGGGACTCAGGGGTCTGAGTCTCCTGAGGACAGTATGGCCCAAGTTATGAAAAATGTTTGTCAAAAAGCAGAGATTTCTTTGCCACTATAGATCTGATCCTTTTGCTGGGACAGGAGAGGAGGGAAAGGCAATCACCCACATTGAGATCCAATGAGAAATCAAACTTCCAGATAAAGTACATTGCACCATGGGCTTTGCCGTGCTGCTGCTTTTGGGGTGGCTCCTTTGGACCTCTCCATCCTCTGAACAGCAGGACGTCTGTCCCTGGAGCAGAGTCACACATATTCTGTGATTTAGTGGCAGGCATGTTTCAAGGCTTAGGTAAGTTGCTGGTTTTGAAGGAGGTGTGACTCATGTTGGCTGACAGGAGCGTGTGATGTGTAAGTCGTCTGTGTGGGTACAAGGTTGAGGGTGTCTGTGTCCTGAGAGGTGCCACTGCACTCCTGGTTTCCATTTGGTCTCTCTGAAGAAAGGTCGTCCTGGACCCGGGCAGTTTCTAGTTTGGAAAGGCTTGTACTGGGCTGATATTTCTGAGACAGTAGTTGAGTCTTTGGGGATTACGTACTAGCCAAGAGTTGTGGACCTGGTTGAGTAACACACAGAGGCTGGGCATGGCGCTAAAAACCCGGAAGTGCATGATGTGCACAAACCTGTGTCAGCCGCCAGGCTGGTACCGGGGCGGCCAGGCTCCCCAGTGCTGGGACAGGAGGGAAGGAACTGGCCTGGGACTACCGAGGGGTGGGGAGAGCACCGCTCCCTCCCGGCTTCTCTCCCTACATTGTTTCGGGAAGCTTTGCCTCGGGGTGGGTTTGGGAAGCACTAGCTCCCCAGTGCAGGACCGAGGAGAACTGGACAGAGCAGTGGGACCCTCGTGGAGCTTCTCAGGGCAGAACAAAAGCCGCTATGCGAGAAGGGAAGGGGACAGAGTGCTGTGCTGCTGTGCACTGGGTTTGAAAGTGGGATTTGTCTTCTCTCCATGCTTCAGTCTGAAGGAAACTTTAAAGAAGACGTGAATTAATATAAAGAATATTGGAAACTGAAATGAAATAGGTGATCATAATTGAAACATTTGTAAGAACGCAAGTCTTCCTAAAGCAGGCATTCTTCTCTGTAAGGATCTCCCAGATGTGCTGCTGGAGGTGGCTGGAAACCAGCAGGAGGTCAGGACCAAAAATCTCTTGACCCCCAAGGGTTCCTTTGGACATGTTCGATGTCTCTGCATGTGCAGAGCAGTGTGTGAGTAACTAGGGTGGTAGGTGGTGTGAATCTCCTCTGCGTGGCTGACAGTGGAGGATTTGCTCTGATTTTTTTCTTGTTCTTCCTTTTAGATTCTTTTTTACTCTTGATTACTACTTTTCTAAGATGTTACTGTTTATGGTCTGTGATCTGTGGTATACAGGGTTCCTGGACAGTTGTCCTGCCTGCTATGTATCCTGGTACATTCTGCCTTCTGTCTTTCTGAGGTGGTTATTCAGCAGCTTGCTTGTGTGTGGACCTCCTTGATCTCTTAGCTCTGGCTGCTGTTCTGCTATTCTTTGCAGCACACGTGTGCCAGCTTCTGACTTGCAGCATGTCCTGTGTCTGCAAGAAGCTCTCAGTGCCAGCAGTGCTTGATATGTCATCTGAGCTGTGGCTGTGACGGGTCATTCTGCCAACTGTAGCTTATGATTAAAAAGAAGATCAGTCACTGTCATCTTGGACCCCAGCACCAGTGATTTGACAATCCACAATACATCAGCTTCTTCCTCATCAGAGGATCTTAGGCTCAGGACTGCCCCAAGGGTTGTCCTCTGACTCAGGCTGCTACCAGAAAGCTCATCTTATTTTATGACTAGCACAGCCAGCTACATGATCTCCCTGCCTGAAGAGGCTGCAGTCAGACCCAGGGGACAGTAGAATTTCATTTTTTGTTTGGATCGTGAGGGCCTTGATGTGTGTCTTCAGAAGACCAGAGGGTAGGAACTGCAATTACTGCTGCTGCAGGAAATTCCCTTATGTCCTTGGTCCTCTGGGGACCGTGGAGCCATCAGCATTGGCTTTTGGGCTGGGTTGGGACTGCCTACCATGGCCTTGGGTCTTGCGATTCAAGCACAGGATGGTGACTGCAGCTGATCTCCCACCTTTAGAAAAGAGAACTGGTTTGCAGCTTTGCCTTCAGAACGTCAAACTGCACGTTTCGCATGACCACTGCAAAGTCTGCCAGTGATGCTCGTTGCTTCTGGCTGTGCAAACTCGTGGAACTCTCTACAGCCCTGGTGGCACAGGGGTGAGCAGAGGGGAGAAGGACCTGCTGCTTCTTTACCCAAATAACTGGCTGGTCAGAGATCCCCAAAAGTCCACGGTGTGCACTCATCTTATGGGTAATGTGCATCTTGGTGCAAAATAGTGATAAACTGATTTGTTTTCCAGAACTGCAGTCCTTGGAAAAAATGCAGTCATGCAGGGTTAGTTTTTATCTTCCTTCTTGCTCCCACTTTCTGTGGTGTGTTAAAATTGGATTTTAATTGAATAGCTTGTTCCCAGATGTATCTTTTAGTGCCAGCATTTGCTGTTGCTACCAGAGATATTTTAAATAGGATGGAGAGTCATCCGTAAGATTATCTATGGTAATGTGTGGCCACATCAGGAAATGATTTAGGCAAGAGAGTAAAGGAAATGCTGTTTGTAAAATGTCTTTAACCTATCACGACCCTTTGCGTTCAGGGTAAAGGAAGAGCTTCAGTTGAGATCTGAAGAGATGATATATTGATGCGTACGTAGGTGCAGATTGAGAAGAGCCTGGGAACAGATCTTGCATCATCAGTGACAGGAGATGAACTGTGTATTCTACCAAACAATCCTGTCATGGGTTGGACGGGTTTCAAAGATTTGACGGCTGGTTTTATGTCCCCTTGGAGTTGAGAGACCAAATGCAGGCTGGCCTGGCTCCGGGTGCCTCCTACTATGGTTTGGCTCATACTATCACTGAGAGGGAAGGACCTGAATCAAGGGAGGATCAGGGGAAGGACATTTAGGATGGTCCTGATGGTCAGACAGTGCCTTGGCTTGGCTGATGGCTCAGCATAGTAAGAGCGCGTGGAGCAGAATTAGGCTGGGTGTTGCATACACACTATTTCAGCACTCTTGTCCAGTCTTTAATGCAGAGAGTAGTGGAAAAAGGATATCAAAGTGCACCTCAGTTGGTTTGGTTTTTTTTTTTTTTCATTTGTAGTGGGAAAGCCCTCTGTAAATGCCTCATCATTTTAACAGGACACAGCTGTAATGACCATGATGGTTGTATATTTCCTATTTGTATTGATAAACAGTGTCCAGGCTGGTGGAAAAGTGTGCGAACTGCCTTTCAGGCTGGTGCTCCTGGATAGAGCTGGTGAAGAGCGGCAGTCACTGAGCCTTTGATGCACAGGAGGCCAGGCTGGATGGTCTAATGATTCCTTTAGGCCTTGCTTCCTGAGGGTATCTCCTTATCCTCATTTACCCGGGGAGTTAAAACCTTGCCTCCAAGCACAGGGCACGGTGCCTGCTGCTGCTCCCTGCCTGGAAGGGAAGGGATGTGGAGGTGAGGAAGAGAGTTTGTAAATTAGAGACGTGGTTTGTAAATTAGTTTGTTCTTTGTCTGACTCGTGAAGCTGGTGCCTCTGTCTTGCAGCTAGGCAGAAGGATGTCATTCAGAGGAGAGAGCATGGGTGAGGAGATGGGAGATTCCCGGGTGGGGTTTCTTGACAGCCTCTTTACGTTAGGGATTTGGACCTGCTTGGCTGCAAGATCAAGGGAATATTGTTAAATGTTCTTAAACTTCCACCAGTCTTTAAAAAGTCTCATTGAAGGCCTCTTGATGGCTGTGTTAGTAGAGACACTTTGTCTTTGAATCCAGTGCTGTGACAGTTCCACTCTGCTTAGGGGAAGAGGACAGGAAAACAAGGAACAGACGTGACAGGCAAAAGCTTTTCCGTGGCCTTGAAAGGCTCCAGAGGGGTGGCTGCAAGAGGCTAGCACTGGCCCTGGGCTTCTCTGCCATGAGTGTGTTTTGAGGTGGTTCAGAGGCATTTCACCCTGGGGCAGAGCCCTCCAGACTGCTGCTGGCACAGCAGTTCCCTCAGTGGGTTGGGTCCCACCAGCACATTGGGTGGGCTCAGCATGGCTCTGATGGCACCAGCCCCTGCAGTCCTGGTGGCCACAGGCTACCAGAGGGATGTCAGGGGGCTCTGGGAGAGCTGTCCTAATGAAGGGCAACACCTTCCTGTAGTTAAAGTCTTTTCTTTTCCCCCTTCTTTTCATGTTGCCTCTTCTACAAACCTTTGAAGAAGGCTTTCTTAATTAAGCCTTTCCCAATTGGGATTTTGCTTTTGAAAGAAAAATTGCTTTGCATTTGGGGGTTTGATTTTGAAAGAAAAATAAGGAACAACTTTCTCAATTTAACATCTATTCTGGCTTTTTTTAACTTGCTTGTTGTTTACCATATTGAATTTTCTCTGAAACTTGGGCTCATGTTGTCTGGTGTATTGCTCCTTTTTCCCCTCTCCACAGAAAAATCATACTGCTTTCTGTGCTGTTCTTGCTAACCGAGGGTTTCCTGCATGATGAGCAATTTGGCTTCCTAGAGTGGGATCTACTGATCTTGTCTGGATGGCAAAATCAAAATCAGTTATATCATGGTGATTCTTCTTCTTAAAGCTCTTTAGGGCTTTGTACTGGAGTTGTTCTTCTCTTTGGTGTTCATCTTTCAAAAACGACCTATTCATTTCTTCCCTGTTGCTCCTAAGGAGGCGCCTGAGCAGGGAGGCGTTCCTGGGCAACAACTGCAGAGCACCACACTCCACAGAAGCTTTTCTGGTTGATGGGTCACCTTTAGCCCACGCTTGTTTCATGCCTTCAAACCCCTTCAGTTCCCCAGAGATGTAGCAGTGGGCAACTAGAAATGGGTAGGTCAACCTTGGACATGACCTCAGATACCGTGGTGAAGGGGTCCATCAGGGGCTGAGTCTGGTCCTGAGTTTGCCCCTAGCAATGTGGCTCTCATCTTCCAGGTGGGAGAAAGAAACCTCTTCTTCCACTTTCCTCTTTTTTTGTAGCCACATCTTGTGTGGTCCCAGATGCCCTCAGCCTTGCAGAAAGATCTTCTGTCCTTCAGGTTCCAGCTTCCTTCTGTTACAAAGGCTGTTGGAGAAAGCACAGTCCCTTTTAGCCCTTGGGTTTAGAAGGCTCAAGGGATAACTTAGGCTTTGTGTAATTTCTGGTGATATGCATGTCTGATGTAGAGCAGGTGGGTCAGAGTGTCCATGGACAATCCATGGGATTTCAGAGCTGAGGAAATTAAATCAAACATGCAAGTTCTGGTAAAATACTAATTCAGCATGGGCATGTTGTGGTTAAAGTTGGACCAGTGAAGTCCTTGGTTTTCAGAAGGAAACTGTTGAAGTGTAAATGCATCCTCACTGACTCATGATGAAGTCTTGAAAAACCTGCGCATTGTTCCAGACTGTTTGGTGACTGAGAGATTTTTATTTTTTTCCATTTAGTAAAGGTGACCTGTCTGACTCCTGCCACCTTCAGAAGTGTTGGCCGTGGTCATTGTATATATGCAGGGATCTTGTATCCTCCCTGTAGCACGCTGGCACAGCAAGCAGTTGAGTGTGATTTAGGCAAGAGTATCCCATGCCTTTTCTGTTTTGAACCTTGACAAAGAAATAAGCTTCCTTTAGAAGTGGAGACTGGATTTCAAGCCTCCTGGTCAGATTGCTTATGATGTAGAAGTGGGGGATTTCTCCTGTCTTTCTCTTCCAGCTCCTTTCTTCACTGACACCAGTGTGTACATTAGTTCAGTTGTTAAACAGGTTCCTTTCTTTTCCACCTAACAGTTTTACTCATTTGTGGTTTGCTTATTTCTCTTCGAGAAAATCTTTAAAGAGTGAGAAGTTATTTGTACATGGACACTTCATTTCTCTGTCAGTTGTTCCGTCGACTTTCTCATCAGTCAAAAAGGTTTTTGCATGCTGTGTTGTGTAGGTTGGTCGATGTGGCTCCCTCCCATGTGGGGAGAGGTCAGGCTTTAGTCTTAGTTGTGGGTCTGGGTCTTTCCAGGATCCCACAGAGTGGGTTTTCATTGCAGGGGCTGGTTCAGAAGGGGAGCGCAGTAAATCCGCTCAGCCTCCACCACGTGTCTGGAGTAGCTTTCCTAAGGGACTCTTCAGTTCACTTCCTGCAGTCTCAGGCTCATGTCTTCACTTGTTTTTCCTCGTTCTGTTTTCCCTAGTGTCTGACCCTGATGTCCTAGCCAAGATGTGGCTACTGGGGACACACGTGTTCCCCAAATGCCTGTTAGAGAGCTGCTTAGTGGTTTATCCTTAAAATGCTCATCTTGTGAAGATTTTCCTGTTGCTGTGAAAGCAGAGATTTAAGTGTTTGTAGTGCAGAAGTCTGTGAGATCACCAAGACGTTCCTGTATTGGACAATTAACCTGTAGATTTAGTACAGGATTTAGTTGGAAAGCCAAGCCAGGCCTTTGTGTTACCTTGGGCAAACACCTCTGCTCACTGCAGCTGCCACCATGACATTGCTGACCCTGGTAGCACCTGGAAGCAGGCAGGTCTTGGTGTTTGCAGACCACACTGTCCTCTCATCAGAGGGGAAGACATTTAGCTGGATGGATCACAAACCCTACCAAGAACAGAATAACCCCTGCAGCTGGGGGTCTCTCTCGTAAGTTATCTCTCGGGGAAAGCATTGTCCTTCTGGAGGGGAGCCGTAGAGGAGGCTGTGTTCAGAGAGGAGGGGAGCTGTGAAGGAGGCCTGTGTGCAGGAGATGGGTTGATTTGATAGCTTAGCCCTGTTCTCGCTCTGAGGGGCTTGTCACCATTTGGCCTTGGCATGGAGAAGTCAAAAGACTGTCTTGCCTGAGATGGTCTTTTTGTTCCCTGTGCCTGGGGAGCCTGACAGAGCCCTCACCTGTTGGAGAGCAGCCCCGATCCTGTAGTTGAGAGCCAGCACTGTCACCCCTGGGGCTCTTGGAGCAAGTCCCAGCCTCTGTCTGTTCCAGACTCCTCTCGCTCTGCTGTGCACCTTCCCTTGCCTAGAGCTAAACCAAGGAGCCAAGAATTAATTGTTTTGTGTTTCCTTTCTCCCACCCCCCCGCCTTGTTGCCTTGTGGTCTGATCAGTATCTGGGCTCGTTGGGCACTGACAGCATTGGCTTCCCCTTCTCCAGAGACACATGCTGGAGAGCTAAGGAAATGCTGGAAGACGAAGCAAGGGGTGCGATGATCCAGGAGAGGACCTTCTGTTCCTGTGCTTGCTCAGGTCACCTGGCATGGCAGTTGGCAGCAGTGGGGTCTCAGAACCACAGAGGGGTGGAGGCTGGAGAAGATAATCTAGCCCAACCCCCTGCTCAGTGCTCAGAAAAGGGCTGTGAGGGGAGAAGAGAAGGTCACTCTAAAGTGTGAGGAAGGAGGGAAATGCAAAAGGGAGCAGAGGAAGATGACAAATTTGAGTGGAAATGTAGTTATTTCTAGTTATGTAGTAGTGGAAATAGTGTTATTTTAAGCCCTGTAGTACTGAAGACTTGGGATTTCTGGAATACTCTCTCTAGTGCAAGTCCCCAAATACAAACCCAAACTGTGACAGATGTGGTAGTGGTGGTGGTGTTGGGCAGCTTCTGCTCTGGTGGAGCTTAGTGAGACAGAAGAAGAAATGAGGGAAAGAACCAAACCTGCCATTCATTGGATTCAGCAGACAGTGCAAGTGTAACAGTGCGATGACAGCTGTTAATTGTGCTGATAACTTTGTTAGTTCCACACCTCTTCCTTTTACATGCACTAGACTTTTGGACTTTATAATGTATGTGAACTGCTGTCAAATTTCAGTCCCATAATCCATGGAAGGGACTGGTTTTGGGAAGGATGAGGGGGAAGCATCTTGATCACCTGTCCTTACAGGTTCTGCTCTCCTGGGGTGAGATTGGGGTACTGAGGGTGAGAGTCCCCCTAGGACTGCCTAGGTCTGGTTATCGTTGGGAGCTCTGGTTGAAGTGGAGAGGGGATGATAGGTGTGCTATTCATCAGTGTTCACTGAAAAGTTTTGGAGCTTCATGGCTTGTTTCTAATTAAAGCATTGCATCTGATGACGGTGCTGGTCATGGCCCATGGAATAGCCCTTTCCTGCAGAGTCCTGCTGACATTTCACCTCTCTTGTCTTTCTGCTTTCTTGAAAATAGCTGAGGCTGCCTCCTGGGGCTTTTTTGTGGATGTCTCTCATTGCTGGTTTTTCAGAGAAGCACAGGAGGCCATGTTTTTGGTAATTATGCTTCATGTGGACCTGTTTTCTTATGCATTTAATAGGGCTCTGTCTTTTCAGCTTTTTCTTGGCCTGAACTCTTGAGCAAATTAAATTATGTCAGGGGCTTTCCACAAGTGAGATGGGATTAAAATCTTTCATTTTTCTCAGAGCAATTATTGTGACCAGGTGAGGAAGAGGAGGCTGTTCAGTGAGAGATGCAGGGCAGAAGCGTTAAGACCCCTTCATTAGTAATGCTGAAGTTCTCTATTTCAAGTTCTTGATTTCAGTAGCCTGCTCATGCAGCAGGAATCCCAGGGTGACCTGCAGGCTTTGAGCAGTGCCTGGAGATACCCCTTCAAGGGAGTTCTGTGTAACTGCTGTCTCCTTTCAGCTCTGCTGAGAAAGTCATTTCTGAAGATGAGAAGAAAATTCCCTTAGTACACCTTCTAATTGTTCATTTAGCAGCAGAACTTTCCTCCAGCTGGGAGGGCTTAAGGCTGCTGTAAAGTGCTAATTAAAGTAATAGTGATAATGAAAACAGATGTTTTCAAGAAGAGTGAGTGGTACCGGGGCAGCAATCTGCTGTCCCTGGCTTCTTTGCAGGAGGAGTGAGAGCTGCTGTCCTCAGAGCTCATTTCCAAGAGGGCTGGGGAAGTGTCTGGATCCTGGGCACCTTGTTCTGCTTTCACAGATAGGAATGGTTTTGATAAGGTGTGGAGGCATCAACTGGATGGAGCTGCCACCACTGAATATGTGCTGAATTTCGAGTGTGGAGGTGTGGGCATGTGAAGGTGGAGCCCAGTGGGTGCACCAAGGCCAGGAGCACTGTGCCCCAGCAGGCTGGACACTGTGGGGTGTCTAGCATCACCCAAGCCTTCAGCCACCATTACCATCTGAAGGATAACTAATGCTGAAAGCAGTGAGGAGCAAGCATGGCTTGATCCATAGCAGAGTCAGACAGGTGCTTTGCAGTCTGGCACATCCCAGTGGCTTCCAGCAGCTTGACTATCGCTGCTGCAGCTGTCCTGGGGGCAGTGGGTTTGCAGGGAAAAAAACACTGGGGGGAAAAAAATCCCATCTTTCAGAGCTGCTTTATTCTTGTTCTCGGCTGTAGTTCAGCTTATTAGGAACTGGGAAGGGGGTGTTATTTAACTGACATGGGTTTGAGTCTTTTTCATTTTCCTTTTTTCTTTTTTTCCTCTTTTCCTTTTTTAAATTTTTTTTTCTTAATAGGAGCAGAGCCTTACACAGGTAGGTTACAATCCCCAGGGATCTTTGCTGGGGAGTATTTGTTTTCTGGTTCCACCATGGTTAGCAACTGCCGTTCCTGTTCAGGCAGTAATTACCATGCCTGGTACTAAAGCAGTTTACATGGGGAGCTTGGAGCTACTCAGCTAAGGTTAGTCTCTGGCTTAAGAGGCTTTCTGCGGTCACTTTCTGAGCACAGAGGTATTAACAACACAGAAGGCAGAGAAGACCACTTGAAATTTCATCGACCCTTTTTGGCTGCTGTGTTAGGGGTTTTTTGTTTTGTGTGTAGAAGATTGATCTGTCTCTCCCATTGCCTGGTCTCACTGACTGTAAGTGGTGGCCTTTCCAGGCCTTTGTGGGAAAGTGTGGGTGTCTGAAGGACAGGCTGGATGTTTAGTATCATCTCCAGGACTGTTATTTGACTTCTTGTCTTGTGCTGTAGAAGCAGCCTTTCTCACTGCTAGAAGGCTGATGTATTCTGTGGGAGCTTTCCATAGATGACCAGAGGATTTACTGCCTCATGTTTGTTCCTGGTCCCTCCTTGACTTAAGCTATCAGGTGCTGTGGCTGTTGTTGAGATGTCTCTTATTGTCTCCCATTGTATGGAGGAGAACAACAAAATACTGTTCTAGAAGAGGAGGGGTGGAAAAATAAATCCCAGTAGGGCTTTGAGGAGGTGCCTCCACTCTGTGTCCTGGTGAGCATGGTCAGTGGTGGTCAGTTCATCTCCCAAGGAAGACCCCACAGGACTCTGCTTCATGGAGCATGCCCTGCAGTGAGCTAGCTGTGGTGTAGTGCTGGAGCATTGCTTGTTGCATGGCTGAGAAGGGTGCAAGAAGCGTCACATGTAGAGTTGAGGGACATGTGTGAGTACTTCAGATGGAGAAGCTGGGTTTCAGTTGGCTTGCAGCTGTGGAGCTGGGGTTGGATGTAAATGCTAGTGGAATTTCTAGGAACAGCAAAGGGTTCCGTGTCTTGCAAGACCTGATGTGCTGGTGCTGTCTGCCATTGACTCTTGTGTTCCTGCTGACACTGGTGGGAAGGGAAAGGTGGAAGTTGGCCTTTTTTAAGGGACATAGGGAGGAAGTCTGGGAAGGAGTCCTTGTCTAGATTTTAATAAGAAAGGGTTGTTTTCATCTTGATTATATTCAGAATTAGTGACAATAGTCCCCAGCCCTCTGAGGCCTCTGGGATGAGTTCTGTGAGGCTCTGCAGTCCATCACCAGTGTTTGGGCTGAGAGGGGACAAGTTTTAGAAGCTCATGTCCAGATCTCCAGCTTTCAAGACAGCAGCTGTGTGGTGTGATGCGTTCACTCATCAGAATGCTCTTTCAATCATGTTGTCAGTTCCATCATTAATCTTCTAACTGCTCTGCAAGCAAACTGGAGAGGTAAAAGCAGTCCTCAGCAGTCTGCTGAGATACAAGGTGCACAGGAAAGACCAGGCTGGAAAGAAAGGGTTGGTTCAGCAGTGGAAGGGTGGAAAGGTTGTGAGGATATGTAAGGTTCTGTCTTGCAATCTGAAGAACCTGGGTGAAATCCTTTGCTGACTGTGCTTGTGGAGGAAGTGGCAACCTTTTAAAGGTGGAGAAGGCACCAGGGAATGGGGGGCAAGGGGAGGAGGCACCAGGGAGTAGGGAGGTCATTCCAATGGTCATGAGAGAAGGCATTGGGAGGAGGAGGAAGGGCTACAGCATTAGCCAGAAGCACCATCTGTAGTCTAATCCAGGTCGAGGCCAGCCCATGCTCTGAATGGTATAAAGTTTATTTTGCAACTGTCGACTATGATTACTTGGAGAATGTGACCCAGATTGTGTGAAAGCAGCCATCCAAAAGAGTGGAGTTCGCATGAGTACTGCCTGCAGTCTGTAGCATATGGTCCTTCAGGTTAATACTGAGATGAAGCTGTCAGAGCCTTGTCCATACTGGGAGATAATGGGACCCATACTCTGTAATTACTGCCCGTAGAGCTGCTGACAGAACCCTGGAGCTGCAGCCCTTGTTAAACTCATTTTCAGCTGTCATTTGGCAGTGGTGGCAACATGGAGCCCAGTTGTGTTACAGTTTTTATTCCTGCTCCTGCTGATGGAGAAGTAATAGATGCTTTGGCCAGAGTAGGTATCATCTGGCAGCTTGCATTTTCCTTATCTTCTGAAGGCCAGTTGATGTTTGTTTCTGGTTGAATTCAAGAGAAACTTCCTGGTATTTGAAGTGAGTTCAGAATCAAAATGTTCTCTTGCTTTATGCGGGTAGATCAGTTGCTCAGGTTGGTGGCAGGGTGACAAGACACCGTGTGTCACCTGTTGTGAGGTATGGCCTGCATACACATATACCCAACGGTTGGTATGCAGAGGTAGATCTTGCAAATTGAGGGTATCTGGAGTTCAGTCATCTAAACCAGAATTCTTAATGCACTGCACAGTAATTTAGACCCTGAAGTTAAACCTTCTTGTATGTAGAAAACTGTAGAAGCCCAGAGTAGAGAAAAAAGCAATTGAAATACTAAAGAAAATGTGTTGAAGTGGGACGTTTTTATTTGCTACTGATTGGAAGGAGGATCCAGAACTGAAGTTATAAGGTCTGGTACTTGAGCTCTTGGTCCCCTAGAAGGGGCTGCTCCAGCAAAAGAGACACCCCACAGTATGGGGTGTATGTGTGATAAATAGTCCTGGGACAATGTCTAGTAATGTGGCTTTCTCCATCCAAGCAGTATCTTGGAGGTGAAGGTGGCTGGGGGTTACAGCTTTGGCACAGTAGGGTGTGGAGGACTCTCACCCAGGTTCAAAGGGCTTCAGACAGAAGACTATGCTCTCGTGATTCGCATTTTTGTAAAAAGCTCAAGACAGCACTAGGAGCGTCTTGCAGGCACTCTGCAATTATCATAATAAACAGTTTTATCATCTGCTTGGCAATCAATAATGTGGCTTAGGCTGCTTTAGTATCTCACTGGTATTGATTACCTTAACAACTGTGCTGCGGTCAGCTTCTGTTAACCCATGCTCTGCTGACGGGGCTTGTGTCCTGCTGCAAGAGGCAAAGAACCTGGCTTCCAGTCCAGGCACCTGCAGAAATTAACAGCAGGACAGGTCACACCCAGCTCTTAACCTGAAAGGTTTGATGGTGGATTTTGATCCAGGAGCATGGAAACGAGTGCATTTTCTGTGTACATGGTATTTTTGGATTGAAAGATTGAAATGTGGTTCTCAATTTTGGCTCAGATGAGTTTGTAACACTTTCCTTTGACAGAGAGGGTTTCCCCTGAGCAGTGCATACCCTGAGCTCCCAGCCTGTGGAGAAGGAAGCTGTAATCCTTTGTCACCTGGGCTCCGAGTGGGACTGGAATGGGAGCACGCACTGGGTATGCCCTCGGCTTCTGCTGGTTCGGTGAGGAATTAACCAAGAGCTGGCTGATGCCCTGGCTTGCTGGCACCTCTTACACCAGCCTGGCCTGTGAGAACAGAGCTGTGGCACAGGACATATGCTGTGAGACTCTGCTGGCCTCCAGCAGCCTGCAAGGTGGAGCCAGGGCAGCCGATGGCTGCTGCCTGCACCAAAGACCTTGTCTCAGCTAAGTGCACCCTTGGGGGTGTTTTGACAGCATTGCCTCCGCTTCCGGCAGAGCAGTCAGCAGTTGAGAGTATCAGGTTAGTAGCTTGCTCCATCTGAGGAGGAAGAAAGATGACTTGCTGTGTCAGCACCCAGATGGGACTTTAAGGAAAGATGGGACTTCCTGGGATTTGGGTGTACCTAGATAGTTGGGTCTTGTGGCCCAGTGTTTCTCCTAATGGAATTTCCCATCATTTACTGCCCTGCTGATTTCTGATCAATGAAAATAAAATTGCATTGCCTCCTGAGAGGCTCCATGTATGGCTGCAGCCTCCAGCTGTGTCAGTTCCGGTAAGATAATCTCATCAGGCGTGCAAGAGGGTAATAGGAAATAAAAATAAAACCCACAATTAGCAAGAGGCTAAGTGGCAGAGTAACACTTTCAGTCCTGGAGGTCTGGAGAAGTGTGTGTAGCAGCATCCTTGCCTGTCTCCAAAGGTGCCTGCATCCCTTACAGGTGTGCCACCACCCAGTCCTTGCATACCTCAGGAGTCTGAACAGATCCAGCAGGCACAGGCTTTGGGACCCACGTTAATCTGGATGTGTATCAGCTCTCCCTTGTGGGGTGGTTAAACTTTCACAAGAGAGGTGTTTGTTCTGAAGTGTACCAGGCATGTAGCGGTTGATAGCTACATGCTGTGGATGAGGAGAGCATGAACTTGAGACTTTGAGCTGTCAAGCAGTGTGTGGTTATTGACTCCTGTGGGTTGCTGCAATCAGGAGGGTTTATTTTGGCAGATTGTGCCTCGAGTCTGGAGCAGGCTGCTGTTTTGATAGCAGGTGAGCATGCAAATGCTGTTTACAGGAGAATGGGACCACTTAGCTTGAAGCTTGTCTAAAAGGCACTCTTACGGGAAGATTTCCCAGCCACACTGGCAGGTTTCACTACCTGTTTTAGGGGTTTGGTCTTTTTGGGTTATCTTCCAGTGATACAGCTGTGACCAGTGCAGCTGACTCCATACCAAAACATTAATAGCCGATCTGAGCACACATCCTGGTGACCTTTGCAATGAAGCCTTGCAACACCAGTGTGTAATTCGGAACTAATGCATCAGAGAAGCACAGTGTTCGTCAGAGTAGCAAGCAGCATGGTTACTGAATGACCTAATGCCCCTGAGCCTGCTCTCCCTGTCCAAAGCATCTGCTTTCCCAAAGGGTGGGAAAGAGCGAGGCAGCCCAGGACCAGGCAGTGTGTCTGTTTCCTAACAAGGACTGGATCTGAGCCCTGGCAGAGGATATCTGCATGACTTAAGAATCTGACTCTTACCCTCTGCTTGGCCCTCGACACTAGTCTGGAAGGCACATGTTTGGGTAAATCAGTAGAAGGGAAGAGGGTTGGCAGGACATCTTCCCTAGGCATGTGAGCCTGCATGTGAAGCACGTTGCTTGGAGAGTGCAGTTGAGCAGCATAGTGTTAGCTTCTGGGGCTGCACCCTCTGAGGTTGGCTGTGTCTGCTCCCAGGGTGGTGCTGCAAGGCTGATTGAAGCTTGGCAGTGGTGTTTTGGGAGAGCTGGCTCTCAGGGTTAGCAGTCCCGATGCCTCGAGTGGTCCTGACTGGGTGGGACAGAATCACAGAATAGCCAGAGTTGGAAGGGACCCATTAGGATCATCTAGTCCAACTCACAGTAGGCACAGGACAACTCCACAGTCACACCATGTGCCTAAGTGCCTTGTCCAATTGCTTCTTAAACTCTGTGAGAGTAGGGGCCATGACAGCCTCCTTGGGGAGCCTGTTGCAATGCTCCACCACCCTCTGGGTAAAGAACGTCTTCCGAATATTCAATCTAAATCTCCCCCGGCACAGCTTCATGCTGTTCCCCCGTGTCCTGTCACTATCCAGCAGAGAGAAGAGGTCAGCACCCACCCCTCCCTCCCTGGTGAGGAAGTTATAGACAGCTATAAGGTCTCCCCTAAGTCTCCTCTTCTCCAGGCTGAACAGACCAAGTGCTTTATAAGACTTCCCCTCCATTCTCTTCACCATCCTTGTGGCCCTCCTCTGGACACTCTCCAACAACCTCATGTCCCTCTTGTACTGTGGCGCCCAAAACTGCACACAGTACTCCAAGTGAGGCCGCACCAGAGCCAAGTACAGTGGGATCAGCACTTCCCTTGATCTGCTAGCAATGGGACCACTCAGCATGTCTAGTAACTGGAAGATGGGAGGTGATGAACCATCAGCAGAGCTGCAGAAGCCAGCTGGAGTCCCTCACTGTTGAGAGTCTGCTGTGGTTTGTGTCCTGCAGTCTTGCTGTAAATGCTGCACTTTCTTGGATTCAGCAGTGCTCTGGCCATTTAAATACCATCCTGGATTTGTTTATGTCTTCATGGTGTGTGAAACTTAGAACAATTCAGAGCTTCTCTCTGGAGTATCTCTGTGGGCTGGCTATATGTAGGTGTCCAAGGTCTCATGGATGTAACTGTCTTTGTAGTAGGGACCAGGTGGCCCAAACAGGAGCTGTGGCAGCTCTTATTGGTACAAGCTGCCGGACGGGCTGCAAGGGTGAAAATGAAGGAGGGGGAAAGGGCAAGCTTTAAGGGACTGTAGCAGAAGAGGGGAGCAGTAAGGTCCTCTTCCCAAGGCACAAAGGTATGGGTGGTATGTGGAGGACCACAGAGCCTGTATGGTGGAGCGAGGCAGTTTGTCCTCAACAGCTTTTTGGTTAGTTTTGGAGTTAGGTCAACAGCAGTGCACTGAAAATGTGAACCAGATGAAAATGTAGTTATTGAAATAGCAACATAATCTGGAAGCAGCATTTGACAAGAAATGTAGAGTTTTTAGAGCAAAGGGGTGAATTGTGCAACTGTAGCCCTGTGGAATGTGTGATGTTTTGAAACAAACCAGTGTGAAAACAAAATCCGAAACTTCTGTGGTGTCCTGCAGCAGAGGAGAGGTTCGTGCAGGATGTGAAAATGAGCTCTGTGTCCAGGGACCATGTAAATGCCATGTCACTTACGAACTAAGCGAGTGCTTTACTCTGTTTTGTAGAGGGAAATGCGACTTAAGCTATCTTACCTCTGCTACAAAATACCTCCAGTGCAGAGAGTCTCCCTGGAGGAATAAACACTCTTTTCCCCAGCTGCTCGCTTAAATCCTCTGGCACTCCTCTGGATTACTCTGCTCTCAGTGGCAGTGGGTTGATGATTGTATAAATATTTTCGCGTGTAATACAGTAGCTGGCTCGGAGGGATCAGCAAACTTGGAATAATAGTTCGTAACAAGATGTTTTCTGAAAAGCTGCCTGCATCTTGTCTTACTCTCATTACCTCAGTTTTTGCTGGTGTGAAGGACTGAGGAAAAAATGTGGCTAATGTAGAAGGTTCACCTTTTCAAGGAGACCCTTTCTCATAGCTTCTTGCCAAGTGCTTGAGCCCTACAGCTTTCAGCCCTGTTTTGTTCAGCGTTTCCTTTGCTTCCTGCTGCTTGAAAAGCTGTTTATGCTAATGATCCTGTGAAGATCTGAGGAGCTGGCTGTGCCGCTGCCTGTGAGCCGGTGTGTAAGAAAGCGCCTGCGTTTGGTGTCCTGTTAATGAGCGTGCGCAGTGCAGTGCCTGTTTGTATTGTCAGCCTGCCAGGTCTGGAGGCAAGCCCTCTATGTGGTTGTCTTCCTGCTGGGAGAAGACCGTCCTGTCCTTTTGAGATGCCTGATGGATCTTTAATTTCTGTAGACCACTGTGTGCTGCCTCATCCTCTTCATGGATCTTCATGGATCTCATGCCCTTCAGGACCCACTGGCTAGAATCCCTCAGAAGGGAAAACGGGCAGTGTTCACAAGGGCTTTGACGGAGGCATGTGAAGTCACCGAAAAGGTTGCCAAGCCTGGCACGGCCTGCCTGGGGAAGTGGTAGAGTCACCATCCCTGGAGGGATTGAAAAGATATGTGTGGCACTAAAGGACGTAGCTTAATGTTGGACTCAGCAGTGCTGGGTTAATGGTTGGACTTGATGTTCTTAAGGATCTATTCTAACCTAAACAATTCTATGATTCTGTGAATTCTTGGCTTTGTCAGGATAGCAGATTGGTTTGCAAAGACTTGCGTCCCTGGGGCTGTTGTCAGTGGATGTTGGAATCACAGAATCTATGTGTTGGATCCTTCTTCCACCAGTAGGCAGGTCTGACTTGGTAGTTCCACTCCTGGTGTAATGATGTTGGACGTGGCCATGTGTGCAGCTGGAAATAATAGTCTGTCACTGAGCAGTGTCTGCAGAGAAACTGGAGAAGGAATCAAAAGTGAGCTTGGGCTTTTGGTTGGTAAAGCATAACCACAGAGGAGGAAGAAGGCCAGATGTAGAGCTTGTTGAGGACTAGACAAGACTGATGTCTTGTTATGAACATTTAGCGAACTACGCTTGTTGATGAGGCAACTCTACTGTGATCAGCTGTGTGCCAAAACACTACTTGGTCTTTCTAGAAAAGGTGCAAGATGTGACTTGCTATATGAAAGAGGAAAATTAGTTTATAATTTCTTTAAAATGATGAAGCTGGTAAATAAATATCAGTATTTTCAGGGTCGAGTTTTGGGTTTGGGGTTTTTTAAAATTTATTTTTGTTTGTTTCTTTCTTTTGTTAGGAATTGCGTAAGAGGAATCCCAAAGTATTGACATTGTAAAGTGTTGGTGGGAATCTCCATCTAGAAATAATTCTTGAAGCCATGCATCCACATTTGCTAATATGCTTAGGTTTTGGCTCATAAGTACCATTTTACCCAATATTTCAAGTCCTGTTGCAGAATCCTCAACACTTCCCATAGGCTGACAGGTATTCTTACTACTTTCTGGCACCATAATGAATGGGAGAGAGCTGGAACCTTCTCTTCAAGTTAGAAGATAAAAGGATTTCATGAAACAGGGAATTGAAACTCTCTCTGTATTGCTATCAAGCTTGAATATCCAGGCCTTCTTGCTTAAGAAGTTTAGAAAGATCTTTCTCTTGTAGGAAGTGACTTTCAACATATGTGTGATAACAGCTGCTGTAGAAATCTCATGAAGTGACAACATGCTCATGCAATCTTATTTTACCCTCTTACATGACCATCCTCCTTACTAAGCAAGGCAATGTGTGATTGTGCAATTAAAGACAGTAGCATACCGCATACACATAAAGGAGGAAGATCAAAGTTACTTTGACAGCATACATGCTGTTCTTCCTAAATTTTTGAATTCTCAATCCTAGGTAATGATTTGTATCGTGTGTGTCCATATGCAGTTTTCCCAAATGTTACAGGAGTGCTTCATGGCATGCCAGGTGCAGGGCAGGGATGCAGAAAGCTTTGGCACTCCAGGTTCATTGTGTCATTGCTCCAGACAGACAGGGTGATGGCTTCCCCCCTTCCAGACTTCCTGCTTTTAGGAGCTTTGAACAGACCTGGTCCTAGGAATCATGAAGTTTACTTGGCAGTTTGGGCACCTTTGGTACACCCATCTCTATTTTAGTCTGGAACAGATGTCATCAAGTGACGTCCTTGGGACAGGAGCTTCTTGCCTGACCTGACTATTAGCACTCGCCTGGTTCTGTCTTTCTGACGATCTTGCCACAGGCCAAGTGGAGTGTGTCAGGAGAGCTGTACGCTGAGCATCTGAGCCTGCCTTTAGTCCTTATGCTGTCTTTGTCCTCTTGCCTCCATCCCTTCCAGCTTCCCCTCAGAAACATCAGCCCCTGTGCTGGAGCTGCTCTGGGGTAGTCCCTCGGCCTGTCTTTATGGTATTGATTTGCAGAGCAACTGTTGGCACAACAGGTAGGAGGTGTGTGTTTACCAAGTGTGGAGGCCGTTGCGCGGTATTCTCTAACAGGAGCCACACAAGGTCAGTCACTGACTGTGAGCATTTGCGTGAGCCATGTCTTCTGTGCAGCCATGGCCAAGTGCTTCAGAGCTGGATGGAGCCTCTGCTTGCTGGCCAGGACGCTCCAAGGAGCAGACCCTGCTCATTACAGTGCTGAGCTCTTCTATGCACTGTGGATGGGGGTGGGGCTACCTCGCTGGGTATCGTCCGGGGTGATGGCCGTGGGTGTAATGCATCTGCTTGTCTCTTTTTCCCTGTCCTCAGCACTCTTTTTTTTTTTTTTTCGTGGTGCCATGTGGGTCATTAGCTGAGGGAACAGTTTCTCACTGTCTCTTTCTCCTTTTGTTTTCCTCCTTCCTCATTGCTTCCAGTCTTGGTTTACTGCCAAACAGCCTCTTGTGAAAGGGCCGCCTAATTAACCCTGTGCTAATTAACAATTTAAAATTACACAGCACGGCTGTTCATATTTAATTCTCGGGAAGCCTGGGCAACAGCAGGAGGAACCCCCTCCTCCCTCCTGCTCTATCCCTGCTGCCTGCCCCGCTGCCGCCTGTCCCTTGGGGGGAAGAAGTCTGATGCCGGTGGCTGGGCTGCCCCAGGAGCCCCCAGGTTGCCGGGGGGAAGCAAGGGTGTTGCTTCAGCATCAGCCACTCCTGGGCCCTGGAAACATTGCTGTAGGATGGCACATCTGTCTCTGTGCAGAGGGGTCTAGGGGAGATGTGGGGGTTGACCTCACTGGTGTTCTGGACAGAGCATGGCTCTGTAAACCACCAGTCGTGGTTAGAAGTTCTCGATGGAAGCATGGGGCACACGGTGCAGTGATTTCATTTGCACCTTCCATCCAGATGTAGCTTGCTCTGGATCACCATGGCTGCTGCTGCTCCTGCACTGATGGAGCACTCCCTGTCCCCACCGTGTCCCTGCTCCTCTGGATGGGTCCCAAATCCACTTGCAGGGTCTGTGAGAGGCGGCAATGCTGCAAGGAGGGAGCAGGGGCTCGGATGGGATGCGTGCCGGCACAGGAAGCACGGCAGTGGGAGCAGCAGGACCCTTGGGGGTCACCAGGAGCTGCGTGGAGCAGTGGTGGAACACAAGGCCAGAGAAGGGACCAGGGAGAGTCCTTCCCGCTGCCAGGGTGGTGGGAGTGCAGGGAGTCTGCTGCACTCTTGGCTGTTCTCTCTGTAACTGGAGTTCATTGATTTTACGGGAAACCATGTTTACAGACAGAGTGCTGATCGACCTGACGAGTTGACTTCTGCCTCCTTAAGTAAGAACTACCTTTTCTTATTGACTGGCTGATAAACAGAGTGGAGAGGGTGGGGGTGGAGAGAGGATGGAGGTGTGGAGCACACGGTGGTCATCTGTCCTCACCAGCTCTCCTTGTCCCATGTGGGTCATTTAGGGGTGGTCTAGGATGGAGGAGAATGCAGGGCCTGGAATAGTGGACTAATAATTACCTTGTAATCATGCTTGGAGTCTCTTGCTTTAACAGGAAGGTTGCACTTTTCAGTTTAGAGGGAAAATATTGGCAGCTCCTATGCAAACAGAAACAGATATTTCTATGCCTCTTCCTCCCTCAGCATCATTCTTCAGGAGTAGCTCTGGTGAGGAACTCAATAGGCAGAAAAGGCTTGGATTTGCGTAGGGGCTTGGCCTGTGTCCAGGGGCTCTGGCCAAAGGTGTTTTGGCTGTGGGCATTTGCACCTGCCCTAGAAGGGCTCCTGCATGTTGGGGAAAGAAAGAGGAGAGAAGATTCCTTTGGAGTAGCACCTCATGAGCTGGCTAACTTAGAGTGAGTGGGAGGAGAGATGTTAAAGCAACCCAAGGCAGAAAAGCCCACCAATTAATTGGTAAGCGCTTGCAGGTTGGCCTGGCCTGGCTGGGAGAAGAGATTGGCTTTCTTGTCAATAAACAAGTCCCCAGTGCAGCATCAAAGCCGCAGTCCTTTATCAATCGTGGCCTCCTCTTCCCGCATGTTCCTGTAACTTACCAAGCATTTATTACATTGATTTTACAATCACGCTGTTAACCCTCCTGCCCCATCAGCCCTGCTCACCTTTTTGGCCCAAGTGGCATTCAGGCATCTTCCTGCTAATCAAGACTTCTTGATAATGGAGGTGCTGAGGTCCACATTGTATCTCCTCTAGGTGTGTTTCCTGGGGAGCTGTGCTGGCAAGAGGAATGCTTGTTCTCTGAAAGCATTTTTGAGGTCCTTGAGTCTGCATAGATACTCCCAAAACTTTTCTTGGCATAAGTACAAGGCTTATGCAGTTTCTTATTTTAATCTTTTTTTTTTCCCCTCCACCCAATATGGATTTGTTTTGGTTTAATTTGGATTGCAGTTGTCAGTGCAGAAGGTGGCAGTGAGAGGGATGGAGTATGTCATGCTGTGGGAAGATGAATATGGAGCCTCAACACAGAAGGATCTAGAATCCGTTTAAAGAAAACACACAACTAAGGACAAACGTTCTGTGGGGAGAGCACTGGTGCTGTCAGAGATGTTACAGGGCAGTGCTGAGGTGTCAGTTTAGCTAAGGTAAGCAAAACTAGCTGATGAAGACAACTGAGCCTTCTGGCAGCAGGGTTGTGGTACTCTTTCTTTTTTGCTCCTCTCAGTACACCAGGTTGTTTTTATTGCAGATCAAATCACTATTTATTCCCAGTGCAACCCCAGAGACAGCTGTGTATGGTATAGGATCCAGGGAAGGGAGGGATTGGAAATTCTGTGAGGTAATACTGTATGTGGACGTTTTGGATCATCACAGCATTCTGCTTCCATGCCCTTCCACTGCTTGGAGTTTCTCATGAGGTGAAGCAGTAGCTACTAGGAGAATGTTCAGCTAAGAGCAACTTTGAGGAAGGTTTAGTAAATGAGAGAGGTTTAAAGAACGAGTTAAAAGAATTTGTACAACTTTTAATGTATTATTTAGAGTAAATCACACAGAGTCAACATATTGTTAGCTCAAAACTTGCCCTGTCCCTCAAACCCTTATACTGAGTGTCAGCAAAAACTCTCCCCAAGTGTGTGTTCAGTTTGGAATAGTCTGACAAGCAAAGTGCATTTTCAGTTGGTAGAAGATAAAATACCGTGGAAAAATTCCTGTGTGCCGTTGATGATGGTGGATCCTAGAGCACGAGTTGCCTCAGTTCACAGACAGTAGCACTGTGGTGAAGGTGGCCTCTGCTTGCACAGTCTTTGACACGTTGTTTTCTCTGGGTGCTTTGTATCTGTATACCCAAGGACATCTGTGGACCACAGGTTAAAAATCACTTTTTGGGATGAGGTAATAGTGCTTCAATTTCTGCTGGTGTTTCCTTCCATGTGGCTTGCACAGGAGCGTTCTCTGGGAAGCTGACTGTAGAAATGCTTCTTCGCAGACAGCAGTCTTGTAGGGTTGCAGCTGAACTGGCCATCTCCTGCTGATTTGTGGTCTGCATCACAATGCTCCAGCTCCTAACGGCAGCACTGCCTAACCTCATAGGTCTGTAACCTCTAGAAAGGCTTATCCTGCCAAGTGGCTCTGTTAGGATCCACATGTAAGAGATGCTGATGGGATGCAGCAGACAGGGTGGAGGTGACAGGGAGCTGTAGATGTCAGCCATGCTCAGCAGCCCATGCTCCATAGCTGCCTGGCAGTTAGTGGGAGTTCACTGGGACTTGTCATATACGGTAGGATAGAAGTGGTGGGAATGGTGTCATTTCTTCTCTGGGACCTGCATCAACAATTTTCCTCTCGGGGTGAGGGAAAGCCTCTGTGCAGAGGCTGTGCCCTGCAGGATCTCAGGGAGCATCCTGGAGCACAGTCGGCTGACAGTTTTCCCATCCCCAGGATGGATTCTTGTCAGATCTGGAATTTCCTGTTTGGTTTCTCTCCTGACGTCTCTCCATTTAAACTCTGTCCAGAACACAGCAATTAAAACTCCTGTGCACACCAAACAGTGTTACGCCAAAATCTCTCTGAGTTGCTTTGGGTCTCATGGTCTACCACAGAGGTGCATGTGTGGTAGCTCTGTTTCTCTGCTCCTCAAGCCCCTAACAGAAAGGAATCACTCAAAAATAACAGCATCTGGCTTAGGGAGCAACAGAGTGCAATTTTTACAACAGTTTAAAGCTCCAGAACTATTTTGTTGTAGTGTCTTGACTGTTTCTGTCAGAAGCTTTTTGGGTATGTTTTTGTTTGGGTTTTTTTGCTTGTTTTCTGAAGGTCTAAGGCTTTGGGGACAGCAGTGCAGATCCTGCAATCTTCCTGATCCCCTTCAGGAAGGGTGTTGGGGGATGTTTTCACTACCTTCCAGGTCCCTACAATTTGCTTCTTGCATTCTTGCTTCTGTCATGTTTCCATTGCTCCTTCCCAGCAGTGCATTGTCTGAGGCCAGGCCATCTGTTTCTGGAGCCTGTCTTGGGCCGCTAGCTCTCACAGCTTTCCATTAGGTCCTGAAGAGCAAGATTGGTGGCCTTTGCGGTGTGGGGCCTTCATGATCACTGTCTGTCCTCCCTGTCTCACCTGCCTTTTTCCTTCTCTCCCCACCTGCAGGTCCGAGCCGTACCGGGTGCAATGAGCGCTCCGTGCCGGCCCTGCCATGGAAGGCTGTGACTCGCCCGTCATCCCCGGGAAGGACAATGGGTGCGGCATCCCTCAGCACCAGCAATGGACTGATCTCAACAGCGCCCACCTCCCCGACACGGCCGGCAGCATGGAGCAGCCCGCGGCGGAGAGCCGCGGCCCCCTGGACAGCCTGAGGGTCCCTTTTCCCGAGCGCGTCCCAGAGAGCAGCGCGGCGGCCGGCCCCGGCCCCGAGCCCACTGGTAAGGAGGTGAGCTGCGGGCAGTGCGCGGCCTCCTTTGCCGCCCTGCAGAGCTACATGGAGCACCGCTGCACCGGCAGCCGCCCGCCCCCGCCACCCAGGGGGGAGAGTGGGAGCGAGAGCAGCGAGGACGGCGAGGAGGAGAGTGACGTGGAGAACCTGGCTGGCGAGATCTTCTACCAGCCTGACGGCTCGGCCTACATCGTGGAGAGCCTCAGCCAGCTGGTGCAGAGCGGGGGCGGCAGCGGGGCTCTCCCCTCGCTGCTCCCGAACTCTCTGCCCAAGCAGGGAGAGCCCTCTGCCGCTGCTCCCGTCTACCCACAGATCATCAACACCTTCCACATAGCCTCATCCTTCGGGAAGTGGTTTGAGGGCTCAGACCAAGCCTTCCCGAATACCTCAGCCCTGGCGGGCATCAGCCCCGTCCTGCACAGCTTCCGCGTCTTCGATGTGCGACACAAAAGCAACAAGGATTACCTGAACAGCGACGGTTCTGCCAAAAGCTCCTGTGTATCCAAAGATGTTCCCAACAATGTGGACCTGTCCAAATTCGATGGCTTTGTGCTCTACGGGAAGAGGAAGCCCATCCTGATGTGTTTCTTGTGCAAGCTCTCCTTTGGGTATGTCCGCTCATTCGTGACCCACGCGGTGCACGACCACCGAATGACTCTGAGTGAGGAGGAGCGGAAAATTCTTAGCAATAAGAACATCTCCGCTATCATCCAAGGGATAGGCAAAGACAAGGAACCCCTTGTCAGCTTTCTGGAACCAAAAAACAAAACCTTTCAGCACCCTCTTGTTTCCACAGCTAACCTCATAGGCCCTGGACACAGTTTTTATGGTAAATTCAGTGGCATTTGCATGGAAGGTGAGCAGGCCCTCCAGGCTGGGGCGGCCGGCGGAGCGGAGCCGCCGGCAGCAGCAGGCGTCCTGGCCCCTGGCGCACTCCTCAACCTGGGTGGGCTTACCAGCTCAGCTCTGAAGACTCCCATTACCTCAGTCCCCCTGGGCCCACTGGCTTCCAGTCCCACTAAATCCTCAGAAGAGAAGGACCCTGGGGTGGCCGAGGGGGAGAAGCAAGAGGGGGGTGACCAGGACAGCCTCTCAGAAAAGGCAGAGCCGGTCGAGGAGGAAGTGGAGGAGGAGGAGGAGGAAGTGGAGGAGGAGGAGGAAGAAGAGGAGGAGGAAGAGGAAGAAGAGGAGGATGATGAGGGTTGCAAAGGACTGTTTCCGAGTGAGTTGGAGGACGAACTGGAGGACCGGCCCCAGGAAGATGCTGGGACTGTGGCAGGCAGCAGCAGCAGCAAAAAGGACCTTGCTCTCTCAAACCAAAGCATTTCTAACTCTCCCTTAATGCCTAACGTGCTCCAGACCCTGTCACGGGGCACAGCTTCTACTAGTTCTAATTCTGCTTCTTCCTTTGTCTTTGATGGTGCAAACAGGAGGAATCACTTAAGCTTTAACAATGAGGGTGGCGGAGCCAGCGTGGCAGAGGGCAGCAGGAGGCTGGACTTTATCGATGAAAGTGCCAATAAAGACAATGCCACAGCACCAGAACCAAATGAGAGCACAGAGGGCGAGGAGGGGAGCTTCATCTCCCATCACCAGCATGCTGGCCCCCTCTGTGAACTTGGGGGTGGGGAGTGCCCCTCGGGGAGTGGCGTGGAGTGCCCAAAGTGCGACACGGTCCTGGGCTCCTCACGGTCGCTGGGTGGCCACATGACTATGATGCATTCTCGCAACTCATGTAAGACACTCAAGTGTCCCAAGTGCAATTGGCACTACAAGTACCAGCAGACTCTTGAGGCGCACATGAAGGAGAAACATCCCGAGCCGGGTGGCTCCTGTGTCTACTGCAAAAGTGGGCAGCCACACCCACGGCTGGCACGGGGTGAGAGCTACACCTGTGGTTACAAGCCCTTCCGCTGCGAGGTCTGTAACTACTCCACTACTACCAAAGGCAACCTCAGTATTCATATGCAGTCTGACAAGCATCTCAACAACATGCAAAACCTGCAGAATGGAGGGGGAGAGCAAGTCTTCAGCCACAGCGCTGGGGCGGCGGCTGCGGCAGCCGCAGCTGCAGCCGCTGCAGCCGCCAACATCGGCAGCACCTGCGGGACCCCCTCCCCCACCAAACCAAAAACCAAACCTACGTGGCGGTGCGAGGTGTGCGACTATGAGACCAACGTAGCTAGGAACCTTCGTATTCACATGACCAGCGAGAAGCACATGCACAATATGATGCTGCTTCAGCAAAATATGTCCCAAATCCAACACAACCGGCACCTGGGCCTTGGCAGTCTGCCATCCCCGGCCGAGGCCGAGCTCTACCAGTACTACCTGGCACAGAACATGAACCTTCCCAACTTGAAGATGGACAGCACTTCCTCAGATGCACAGTTCATGATGGGTGGATTCCAGCTCGATCCCACCAATCCCATGGCAACAATGGCTCCATCTCTAGGTGAGGCTGAAGGGTTTTCCACCGTGTCCGTGTGTGAGAGAGGGATTGTGTTTGTGTTACTGCAGAACTCTCATGTGCGATCTGGGCACTGCATGCCAAGTCCCTTCCTTCTGTCTCTGCAGCCCCCTCTGTAATGCGGCCACAGTGCCATGAGTTGACTCTCTGTGGTGGTCAACAGTGGAGACTACACAGTGGAGACCTTTCTACTGCGTTCTCCCAGACCAGTTTTTCTCATCCTGGGAAAATATGTTACACTTCTGGTACGTTTTCTAACAGTTCTAGAAGGCAGCTAATGAAACAGTAGACATGGCTTACTGTTGACATGCATTGCATGTTCCTCCTCATTGTGGAAGGCATCCCTACTACAGTGTTCTCTCGTGATTTTTTCCTTCATTTGGTCAGAGGTATGAGTGGGTGCCTTTGTGAGAGGGTCTGATCAGCTGCTGGGTGCTCTCACAGGCAGATGTTGAGTTGGTTTGTGTGCTGTCTCATCCTGAGAAGAAAAGGTGAGAGAGTTTTAAGTGTTATAATGAACTCGGTGGAAGGGATGGTTGGTGTTCCTCTGCTGAAGAAACTGAGCTGAAACTGTTCTTCAGATGCCAGCATAAGGATACAAGATTCAAGGCTTGGCCAGATGAGCATTACTAAACTGGAGGGGAATGTCTAGAGAGAAGCAGCTTTTTTTTATCTCTCATCAGATGGCAAATCACTTTAAACTACCAAATGCGTTTTTCCTGACAAGAAGCATTCACCGTGTTTGCGTTGGCACAGGGCAGGGGCACACCCTGTCCCTGTACAATTTAGCCCAAGAATTAGACTTAGAGGTAGAGGGTCAGATCCATTAGGTTCGTGCCCCAGGCTGTTGCATGGCCCAGGGCTGGCCGTAGCTCTGTCAGTGTCCACATGCTTCCTGGTCCAGCGTGTTGGAACTTCACTGTGCCCTGTGATGGGAGCTGGTGCAGAGCAGGACCTTCAGGTGTGGCAGACACTGACTGAATTTGCTGCTGTCTCTGTGGTGTTTTGTTGCTGCTGAGAATTCTTCACAGTGCCTTGGGAAAGCACATGAAAGAAATGTGCTGCTTTACCTGCTTTGCTTTGAGCTGATCTCTATGCTGCACTCTGCCCTCCCTAACCTTGTCCATCCATTGATGCTGTTATTACTGATGTGCTCCATTACTGCTTCATTGGTCTCATGCATGTTCTCCTTTCCTTCAGCTATTCATAGTACAGTTTATTATTAGTCTAGAAGGACATGAAAGTCATATGAGAGAACAACACCGCAAGATACAAAAGAAAAAAGTAAAAAAAAAAAAAAGAGGAGAAAACTGAGGAACTCACTCAAGTGACTATAAATTAATTATCTTTTTTTTTTCCTGTGGTGTCCCAGCTTGCATCTTCAGGAGGTCAAGGACACAGTCTTTAATTAGTGTATTTTCAATAGCTGCAAGTTGCCAACAGATGTAATAGTCATTTGTAATACAGCTTGTAGAGTGTAAAGTTAGTGTCATCTGTGCTGGGTTCTTTGGAAGACACCCATTTGGAGCTCACAGCCCTTCCTTGCCAAGCACAGGGGAGCTGGCATGAGAGAAGTTGGGAGTGTTTTAACTGAAGCCTCCTAAAGTGCATGACAAGACCTTGAGTGGATCTGAGCTTGCCTGGAGAGTGATTTTTGAATTGTACACTTGATGATTGCAAGTCTCAGCTGAGGATTACAGGGAGAGACCCTTCCTGTGTCACTAAGCACTTGACACAAGCTCAGCTCTTTAGACTCCTATATACACACTGTGAACTTTGCTAGACATGAAGCAGATTTTTCCCATTTTTACACTTCAGTCCAAAAACTGGATTTGAGTAGAATATTAATTCAAGAGTTTGCTTTGGGGTTTTTACTACATGATGTGTTCAGAAGAGATTTAAAGAGAGGATTTCAGGATACATCCTAAAAGGGATGGTTAGAAAAATCACTACGGTTAGGAGATACGGACCATAGAAGGCAAGTGGTGGGTTCCCAGCTCTTCAGATACTTAGTGAGCAGGTACACAGGGAGTAACTGCACAGAGGATATAATTCTGCTGTAGCAGGGGGATAGAGAGAGTGGATCAAGAAAAAAGAATGTTGACTGCTCTGGTGGAAAGACAGGTTCCTGACAGTGCATGCAGATGGGACTTTCCATCTCCAACCCATTCTTTGTGTGAGCTCAAGATCTGCTTGATGAAGGTGAGGTGCTGTTCTTCTAACAAACTCAGCATTCAAGTTGTCTTGAAGATTGTGCTATTGCATTTCTGTAGGAAAAACAGTAGCACATGTGCTGCCCAGAGCTGTGGTCTGCACCAGCTGTGGTTGTGTGCTTTCCAAAAAGTGTGTGCGGTTCTGCCTGAACTTTCAGGTGTCCTCCCAGTGTTGGCTGCTTCTCAGCAAGCAGGTTGAAACATAGGAAAACTAAAAGTGAAGGAAATAAAATGTCTGGTTTTGGTTGACTGGGTAGCTGTTGAGCTGAAGGTTCCTTTAATAAGATTATTAAGCTAAGCTATGATGTAGGAGCAAGGTAAAATACCAAAAAGCTGCAGGAGGAGCACAGAATGTCTTAAAAATGGAAAAGGAGAGCAAGATGGAGCAAAGGTCCCAAGAAGAGGCTGATGGTTGATCTCTGTGCTTTGGCATAAAAAGTTAATGCTAGAAAAAGAAAGTCTTTGTGTCCACATCTCCCAGGTGCTCTGATGTAAATAAGGGCTTACTGCATTCGTTTACGTGCATAAGAGTTCAACTCTTGGTTTGAAGAGCAGATCTGACACTTAAAGACAGTAAGCATCCTGCTGGCTTTCCTTGACATGCTCTTGCACTTTCATTAGTAATTGTGGTTGTCTTTTCCTTGGGCATCTTGCCAACACTGGGTTTAGGAGACTTTCCACCATTTTGAGCTCTTGGACAAGAGATGAGATCTCATAGTTCAGGAGTGGCACTTACAGATTGTTTTGCTGTGTTCTGTGTTGTTGCCCCTCTGACACCAGTGTGGTGGCCTGACTGGAACACTCCATCACTTGGACTTGCCACTGTTGGCCTTTATTTGCTTGGCATAGAGGGTGGTCAGGTACTGCGTGAGGTAGGAAAGAAAAGAACAGGATAAAAGTGTTCTGCTGTTCTTGAAGTGGCCACAGAGACTTTCAGAGCAGTGCTGAGGAAATCATCCTCTGAAAATTTGTAGGCTTTTCCTTACCAACTTTTATGGGCTGAGGGTTGGGTGCTTCTCCTTCAGCGAGTAGGTAAGAAGAGCTGTTGTGGCCCTTTCCCAGCCTTACGCACCAGCCATGATGTTTTTTTTCCTTCAGACATGGTACTGACCAGCAGTGCAGAGAGATCAGTGCACTGACAGCTGTGCTTGGCTTTCACCGGGTATGATGGTGGGTGCAGGGTTGCGCCAAGAGCAGCACATGTTCTGCTCTGTGCTTCTCTTCTGGCAAGTAACAAATCCAGCTCTTCTGACCTCTTTCTCCCTTTTTTCCTTCGTGCAGTGGGTGGAGAGATCCCCCTGGACATGCGGTTAGGTGGTGGACAGCTGGTGTCTGAGGAGCTAATGAACCTGGGTGAGAGTTTCACGCAAACAAATGACCCATCGCTGAAGCTCTTCCAATGTGCTGTGTGCAACAAATTCACTACAGATAATTTGGACATGCTGGGCCTCCACATGAACGTGGAGCGTAGCCTCCCTGAAGATGAGTGGAAGGCTGTGATGGGGGACTCGTACCAGTGCAAGCTGTGTCGCTACAACACACAGCTCAAGGCAAACTTCCAACTCCACTGTAAGACAGACAAGCACGTGCAGAAATACCAGCTGGTAGCACATATCAAGGAGGGTGGCAAGGCCAATGAGTGGAGGCTGAAGTGTGTGGCCATTGGGAATCCGGTACATCTGAAATGCAATGCTTGCGACTACTACACCAACAGTCTAGAGAAGCTGCGTCTCCACACAGTGAACTCGAGGCATGAGGCCAGCCTGAAGCTCTACAAGGTAAGAGTTGTCTTTGCTTCATCTTCCTTCACTGCTCAAGTGCTGGAACAGAGGATAATCTCTTCTGAACCGTGGTGGATTATGATCCTTTGGAGATGAGCTGCTCAGATCTTTCCAGTGAGACCCAATCTCACTTGTGTGGTACTGCTTTTCAAACTGTGTTCTGGTAGCAGCTGTGGTTGTTAAAGCCTTAGGCCAATAAGTGTTCATATGAAGGTGCTTTCATGGGGGCTTGTATGTCTTGTAACAGTGCATATAAATGATTCTTTTACACAAAAAATCAACAGTCACTGCTGAAAACATCATCGTGTGAGGTGGCATTTGCCATGCTTTTGTTGGATGTTTTCCGTAAGGCAGTTTGTTAACCCTTACAAAGATGCTTCATGAGCTTGAAGGCTTTTACTTGTGTCAGTGTTCATCCTGGCCCTGAGGTGGCTGGGTAGAAGGAGTGGGAAGGGTGCAGGAAGACGGCTTCTGTCTCTGTCCCATTTTGGCTCTGTGTATGCTACTGCTGGGATCTGTAGGCAAAATATTGCTTGAAGCTGAAAAAGAGAGAAGGCTGGAAGAGAAGCCCACGTACACGTGTGTGTGCTTGACTGTGCACGTGGACAGACTGTATTTGGAGGCACTGCAGATTTTCCACAATATTTCGCCTGTGACTGCCACCTTGTTTCCTTTACTTTTTTTTTTCCTCATTTTGTCTTCTTGATAACCATCTTCTCTTTCATGCCTTGTTTCTCTCGCTCACAACCCCTCCCCTCGCTGGCCTGAGCCCTGTGGGCTGTAACCCAAGAGGAGCTCCGGATACAGTAAATAGTCCTTTCACTTGTGCAGCAGAATTGCTCCAGACGTTTCTATTGATTTTCACTGGACTTAAAGCTTCACCTTTTTCTCTAATCATCCCATAATGGCTTTAGTATGAACAATCAGGTACGAATTGCCATAAATCTAAGCAGCTGCATACCTTCTATTCACACGTGCTCTCCTCTCATTGTCTACTCATTTCTCTCAGGCTTTTTTATGTTATTTCTGTCCTCATCCTTTTCCTGCTCTCCCCCAAATGTGGTGAGATTTCTGATATGTAAGTATATATACACTGTGTGTGTATATATATATAGGCTGTATTTTGTGCTTCTTAATTGTTTCTTTTCATATTTTCCTTTATATAATGGGAACTTAAAACTTGATATTGGACTGGGCCCACGCTGTGGTTCAGACACATTAGGTTTCAAAACTCCTGGATTTTCCCTAGGAATGAGCAGTTCCAGCAAATTCAGAGAGGAAAGAGACAGCCAGGAGCGTCACAGAAGGTTTGCCTTGAACTGTGGTGGTTGGACCTTCCTGGAGTTGATGAGGAACTGCTCAGAGGATGAATATATTCCTGCTGAGCTCGCTGTTGAGGCCAAGATTGCTGTAACGATAGCTAGTACCATCATCAGCTGGGATTCAGCATAGCACAATAGAGCCTGGCTCTGAAATTGGTCAGGTCTACATACACGCCTCTGCTCTCAGAGGTGCAGGAGGGATGACCCAAGAGAGTAAAATCTGCTTGGAAAGTGGGGGCAAGAGAGTCCTAGGGAGATTTTAAAAAGCCAGTTGAGGAATTGGATCTCCTCTGTGGAGTTTGATTTGGGGTACAAAAGAGTTGTTTGAAAGCTCCGTTACCAGTTTTCACACATAATATTGTTCTCTCAAATATACATTGCAAAGGTTTAAAAATTCTTTATCTAGGCATGAAGTCTGTTGTGTAGTCCATATCCTAGCTTTCCAGTATGCCTATATGAAGTGTCTGTAGCAGGGGACAGCAGGCAGTGCATTTATAGTGTCTCACTCAAGCATAGCTGGGATCAGTGTTTGACTTCATGGAAAAACCTCTCCATGGATCAGGCGACCTTCCACGCAATTCTTCCAGTCTTTGGAGGGGTTATTGTGTCGTGCCTCTTTGATAGCTGGCAAGATGCAGTGGGAGGGGGGGTAGTTCACAGAATGGTTTCTCCTCTCTCAGGCCTTGGTGTGGTCTGCAGTAAATTGAGATTGATTGGATGTTATTTTTCCTCTTGCTAATGTAATCCATTAGCCTGGCACATGCATAATCAGTTTAGAGCACAGTTAACTGGATGTAATCGAGTTCTTCCCTGCCTGCTGGAGAAAATCCTCTCCAGATGCTGCTGGGTGAGAGCACATACTGGGCTTATCACACACAATCCTCCTTATTCTGCTTTTTTTACCATTTTTCTCTTAAATCACATGTTATTGGCTGCTTGCATTGCCCAAGAGCCACTTCTGTTAGTGCTACTTGCTGCCAAAAAATGTGATCTGGAGACACTGTTAGCCTGTAGTCTGGCGAACCTTTTAAGTCTTCTCCTGCAATGCTTCCAGTGCTGGATGAGGAGGTCTGATCTTCTGCTGCCATCTTCGTCCTGCACATTGCAATAGCTTCATCAGACCTCCTCCCATGCCAGTGGGGGGTTGGGCAGGTTTGCTGCAGTGAGATCCTTGCTTACAACAAGAAACTGGAAGGGTCTGATAATCTTTCTTTTATTGTTCTCCTGGAATTCCTCCTGTCCCCCTAAAATCTTGTGACTAAACTGGAAATTCTGTCACTTACCTTGCACTTGCTGGGGCCGTGTGGTACTTGTGCCTCTTGCTGTGACCACTTACCTCCTTGGTACAGCTGGAACCAAGAGAACCACTGTAAATGTGTGTGTACTTAAATTTTTGAGGTGGGTATATTGGCTTGAGGTAGATGATAGGTTTTGAAGAGTCTGCATCTCTTGGCTAGGACAGCCTGGTGAACGCAGTGAGATCTGGCTTGAGTTACATTGATGGTTGTAAGCAGAGAGGCAGAGACTGTGCAAATGTCTTGATGAGTGCAGGCTCACTGTAACAGAACATGTCTCATCACCTTGTGACCAGAAAGGACTAGATCAGACTTGAAGCAGAGCAGTGTTCCCCACATCTTGAAGAGGTCAGGCACGGGTTCCCGGCATTTATTGCACAGGTGGAATTTCCAGAAGAAATTAATCTGCTCAAGCAAGAGCCAAGTGTGGACATTTCCTACAACTTCCTGAAAATCTCTAGTTCAAAACCTACAACTCAAGAGGAAGTTTAAACAAAGAACTACTGAAGAAACACATTGCTGGCCGGACTGCCAAGTGAGTGCATTCAATGAGTTCATTCACTGTCTTCCTTTTCAGTCTTTCCAAGTGCTGAGTTGACTTTTTTAGGGAATATGGAGTCTAAAGGAGAGGGTTTGGGTTACATGATGCCCTACATAGAGGTCCTTTGTTAACTAGCAGATGAAGAGCATGCAGGAAAACCACTCCTTACTATGAGTACCCAAGACACTAGCAGTGATAAAACTTTGTGGATCTGTCCTGACCTGGAGAGAGAAATGAAGTGGCCAATGAAAAGGAAAACAGAAGGTACAGCTGCAGACACAGCAGAAGGTGGTGGGAGGTCCCAGTTCTACTGTGAAGTGGCCTGTGTCCCATGTGTCCTATCCTGCCTGTCCCACAGGCGCAAGAGTGTGAGCAGCTCCAGGGAACACAGGAGGAGCTGCAGCGAGATGTTGAGCTGTGCTGTGCTCTGGAGCCAGGCTCTGATGTTCCAGCTGAGGACAACACAGGAGACAGAGCAAAACCAAAAGCATATGTTGTCTGTGGTGTTAATCAAAAAGCTGTGGTGGGGCTGTCTTAAATGAAGATACTGATCAAATGGGCAACTGTGGAAGCTGATGGAGAGGAGGATAACCCAACGATGCTGCAGTGTGTGTAGGCGTGACAGAGGAGTTGGGGTGACAGTGAATATTAACTTGACTCCAGTAAAATAACCTGAAGTCCCCAGCAGTGATTTACATCACATAATTAAGAAGAGCATACGACGATGGTGCCTGTGACATGCTAGTGAAAAGTTGACAGCCTGCAAGAGAAGACAGTTTTTTAGTGACTACTCTGCAAACGGGGTGAATGAAGCATTGTGGCAGCATTTGATGCAGTGACTGAACTTCTGGAGGCTCTAAGTGTCAGCTTGAAGAAACTTGTTGGAAAAACACCAAAATATTTTAATCCCAGATGATGCACAGAATATTGTACGAGATGTAGTTACTGAATGACAACGGTAATGCATTCAAATTCAATATCCTTTCATAACAGACAAACAGGGCATTTACCATAATAGTATCTAGCTTTGAAGCTAAAGCTTAAAGGAAAAAGGCTGAGCTACTGTTAAAGAAATTAAAAGGGTGTGATGTGTGCAGGTCACAGAGGATTTACATAAAACCACATTAGGTGCTTGTGTTAAATGTATACTACCCATGAGAAAAAGTTGAAAACAGAGCAGTGGGGAGACCCTGCCAAAGTCCACAGTAAGTCCAACATGATTAAATAGGAAAGTATTTCAAGGGGAGGTAGAAGAAGGAAGAGGAAAGGAGGACCACAGTATGGGGAGGGGAAGGAGGAGTGAATAATTCTGCCCCATGTTTCAGAGAAGAACTGAAAGAAGCCTTTTTATATTGTATAAATCCAAGAGGTGGTCTCGGATGGAGCTACCGGTGAAGGAAGAAGTCAGTGGGGTTACCAGGACTATTCACTAGAGAGTTCTGCAGGAACCTGCACATGAAATGGCAGACTCCTGGAAGTGATGTGTGCCAGAAACCACAAAGCATTAAGTCAGCAAATTGATAGAAAGTATAATAAGCAGAGTCCTACTAGGCATATGGATTAGAAAGGGGGAAAAGGAGGTTTTGGAGGAGAAGGCTCTGCTGGCAGTGCTCACTGTCTGAAGGAGTCAAGCAGCCTTCAGGCAGGGCTGGGGTGCGCCGGCAGAGTCTTTGCCAAGATTCTTCATGAAGAGCTCTTAAGCAAAGATGTGGTTATTGTCACTGGGGGAAAACGTCTGGATTGATAGTGAGGTGAAGAATGAGAAATTAAAAGAAAAACTGACTTTCCACAATGGAGAAAAAAGGTTAGAGACACATGGGTTTTTCCCTTTTTTTTTTTTTTTTTAAATGATCCAAGAATGAAGTAAAAAGCAAGGTTAAAATTCTCCTGTAACGTACAAGTATGTAGACTGCTTAGATGCGAGGCTGGATGACAGTTGGAAAAGAACTTTACAACACTAAGTGGTTTCACAGGAAATGATAGATGAAATTTGGTGTCACAGAGCGTTGGAGGAATGGAGGGCAGACAGCCCTAATGTGGATGTCTGGGATTCTCTCCCTGTTTCCCCATCACGGGATGGGGAAGGAAAAGAGAGTTTAAAATTGCTCTTCCTGCCAGTGAGATGTGGAGTCATTCCTCATCTCTTTGAAAACATTAACTCAATGATCAGTGACAAACACAAAAGCAAGGCTAAAACACGGTAACTGTGCAAATTCCTGATTTGCCTGATGGTTGAATGTTGTGTTGAATTCAGCTTGTTTTAGGAAGGATTAATAATAACTAGAAGCAGTCCAGAGAAAGTGGCAGGGATGATAGCTGGCTGGAATGACTTATGTGAAGATGATAGACTTCGGATTTAGCTTGACACATGAATCCAGAATGGAGCAGAAGGAGGTATATAGGCAACAGCTGCTTACCTTTTTGTCCTAGAAAAGAAGAAAAGGAGCTACTGGTACAATTAGCAACAGGTTTAAAGTGGAAAAAAAAATCAAAATCTGATTACTTTTCCTTTCTGGATTAGTGTGAGTTAAGAATGCTATGGTTCTGCAGTGAGGTAGTGCTAAGAGTCTCCTCATCCCACCACCTGGCTCACAGTCGGTGTTTCCCTGTAGGGCTTCAGTGTAGGAAAGTTCTATGTTTTGTCATGTAAAGGATTTTAAAGAAATATCTTGGGGTTTCAAGCTTTAAAAAGATCATAAAATTAACGGCATCAGTGAGAAGCAAATAAAAGCAGTTCTTGGCTTTTGCCTCCAAGATACGGGAAACTAACATGGAAAGGTTTTGGATTTTTCCTCCTCAATGTCTTTTAATCATCCTTGCAGAAGTTTGGTAAACACGGTGTAGTCCATCCTTCTGCAGCTGCTGGTGCAGAGGTCTGTCTACTGTCACACAGAGGACAGACAGAGAAAGCTCTGCCTTGGCCCTTGCCAGCAAGTGGTGGCTCTGCCATCAGCCCCAGCTCCAGCCCCAGCAGGGCTGCGGCAGAGCTCAGCTCACTGCTGCCAAAGCCACTGGTAGCTGCTGTGATTCCTCTTTGAAATACCCAAGTGATTTAACGAAAGCAAAAGGAAACATGTTTGGGTTTTGATTTTTATCAAAAACTTCCTTCGATCTCTGCCTTTTAAGGTTCTTAGGGTAAAGTTGCCCACAAAGAGTCTGTCGTGCTTTTTACAGAGGATTTAGAGCTGTATTAACCTTTGATTTACTCTCTCTCTGCCTTCTGTGTGTTTTGGGTTTATTTTTGCAAGTTTATCTTTTGAACTGCAGATGCAGCATCAGAGCTCTGAATTACACTCATGAGTAACATGAAATGTACCAGAAGCCTGTTTAAATTACAGAGTATAAGGGACTTTTAGCTGATTTCCTACAAGGTCTTAAGTTAAAATTCTAACGGCAGCTTCACAAGTGAAATGCCCATTTAAGTCTCCCCACAAAGTTGTTTTTAAAGCTGGTCTCCGAAACCTTTAATTCACATCTGCCATCCCGCAGTCTTGGGTAAACTCAGAATGAAAGATGAGCTTGTGAGCTGAAGCGTCTCTGAGTGTGCTTAAATCTGGAATGAACTTGGAGCCTTGCTGAAGTCAGAGCCAGAGAAACTTGGTGAACTACAGCCTGGTCTGCAGACATGGTGAGTGGGAGTGGAGAGCGCTTCTGGAGCTGGACCCTGTGCCTGGTGGGCTCAGCTCCTGGACAGGGGTCAGTCTCCGCAGCCCCAGCAGCACTCTGCAAGCTCCTGGACTTAAAAGACTTCCAAGCAGTACTTTGCTTCTACCCAAAACTGTTTTTCTCAGTGCGGGCAATTCCAGGAGGAGCAAACCCCTGTGATCTGGTTCTACTTTTGTGTCCTGTTGGGTTTGCCAAGTATTTTAATTAAAAAACCCCACTCGCTATCTGGTTAACCCTTTCAGAAACCTCCCTCTTGGGTCTGCACGCTTCTCAGAGTGACAGATTGCTCCCTCACATCACCCTGTCATTAAGCTAGGTTTTTACCTTCCTTTAGGTATGTAATGATGAAGTGCATTACTATAGGATCACGAAATTTACACTTACTTTGTACTGTGTTTTGAAAGGTTTGAAATCAAAACTGTTGAGAATGCACAGCGCTGCTTGCTCTATGTTTTATTTATGGACTTCAGTCACTTAGATTTTTCTTTCAACAGCTTTCCAGTAAGTACTGAGCCATGTGCAACCAACAGCTTAGTGAAGAAACCACCCTGTAAAAGCAACTTGAATAACAAATGAGGGAGACTTCAGCTGGAGCAGGGAAAGTGATCACACAGCAGGAGCTCAGAGTTAGACAAAACAGAGCTAAAGGCTCTGTCAAACAGGATTTAGAATTCAAAATATTGGTGAGAATGTGTTAAAAAACCCAAACAAACAGAACCCAAGAAAACAAAACCAAGCAACCAAAAAACCACCTTGACAAGCTTTTATCCTGATCTGCATGAACTGATGATTTTTTTGCTGCTTCTCTAGCAGTCACTTGTGAAATCCTGGCAATAGCTGCTTGGGTTTGGCTTCTCTTACCTCTCCACGAGGGGTGGTTGGTGAGGAGAGGCCAAGTGCAGGGGAGTGAGAAGGGCCTTGCAAAGCTGTCCTGGACTTCAGCTGTTCTCTCACCACAAGATATTGTCATTTTGATGAGGCCTCAGTGTGACTCTTGTAGGACCTTTCCCCATGCATGATGCCAGTTTTGTCTGCGATTATGATTCATTTCTTATCCCAGTCATTTTGGAAGACGTCGTTAAATATTTAAATTTCAAAGAGGAATTTTCCCCATTTCAGATAGTGCTTGTTGTACAGACTTACAGGGTGAGGACAAGGCAGTTATGGTCATTGCTGTGATGCAGGGCAGTCATCAGAAGCTATCACAGACCTTGCTGTGGTGGTATAAGCTGTCAGTGACCTACTGTCCCTCCTATACTGATGTGGGAGGTTGCTGCTTTTCAGAGGAGAGCATGGAGGGTGAACCTGTGTCAGGGTTTCTGGTCTGGACCTGAAAGACCTGCATTTTTTTCCCAAATAATCAGCCACTATGAGCACAAGCTGGCACTGAAGTGTGTATGTCCACTTACTCTCAGGCAGGGAGCTCCAGTGAGGAGAGGTGAAGTGAGGTTTGTCTGAAACAGGTAATGGGGCTGGTTTTTGGGGTCTCACCCCAGTGTGTTTGTGAGGGTCTCATCCTGATGTGCACCTGATGCACATAGTTGAAGACAAGCAGGTAGGACTAGAACAAGCCTGGGTGTAGGAGTGCTGGAGTGATCAGGGAGAGGAGCTAAAGGGACAGTTGTGTTGGGGGCTGAAGCTTGTGAGGGAAGTTGCAGTGTTGGGCTTGTAAACCTTGCCTTGCCAGTGTCTGCTGGAATCTGTGCTCGAGTGGTTCCTTGCTGGGTGGTCCTGTGCTCCTGTCTGGGCAGTCATGTTCCTCTTTGGGCAGTGTGCCTCCAAGAGCTGCGAAATGCTCTTAGCTCCCTTTCCTGGTTTGGGGTGGGGTCAGGCTTTCAGCACTGTGTGTCCTGGCCAGGTAACACCAGTGCAGCTGCAGCCTTTCTGACGATGAGCTTATTAAATAATGGATGGCCATTCATTAACATCCATCTCTAGTGGTGGCTTGATTTGTAAGCTGGGAAGGAGGCCATAAGGTGCTTTCCCCAGCCTGTTCCATGTGACATGGTGTGAACTGCTGATTTCCGTTCGGCTGTGCTAGTGCAACCGGGCTACAAGGCACTTTGTCATCTTCTCTCCTGGGATAACTAAGCTGTCTCTGAATAAAATTTTGTAGCAGTTAAAGCCCCCAAAAATTACTGCAGAAGCAGCATGGGAGGTTCTGTGTTTGCTCTTTCTTAGGAAATTCATTAAATTGCAATAAATAATGTATGCATAATACATAACTTAATAGCATAATGTTCTTTTGGTCCTACTTGCCAGTCCTAAACATTCTGACCTTGTGCTGCAATGCGTGCAGTCAAGTTCTGCAATTCAGATTAAGCAATATTACACTTGTGCAACAGGTTCTCTGAAAGTTGTGCCTTTGGGTATGGTTGGACAAGCTCTGGTAAACCTTATTGCAGCTGTTTGAAGATATTTGTCTCTGGGTTACGTTGCCTCTCTGCCAAAGAGTGCCACCCACAGCGCAGAGCTGCAGGGCACAGTGCGAGTGTACCGAGCCGTCCCATCCTGCCCTGGTCACCAGGCACCTGAGCACCCCGAGCCAATACGAGGATCTCTGGGCCTGCAGGGCTGCGCTCTGCTGAACAGGTGGTACCCAGATGGTGTCAGCACTTGAAATGGTAGGTTGTTTATTTAAAAGCATAGTGATACCGACTTGCCCCTTGCCACCTTCCAGGAGCTTGCAGGTCCCTCTGCCTGGGTGCGGTAAGCTAGTGTGCTGTGATGTGTTGGGAGGAGCAGAGTCCAGCTTCTCTGGCTCTGGCAGGGACTTGACATGTCTGTGCAGAATAAAGACACTAAGCAGGGTATTGGAGTCAGCTGATTTTTTGTGGTGCTGTATCGTTGTTCTCCTACACTACCTTCCTGCTCCACATTTTGAACCCTTACCGTCGCCATGAGCTGTGAGGAGTTAACAGTCTAGGTGTTGTGGCACACTACAGAAAAGCTGCTGGGATCAACTGGCAGTACGAACACTTGCTTAGGGACTCATTTGATTTATGTTGGGGTTGCCATACAGCTCAGTGTTAGGTTGCTTTTTTTCCTGACACCAGAAATGCATGTCCTGATCCCTTCCTGCCCTCTCTTGTTCTGCTTTTAAAGCTGGGAGGTGGTTTTCTGAGGAGGTACCTGTATTTGGCCATTGAATCACCAGTGGCATGCAGTTAATTCCAGGATCCTGGTTTCCTCTTTGTCCTAAGCATTAGCTGAGAATTTTTCTGCCCAGCTGAGCAGGCTGTGGTGGCTGGACTAGCAGTGCTGTCGCTGTCTTGACACAGGGTTTTCTGACTCCCCCAGTGTCACCTCAGGGCTGTCAGGCTGGGGATGGGGACAGAGAGGGGAGCTGAAGCAGGAGGCAGAGGTCAGGATGCTATGGTCTAACTGGGGAGAAATCAGTAAAAAATCTAAGTTGTGTCCTTTCCTTTCCCTTGCACAGACTTGCCCACGGTACACAACTGGCAGGATTGATGCACGTGGCCTGTTTGGGTTCCACCATGTTGAGGTGGCAGTCAGAGTCCTCTGACCTGCTGCCGTTTATTTCCCTTCAGCTGCCTCATAACCTCTATACTTCATTCCTGCCTCTCTTTCTGAACTGGCGTTACAGTCCTGTCCCACCCACTCCTCTCTGTCTCATGCTTGGAGAACGATGGCTACAAAGAAAATCACCTGGGGAAGTTTCAGGCAGCAGTAGCGAAGCCTATCTCCACAGAGGGGAGGCTAATTACACAGCTAATTAATCCAACAGATGTCACTTTAAATGCCTGTTTCTTTGTGATTCTGTTGCACACATCATGCTGGTTAAACAGACCTCATGGACCTGGTTCAAAATGCCTGTGCAGGCTACTGGAAGCTGTGGGTCCAGGCCCTCATGTGTCCTGTTCGCTCCCTGAGGTTCAAACCAAGGAAGCAGTCCTGGAGACTGGCATCTTGACTGTGCTCCAAAGGGACTGTGCTCAGAGAGATGTGGTTTGATAGTTCTGTTTGGTTTAAAACCTCTGCAGTGGCAGGTGGGAGTGTTGAAGTGGTTGTTTACATTCCTGCCCCAAGCACAGAGGAGACCCTGTCCTGCTGCACTAGCAGCACTGCTTGGCGTGAGGAAAAGGGAGTTTGGAAACCCGAGCCACTCCGGTAAGGTCAGTGGTTCAGACTGAAGGCTGGTGGAGGGCCTGGAGCTTCTTGGCTGTCTGGTGTGAATGTGGTCTGCCCACGTCCTGCAGCCAGCACCTCCTGGGCCATCCAGAGGATTTCCTTACTCTGGTTTCCTAGGGTAAGGAAAAATTAGTGTTTCTCCAATGTCTTTGCTCATAAGGGTGAGGATGTGTCCTGGTGTTGCCCTCAGGAGAAGGGAGAGCAGTTCCTTGTCCTCGTTTAGAGCTGGTTCCTTGCTGCTGAAGTGGTCGCTGTGTCCAGCTCTTGTCACCTCTGCTGAGACTCCTTTGATTTGGTCTTTTGCTGCATCTGACTGCCAGCCTTGGGGATCAGGGATATCTGCTCTGCAGTGACAGTGGTGTTGGCGCTGGTGGTTTTAGATGTAGGTGCGGTGGTATTTTCTCCCCTTTGTGCTATCTGTAGGCTGGTAACATTAAAGCTAGGTGTGAACGCTGCAGCAGCGTGTCCGTCACCCGAGGTAAACTCTGCCACGGTCATACACTGTCACAATGAGAGCGAATGTCCCAGTTTGAGACAGGGGATGTCCTGTTTTCTGGGTCTGTTGGTCTGCTGGCTTCACCTTTTATTGCACTTTCATACTAAGGGAGTCAGAGGATTCCCCACTTCTTACTGAACAGATACCTCCTGGAGACAGGAGGCCTCCAGCGCTGTCTGCTGTGCTGGAGCAGGGCCCACAGGACTGTGCTTGGAGAGTGACTGCTGGAATGGGGAAAGTGACCCCAGTGCTCTGGATGTAACACTCGAGAGTCCTGACGAACAGTGGCTTGAACTGCCTGATGTGAAGGAACCAGGAGAGATAGAGCTGAGGGAGAAGAGCATCTTTCTTGGGGTCTTAACATTATTGGTAAATCACAGTTGGCACACTCAGTTCAGCATAATGGATGTGTTCTCATTTCCCACAGCTGATGAGGATTATATCAGCTTGGTTTAACAGTCTCATTTTCTGCTCCCAGTGCACACTTGTTTTAATGCGTTTCAGTTAATGAGGTAGAAGAGAGAATGAGGTGTTACTGTTTATGTACAGACAGCAAGTCTGTGTAGAGGACTCTAGAGTCCACACAGTCCCTCCCCATTGCTCTCAAAGGGACAGCATTAGCTGGCATTTAGAGAAAATTTATTGGCTGTGGTTTATCCAGGTAAAATTTTTCCCAGTGGTGCACAGTTCTCTCTCGTGCCTGCCTTTATGCGTTATTACAGGCTAGGAGGCATGTCACCAGCAGCCTGTCTGTGGGCAAGAGATGTCCACGAGCTGGGGTGCCCAGTGTCATGTCTCACCAAACAACTCAATATATTTGATGTGGGCAAAGCTGCTGCATTCTGCCTGAGGTTAAAAGTTCACGTGCGCCCTGAAGTGAATTTATGGCTGGGGCACTTCGTACCTCCATTGTTTCGCTGCTGTGTTATGTTTGCAGGTCCCAGCAGGGTCAAGGTTGCTCAGTGCCAGGCTTTGGTTCATAGGCTGGTGCCCTTGGAGCTTCAGCCCTGTGTGGTGCCCTCCTGAGGGCCAGTGTGCCAAGGGTGAGGTGTAGGGATGGGACCCACGGCTCAAGAGAGTGGCCCTGCCTTCCTGAAAAACAGGTTGTCCGTATGCTGATGGCAAATACTTGCCATAGGGTGGCCAGAGCTGTGTCTCTTCCCAGCAGCATCCTGCCTTCCCAGCCCTTGCCCTTCCCTTCCTTGACTGCTGGTGGGAAGAGCCTATAAATATTTAAGGCTGTTATCTAATTGCTGGCTGGGTGCCATGGGCTGGCATCACTTGGCTGACAGCATACCCGAAAAGCCCTGCACATTGTACCGCCTCGGAAGGTAAAGCTGCTGTTGGTTTAAGCAGGAATTAAACAATTACCACGTCTTAGTTCTCCCCACCTTGGGTGGATTGACTCTATAAATTGTCAGCCTGTTGACATTTTAATGTGAATTATGTCATATGGTATCCCCTTTGATTTCAACATGCCTCAGTTTGTAAATACACAAGCCTCTCAAAGGGTTGTGGTTAGCGTACACGCAGGAGGCCTCGGGGGTTTTGGTGGGGAAGGAGCACGGTGCTGGCTCGTCTCTCAGCAGCGAGCGTGCCTGGCACAGCATCTGGCAGCTCCCCAGAGCTCCAGCACATGCAGCCACAGCTGCCGAGGAGCACCACAGGTCTGGAGAGCCCAGAGACCCCCAGTCCTCTTGCTCTGGGGACCCTCCGCGTGGAGCTGCTCCCCATGGCAGGTGTCTCTAGGCCAGCTGTAGAAACCAGGGCAGTGCTGGTGCCCTGCAGAGAGTTGGCACTCGCCTGAGCTCCTGCTGCAATGGGTGTCAGGGTGAGGATGAGCTCCTCGGTCAGCAGTGAAAAAGAGTGCTGGTAGGGGTGGAGCTGCGTGGTCACGCCACAAACTTGTGGGGAGGTGGGTCTAGCTGAAAGCAGCAGAACAGTGAAGGGACTGGAAGGAGGAAGCATAAAAGGCATGTGTGGGTGCGGGGGCTCAGGCAGGACCACATCAAATAGCCACGTGGCATAAGTCTGTGCATGATAGCTCATGCTGTGGCAAAGCTTGTAGGTGCCACCAGGGTCATGCTTCAGGCGGGTCCTGTCCCTTGCCTGGGTTCCTGCTGGGTCTCCTTGTAATCCTGTTCCTGTCCAGCTGTCCTCCTGTCTTCCAGCCTGTGCTGCAGAGAAACTTCTAATTCAGCGAGTCCCAACTTTTTGGATCAGCCTTCCTTTCTCTTTTCAAAACCAGCTCAAAAGAGTTGTTGTGGTCTTCAGGTATGTGCCAGGGAGAAGAAGATCCTTAGGCAGGGTGAGCAGAGGAGTGAGGAATAACTGGGAGCTCTCCTGGGGTGACTAATGCATTCCTCCCTTCAGCTATGACTTACATCCTCCAGCTAAAAGCCTGAGGGTGTCCTAATTAGAGAACTGCAGATTTAATTGTAACGCCCACAGCATTTGTAGGACTGTTTCGTAACTCTGGGGGTGTTGCATACAGATATGCCACTTCAGGACGATGTTTGTACTTCCGTGGGTGGTTGCAGAGTGCAGCTGCCTGTGGTACCTGCTGATGAGCCCAGGGTCAATACTTGTAGGAGGAGGCCTGAAGAAGGACTCTGAATAGTTTTGGCTCTTGACCAGCAGCTGCATTGCTAGAAATGGAGCAGATGCTGATCCATGTGTTGTTCTACAACTCCCTTAGAGAAGTCCATCTGTCCCAGAGCTGGCTCTTGAGCATGCTTTGACTATAAGTGGGAGACATTTAAAGACTTTGGAGTCCTTCTGTAGATGGTTTTCAAGTCATGGGGTCTGTGTTACTGATGGCGTCTGTCTGCCTATGCATGTTTCCTGAAGTCACACAAAGTAGTAACCTTACTTTTATTGTTCCCACCAACTTACATTTGATTTCCTGAGTTTTTTAGTGTATGCACCAGAATGCCCAGACAGACCTATTGAAAATGTCTAACTCTGGGCTGGACAAATGGATTAGCAAAACATGAAACCTGCACGCTATCCTCTTGACACCATGTCCTAACCCCGAGCAGGTATCTTTGCAAAGAAGTTAATCCCACATGGCCACAGAAATGAGAATCTTTGGGCTACTGGAGTAAATGGCGTTACACATGCAATTTTATGAATAGGATTTAGAAATCTGTCATCTCTTCACACTTCTCTGCCATAAGTGGACACTGCTTCCAAAAAAAGATTCTGCTACTTCCATTTTATTTCTGAATTGCAATAGTTGGTAAGCACTCTTAATGCTGATGAGTGAGTCCTTCATAGTGTTTATCATTTACCCTGTGTATGTCTCTACCTTAGCGATTGCAGATAGAGCATTGCTAAAACCAGTAAAACCTGTGCCTGGCTTTTTGTGTGCAGCAGATGCAGATACACTTGAACATCAAGTCACCAAGAACTTGGTGACTTTCCTCACTATGTTGCTCAGTGCTGTGGAGCAATTGCCTGAATTTATATGCACAATTCTTAAGAATCAGTGTCCATTCAGTTCATGGATCCTTCACAACTGTCTTAAACATAAAAAACGTAATTCTTCGAGTTCCCTTAATTCAGCCCTTTGTGTGCAGGCATTATTATATTTTTTAATTAAAAGTATTTACATACATATTTTTCCAGTAGGATTCTTGCCTCGTTCTGTGAATGAGTAATTATTCAGTTTCTTTTTATCTTCCTCTTTCATTACATTGCCCCAGGCCTTGTCTAATACAATCCAAAGCTTTCACTGAATGAAGAATTATTTATTTTCTCATGGGCATTTCTGTGGTGCTCTGTGTTCTGTTTGTGTGTTTCACAGACACTTAATGAACTTACCTTCAGCGCTTGTCTGATATCAGACAGTGCTCCTGTCCTTGAGTTTTGGGTATACTGATGCACAGCAACTGCATCCACGGCTGTGATCTTGGCTGCCCAGCTTGGTGCCCAGCCCTGCAGTCTGCACCTCTGAAGAAGGGCTGCTCTGCTGGGAGGGCTTCACTGGCTTAGTCTTGCTCTTCCGGTTTTCATTTCACCTTCAAGACTCAAGGGATATTATGTTTCCTCCTTCTGCTTCCACTCTCTGTCCTACTATCACCACATCTTCCTTCAGTTCTCCCTCCTCCTGTGTCATCTGCTCTTGAAAATCCTTGTGTCTCCCAAGTTTTCTGGCTGTCACAGCTACACCAGCACCAATGCTGTCCATCTTCCCTTCTGTTGTAGCAGATGGTGCCTTGTCTTTGTCCAAGACAATGTGTCCTGAGCTGACCCTGTGAACTCAACTCGGTCAAGGGCATTGGATGATGGAAAGGCTGATGCTGTATGGGAGAAGGGTGCAGAGCAGTGACTGGTGATGATCTTGATGATGTGCCTGCTGAGGAGTTACCACCATATGCCACAGCAGTTGGAGTTTTGGAAGGGCTGGTGGCTAGGGGTTTCTGTGTGGCAGGGGTGCTGTGGTGAGGCAAGGGGACAGAGTTAAGGCTTTCATTGGCCAAGGTTGCACAAAGTCCTCTAGGTGACTGAAGAAAGTGGAAATTATTTGTCACAAATGTTTCTCTGGGAGGACTGCGGATGAAGGATGAGCTTGGTCTGTGAGGGGAGGTTGTGTCATCCATCCCTTCGATATTGATGTTCTTCGATTTATGGAGAGGATTAAAAAAATTGTCTTGTGTCTTGTTATTGTTATTGTATGGTTATCTGTTGGGATTCAGTGTGGTACATTGCTGTAGGAAGTTATAAAGGAGCTATATGAAAACAAGGAAATCTTCAGTCTATCATAGCGCTTGTAACTTCTCTGGAGATAGATGAAACAATAAATACTGGGCGAGGGAGTTAATCTGTGTCTGTAGTATTTTATTAAATAACCTGAACTCTGTGTGGTTTTCTGCAGCCGGTTCGATTTCCCACTTGGTTTCACAGAGCATTATTACAAGCGTCCCTGGCTGTGCATGGCCAGGGGGACACTGCCCCTGGTGCCTCCTGTCCCGCCTAGTCCTGCAGCTCCTCTGCCAGGACCTTGCTTCCCCAGCATTCCTCTGGCTTGCTCCTCAGGTTCTAGCTGCCATCATTGGGGCACCTGGAGCCAAGCTTTCCTTCTTTGTGGCGTTCCTTGTTCCAGTCCCCATCGCAGGCACGTGCCTCTCCCCTTCGGATCTGGTGAGGATCACCGTGGGTGCAAAACTGTCCTCAGGCTTTTCCTGCAGACAGTAGTGGTATTTTTTTTTTCCTCCATGTTAAATTCTTAAAGCAGGCTCCACACATATAGGGAGGGTTTGGGGTAGCTGATTTAGATCTGAGCTGGCCTTTACACCACCGGAGTTGTATGCTGTGCCTTCGACTATGCAGAGCCTCCTCAGAGATCCCTCACAGCATTAACATATGGATCACTCCTATCACTGCTGGAGGAAATAATACATCACCTCTACGGCTAGTCCTGGTCTTGTTCTGTGTTACGGAATAGCCTTTTTCAATCACTCAACAGCCATGTAATTACAATATGGACAACAGATTTTTATCCTGCTGTCTTTTCAGGTTCCTCCAGCCCTTTTTGTTATATAATTTGCCTTTTATCCAGTGATTTTCCATATTCACAGGCTGCTTCAGTTCACCGGAGTGTTCACAGCTTAACAGCTCACACTGAACCTATTATTTTCCAGTATATGTACAAAATACATTAAAAAGGAAAACTGACTGGGTACTGGAGTCACTGAGCCTGCTTTTGGTTTCTCTCCTGTCTTCGTGTTCAGCTGTTCTTTTTCTGTTTCTTTTCCCTAACCCTGGGAATGATAAAGCTCCCTGAATTCCTCAGCTCTTGGCTGTCCCTGGCACTGAGACAGGAGTGGGCTGGAAGATCTGACCTCCTCGTCAGTGGTGCTGCTGAGCTGTGGCAAACATTTTCTTGCTGTTTTCGTAACTTCATCCTGTTGCTGTCCATACAGTACTTTGCTTTTATAAACAAAAGTACAGTTTTTCTGTCATATTTCTCCAGGGATGAGAGCATTCATGGAAACTTAAGAACTGACAGAACTGTACGTTTTCCTGAGGAACAAAATGTCATCAGCTCAGGCTTTGGTTAACTTACAGGAAGAACCCTACCATCCCCAAACCACTGTGCTGCTCTGCACAAGCTGGTGTGTGAGGCTCAGCTCACAGTTGACATCCCTCAGCTCTCTCATTTGTAACAGGAGAGTGCACTCATGTGAAGTTTATTGAGTTCACGTTTGTCAGCGGTGCATGAGTGAGTAGCAGTAGATGCCTTGGGAGGCTTGCAGGGCTGTTGTGGATCTTGTGGTGGGAGCCATGGCTGGAGCAGGAACACACAAAGTTAAGGGTAGCACTTTTCAGAGCTGCTGATAGGAAATGTAGTCTCAGTTGTGCTTTGTTTTTATCACTATAATTAGTGCGATCGATGCACACACTCCTGTACTCATCTCCACATATAGCAGTGCTTATGCCTGTGCCTCTCTGGGGACAGCTGTGAAGATTTCAAGGATCTGGAAAATTCTCTGAAGTTGCAGTTGCCCAAGAGAGATCTGTTGTCACTGTACTTCTTGTCATGTAGTAGTGGAGAAAAGAAAGTTTCATGGCTGTAGGAAGACCCCAGATCCAGCAGTCCTAAGGGACACCCGTGTGCTACGAGGATGCTATGAGTAGTACAGGTGGAGAAGTCTGCTACCTTAGGTTCTCCACCCCTCGTCTGTGGGGTTTCTAAGATGGCAAGCCATGGTGCCATTCCTGGGGCTGGAAGGGGATGGCCAGCGCAGCTGGGCAGGCTCAAGCTTTGCCATCGACTTTGTGCTTCAAGTGCATGGTAGGAATCTTAGTGATGCTCTTACCTTTTCCATGGTCCCGCACAGATTTTGATCTTCTAACAAATGATTAATTAGCGCTTTCAGGTCTGTTGCACAATTAAAAAGGTGTGTGTGGGGGTGTGAATACAAGTCCAACCTTTCTTGGCTCTTGTTTTCTCTTAATCTCTGTCGGTCTTTGCCCACTGACCCTGGGGGACTGTGAACATGTGGGGATGCTGCTCATCACAGTCTTCATAAACAATGTCCTCGTTAAGAGTGGGTCGGCTTCACAAGGCCTCATGAAGAAGTTAGCTGCCACAGTCATGCAGAAGCTAGGACTGTTGCCTCCCTCTGGGCTTTAGCCCCTCCTCATTAAGCAGATCCGGCGTATTGATTGGGAGCTTGTGTTTGGAAGAGTCTTACTTACTTCATGCATTATCTTGACAGATTGATCAGACCTGATTGAGAACCTCTTAAAGGAACGAACAGCTGTAATGGGAAAGTTGGACTCTGTCATCCGTTAGGATGATTCTGGGAGGGAGAAGAACGAGGCTGACATCTTGGAGCAATTGTATTTGCAATTAACATGGCTGAAAACAATTGCCTCTATTGATCCCCCCTTCCTGCAATTACAGCCCCATTGTTTACATTCCAGCACTTCGGTTATAAAAAGGAAATTCAATAATTATTGCATTATTTAAAGTTAAAGTGCCACAGAGTTTGCTGGCTACGCTTGCTGGTTGATTTAACGTTCAGTAAAATCCATGCTGAGCTCTCCATCTTTAGGCTGAGCAATATTTGCCTTTTAATGAGACTTCAAGGGCTGGTGGAGCAAACCCAGTTTGCTGAGTGGCTTTTCGGGTCGTTTGTGGGGAAATCCAAACGTGTTTCAACACAGGAAGCACCAGCTTCATAGGCCAGCAGAGAGAAGATCTGTGGCCCATAGCCCCTGCCTGGGTGGGACCTCAGGGAGACAGCTCCTTCCCCATGCTGAAAGGGCAATCAGCTGCTACTTGGAGCTGCCAGGAATTTTTGTGCCTTGTACGTTATTGTTGACCTTTCCCCAGGTACGGGCAGGTCTCTGCTCAGCTGTCCTGGTGTTGCTGCTGGGCTCCTCTTCGAGGAGAGTCCTTGGTCTTGCTCACGGTGTCTGCGCTGGCCCTGTCATGATACTGAGAGTGTTCACTGAACCCCAAGCAGAGTTGGAGGGCAGAGAAAATACGGATTCAGGAGGGGTGTAGGGACTGGCTATTAATTGGGGCGGTTGGTACTGTTCTTCAAGCCTTCAGCATGACTCAAGGGACTTGTGTCAAGTATCTCAGCTTCTTTGGCAGGAGGGAGTGCTACATTTCCAGCTTTTTGGAAAGAAAAACAAAGATCAGAAACAAAAAAGTAAATCAAAATCCAGATTTGTTGTGCAAAGGCTAACTACAGACCAGTTAATCACACCTCTGTGCCTATGAAGATCATGGAGAAAATCCTCCTGGAAACTATGCTGGGGCACATGAAAACTAAGGAGGCAATTTGGGACACCCAGCGTGGCTTCACTAAGGGCAGTTCGTGCCTGACAGACTTGGTGACCTTCTACAGTGGGATTACAATGTTGGTGATGAGGGAAGACCAACTGATGTCATCTACTTGGACTTGTGCAAAGCATATGATACTGTCCCACATGACATCCTCATCTCTAAATTGGAGAGACCTGGATTTGACAGATGGTTCACTACGTGGATAAGGAATTGGCTGGGTGGCCTTATTCAAAGAGTTACAGTCAACGTCTCAATGTCCAAGTGGAGACCAATGATGGGTGGTGACCCTTAGAGGTTGGTATTGGGACCAGTGCTGTTAAACATCTCTGTGGGCAACGTGGACAGTGGGCCCATGCATACCTCATGAAGTTCAGCAAGGCCAAGTGCAAGGTGCTGCACCTGGGTCTGGACAATCCTAAGTACAAATAGAGGCTGTGCAATGAAGGGATGGAGCGCAGCCCCCGTGGAGAAGGACTTGGAGGTGCTGATGGGTGAAAAGCTGGACATGAGCTGACAGTGTGCACTTGAAGCCCAGAAGTCAAGTGTATCGTGGGCTGCATCAAAAGGAGCGTGGCCAGCAGGTTGAGGGAGGTGATTCTGCCCCGTGCTTGGCTTTGGTGAGACTCTGCCTGGAGCTCTGCATCCAGCCCTGGGACCCCAGCGTAAGAAGAAGTGAGTCCAGAGCAGGGCGGTGAAGCTGATCTGAGGGCTAGAGCACCTCTCCTGTGAGGATTGGCTGAGAGACCTGGGGCTGTTCATCATGGAGAAAAGAAGACGCTGGGGAGAGTGGCTTTTCAGTGTTTAAAGGGACCTATAAGAGGGCTGGAGAAGGACTTTTTACAAAGGATAGGGTAGCAATAGGACAAGGGGTGATGGCTTTAAACCAAAAGAGGGTGGATTTAGATTAGAAATAAGGCAGTTCTCCACTGTGAGGGTGGTGAGGCACTGGAATAGATTATGCAGAGAGGCATTGTGTGCTGGCTTTAAACCAAAAGAGGGTAGATTTAGATTAGAAATAAGGCAGTTCTCCACTGTGAGGGTGGTGAGGCACTGGAATAGATTATGCAGAGAGGCATTGTGTGCCACATTACTGGAAGTGTTGATTGGATGGGGCTTTGAGCAGCCTGGTCTGCTGGAAGGTGTCCCTGCCCTTGGCAGGGGGCTTGGGACTAGATGATCTTTAAGGTCCTTTGCAACCCAAACCATTCTATGAGAGTCTTCTTGTCCTCATCTGGTGGTGATGCTTTTAAGGGCTTGGGTGATACTGGGGAAGCGTTAGCTGGAAGAGAGGGAGCAATGCTCACCATTAGGCTGTTCCAGTTACCACAGGCTAAGCTGCAAAAACTTATGGGCATAGGAGTCTAAACTCCAGGTTTGGCAAGCTGCACAAAGGAGCTGTTACACAAGGAGCCAAGAGAGGCTGGAAGGAGGGAAGGGTTTTGTAACGCTCCTTCTTCAGACGCAGTAAACAGGACCTTGGTGGAATACAGAAGAGCCTAAGTTCATCTTTTGAACCTCCTGTATGGAGAATCAGTTTTTGCCCCCTTTCAAAACCTCTGGTCTGGGAGCAGCTGCGAGGGCACCAGCTCTTTCCAGCGCAAAGCCAGCATGTTCTCTGAGTCCTGCCTGCACCCCACGTCCCATCAGCTCCAGGAAATTCCAGCCGCGGCTGCAGGTGTGAAAGGAGAGCAAGACAGATGGGCCAGCTCTGACTTTTATGGAGTACTTGGAACAGACCAGCATCAGACAGCTGCATCCACATGACTTTCATTAAAAATTCAGATTCTTCTCTTCCAGGATTGTGTGATTTATCTCCTGCAGCAGATCAGAGGCACGTGGGGGCCAAGAGATGCTTAGAAGGCTTCTGAGGTCTGCTGCAGGATCTGGTCCCTCTCCATGGCAACCTGTAGATCCCCTCCAGCTCTGGTGTAAGGGTCGTGTCTCATCTTGCTCCCCAGTAGGGCACTGTCACAGGCACGGGTCTTGCTGTGAAACGTTTGTGACCCAACCTGTTACTAATTACCCATGTCTGACTTCACCCTGAGGAAGAGTCAATCCCTGGGCATCCTTCTGTGTTCAGATGTGCTCATGGGGCTGACGTGCCTCCAGCATCTCCTCCTGAACGTGGCTGTGTTGGCTTTCACAGTAATCTTGTGTGGCTCAAGATCTCGCATAGCCTGTGTGGTGCTTTCTGGTTCTGTGTGTCACCATGGGCTTCACAGGGGTCCCACTGGCTCTGGGGGTCCTTGCAGATGCTGATGAGCTGCGGATGCTCGCAAGAAGGAAGCGTGGTGCAGGACTACAGTGGTGCTTCCTTCTGTGACTTTTGTGACCCTCTAGCAGTTTTTTGGCTTCTTCTTCCTCAGCTGCATCTGTCAGTTCTTTTAAATCAGGGAGGTGATCTTGCCACTGTACACGGCACTGGGGAGGCCACACCTCGAGTACTGTGTGCAGTTTGGGGCACCACAGTTTAGGAAGGACATTGAGCTACTAGAGAGGGTGCAGAGAAGGGCAACTAAGCTAGTCAGGGGTCTGGAAAACAGGCCTTATGAGGAGAGGCTTAGGGAGCTGGGCTTGTTTAGCCTGGAGAAGAGGAGGCTGAGGGGAGACCTTATCGCTCTCTTCAGCTACTTGAAAGGCCATTCTGGGGAGGCGGGTGTTGGCCTCTTCTCCTTTGTGACTAGTGACAGGACTAGAGGGAATGGGCTTCAGCTGAGCCAGGGTAGGTTTAGATTAGATATTAGGAAGAATTTCTTTACTGAAAGAGTGGTGAGATACTGGAATAGGCTGCCCAGGGAGGTGGTGGAGTCTCCATTCGTGGTGGTTTTTAAGAAGAGGATAGATGTGTTTCTTCAGGGGATGATTTAGGGGTAAGAGTAGTGTAGGGCTATTGGTTGGACTAGATGGTCTTGAGGGTCCTTTCCAACCGTAATGATTCTGTGCTGAGTTCAGTGGTAAGAAGAATGTTACATGTGGAAAAAATCTCATCCAAAGATGTTCAAAACTGAAAGCTTTTTCTTGAAGAAGCTCTCAGTTGTTGAGTGACCTCTGATTGTGCTGTAATGTGAGAGCCAGCTGGAGAAAGTGATCAGAAGTGATTTGGAAGAGATTTCTCCAGGCTGTTTATCAATTATCCATGTAGGCAAAAAAGATATTTGTGTGAAGCAGGAGTTGGTGAACTTGCTTTGAATGTCCCCGTTAGCACTTTCGCGTTGATCTCTGATCAGCAGTTGTAGGATCTGGGTCACTGCTGTGGCTGGTGGTCCCTTTAGTCAGCGGGTGGTGAGGAAGAGCTTTCTTTTTGTTAGTGTTGGTTCTCTGCTGTATAGAGTTCATGAGATTGTTGTCCCACGTTGGGTTTTGGGCTCCAGGCCTGTAACTTCACCTGCTTTTCCTCCCTACAGACGGTTTGGTAATGCAGAGATCCTTGCAGGCAGGACAGGGGAGTAGGAGAGGGCAGACTGCGTGTCATAGAGGGGCAGTTACGGAATCTCTTTTTACTGCTTGTTGTTATTCTGAGATCTGCAGAAGAAGGGAACCATCCTCAGTTCTTCAGAGAGTTTTCTCACATGTTGTGCTGTTTTCTGCACCATCAAGGCTTCCTGACAGTGGAGATGGGATCTCACCACTTGCAGAGTTGGTTGGTTTTATGACTTACAGACCATGGGTTTGTGAGATTCCCAGTGCTGTCAGCGCAGGTTCGTTCTGAGTAGCTCTTAGAGCCCTCCAGAGGGGAATTCCATCTTTATACAAGACACAGTCAAGATTGCATAGAAATTGGGCCTTTTTTCTAATGAATAATAAACATCAAAAGCACATGATAGTTCAAAGTGGTTGTTCCATCTCCCCAGTGAGCTGGGGTTACAGTTCAGAGATCCCCGGAACAGTATCTGACCCACTAAGCACAGCAGATGGGTTTGGAAAGTAACACTGTGCCTCTGGCAGGCAGTATTATCTGCTTGTGTTGCCATAGGAGTCAGGCTCCGGACACGGTTCCGCAATGAACATCATTCAGAAGAGGCTCTGGACAGACGTAGGTTTAACATCTTTTATAATCTAAAAGACATGAAAAGTTTCTTAGGAATCAGACTAAGTGGCAAACATTAAGACTGTAACAGTCTCGTCTCCAAAGAACATGGTCTGAATACCTCATGTGGGGGTGAGCAGTGCTGCCTGCAGTCAGAGGGATGAGTACAGCTGTTGCACTGAATTCCATGAGCATCGAAAATCACGGTGGGTGAGGCAGTGGTGGATGGGGAAAAGTTAGATGGTAAAATAAACAAAATTTGGGATATGTGGAAGATGGAGGTGGAGAGAAAGAAAAACTGAAAGTAGCACCATTCCTGGCTTTGCTTAAAAATTAGATTTCTATAGTCACTTTTATTATGCTATTATTTATTGGAGGAAGACAATTCTGAGTCAGGTGTTAGAGAGAGAGGGCTTGAAAGTCAGTTTGTTTGTCTGGTGTGGGTCAGCTCATGCCAGCACCTTCCCCACCCTCACCACTCTGCACCCACGACTTCCACACCCCATTCTCCTGCCTTCCCTCCTCCTGCCCTGACTGGTGGCCCTGCTGATGCTGATGGCCGTGGGCAGCGCTGGTGTAAACATCGTGCATGTGCAACCACATCCTCTCTCTCCTCTCCTGTCCAAGGACTACATATGGGCAGTCCCAAAAGGGGTTGATCTCTGTCTGCTGGATCCCATTCCTCTGCAGCATGTACAAGCACAAGTTACAATTTTTCTCTTGCTTATTTAAGCCGTCTGGGTGTTCAGACCCTCTGAATGTGCTGACTTCTGTGAGCCAAACGCAGAGGGAAGAGGAGATCATTACACAATCCTCCCTAAACTGGTCCGAAACACCCACCGAGCAGATCATGTGGGGCTAATCCTGGCTGCTGGCATGAATTTGGTACAGACTCGTCCCAAAATAGCTTTTTTCCTTGTGAGAAGCTAAAGGGAAACCTCCAGCAGCTGGTGGGGCAGTGATTGGTGGCACCTCCACCACAAGGATTGGTGGCTGGGCTGGCCACATGACAGCAGCTCTCGCCAACAGTTGTTCCCTAGCCCAGGTTTGTTTGCTATCCTGCTCCATGTGTCTGTGCCCAAAGGAGACCATCCTGGGAAACATGAGGTAGAGCCAGTGGGCAGCTCTTGATCTTCAGATGAAATTGTCAAAGATGGGGCCTTCCTAGCTGGTGAGGGACTGGTGTTCCACAGGGAAGGTCTTTGGTGGAGCTCAGGGACAGGTAGTGCAGAGGTTACAGCAAACAGGGGAGACGAGGTATCTGAGCAGGATCCTCCTGTGCTAATCATACTATCATACTGATCACAGTGCTGGAGTGAGAGCACAGCTTTTCCCAGACACCCAAGTGCTTCCCAACCGGAAGACAGGCTGGATTTGGTGTGATTTGCATGTAAGAATAGGTGTTGTGAGCAGCACGGTGCTGTGCTGTGGTTCGTGTATGTACAGGAACAGCCCACATCCCCCTGGGAAGCTGTACTTGGGAACCGTATGGTTTCCATCAGAGCATTCCTCTGTCTGTTTCTGATTTAAAGTGGAGCTTTGACTAAACCTGATCAATATTTTGCATGCCATGCGTGAAGAACCAGATGTTGGAAGCTTCCTATCGTTGAGAGGGAGGGGATGAACACCCCTCTCCAGACTTGGGAAATCAATGTTCTCTGACAGAAGTTGGTTGGTTTTCCTAGGAACAATATATTCCTTTGATTTTCAAGTTGATTTGTCTTCTAACAAGGTTCTGGTTTAATATTTTGCATTTGTTTTCTGTGATATGGATAAATTCTCACAAGGGGGAAGCTTAGCAGTGTGATGGACAATAACTACACACGCTTGTCCAACGTTTCATCACTACCAGCCATTCACAGCTAGGACTGGCTCCTCCAGTCACACAATCACAGAATCATTACGGTTGGAAAGGACCCTCAAGACCATCTAGTCCAACCAATAGCCCTACACTAGTCTTACCCCTAAATCATCCCCTGAAGAAACACATCTATCCTCTTCTTAAAAACCACCACGAATGGAGACTCCACCACCTCCCTGGGCAGCCTATTCTAATATCTCACCACTCTTTCAGTAAAGAAATTCTTCCTAATATCTAATCTAAACCTACCCTGGCTCAGCTGAAGCCCATTCCCTCTAGTCCTGTCACTAGTCACAAGGGAGAAGAGGCCAACACCCGCCTCCCTAGAATGGCCTTTGAAGTAGTTGAAGAGAGCGATTAAGGTCTCCCCTCAGCCTCCTCTTCTCCAGGCTAAACAAGCCCAGCTCCCTAAGCCTCTCTTCATAAGGCCTGTTTTCCAGACTCCTGACTAGCTTAGTTGCCCTTCTCTGCACCCTCTCTAGTAGCTCAATGTCCTTCCTAAACTGCGGTGCCCAAAACTGCATACAGTACTCGAGGTGTGGCCTCCCCAGTGCCATGTACAGTGGCAAGATCACCTGCCTGCTCCTGCTGCTCACACTATTCCTGATGCAAGCCAGGATGCCATTGGCCTTCTTAGCCACCTGGGCACACTGCTGACTCATGTTCAGCCGGCCGTCAATCAGCACCCCGGGTCCTTGTATTGTGGCCTGATCATTTCTTCCCCTGGAAGACTGAAGTGAACGGAAGGTAGGCCTGTCCATGTCATGCTGTGGCCAGGATGGACTTGGTGTGTCGGCACCCTCAGGTCTTGACTTCTCCAGGACGACAGGAAGGTGAAGCTGACCCAAGCACAGGGGATATTTAATGGGGCAGGAGCAAAGAACAACTTCTCCAGGATGACAGGAAGGTGAAGCTGACCCAAGCACAAGGGATATTTAATGGGGCAGGAGCAAAGAACAACAGAAAATAAGACACACTTATTAAACTGTTAAAAACAAATATTTTCCTAAAATCCACTTTTAAATGGGAGCAGTACAGACTGTGCCTCTGGTTCCCACAGAGATCGTGGCCTTAATATTTCCTTGAACCCCTGACCAGATTTTTTCTAATTGCTCACTGGGGGTTTCTTCTGCCTCTCACAGAAGCTGTTCCTGAGCCCATTGGCACTTTCCGAGCTTGAATAAAGTGTTTGTAGGATGGGAGCTTCCCTGACATGCCTCTTGACAGGTGGAGGACAGGGCTGGCCATGCACCTCCTGGAGCTAGACCCTGGGGCTGACCATGCATCTCCTGGAGCTAGATCCGCAGCCCGCAGCAAGCTGGGGCCATGGGGAAGTTTTATTGCCAAGATGGGATCTGAGCAGGGCAGAGCAAGGCAGGTAAAAGCAGGCCATGGGAGGTGGTCGTGCGGCTCTTGCAACTGGTTCACTAAACTTTGCTTTTTGTGTCTTAAGCCTTTTCTCTTTTTCTGCCTCAGGAAGAGGGTAATGCATGCAAACAATAGAAATGAGAGGAAGAAGTTCTTATGAGGGAAAACAGCAAAAAATCTTTTGAGGGCACCGATGGGATTAGTGCCCTGGTGGATTCTTCAAATATTACAGTGAATTTAATTAAATACATCGCGATCCCAAAAGAGGCTAGTCTAATTAGCCAGATCTAGAATACATTTATTCTCTCCCCTCACCCTTCCAATCAGAAGCCTCAGCATCAGCTCCTCTCCTATTTTTAATCATTCCTAGACTCAGAGGGCTCTCCTTCCTCCGTGTTAGCTAAGCACACAGCGCTGGGTAATATATGTCTTTAATCTTATCTGAGCTGTAACTGAGATAATACACGTCAGAATTTTTACCAGAAGGTCCTGGCTGCACGTAGGCAATATTTTTGATTGACAAACCTTGAGATCCTGTCCAAATCACCTTATTTATGTGCTTTAGATGAGGTGTGTGGTGAGGACGAGTTTGATGAGATGATCCAGAGGACAAAAAAAGGTCTTGAGGTTGGACGGTAGGAGCTGCTAGGGATTGTTGCTTAGTTGAAATGTAGGTGTGTGGTGAAAGCACCACATGGCCTTCGCTGAGGAGTCTTTCGTGTTATTTACTCTGGTATCTATTTTTCCTCAACTTGGACTAAGCGCTTACTGTGGGAATTGGGAAAGCCACTGCGAACTCTCAGCCCTGCTGCTGCCTGAACGGAGTGGCGAGCGGCTGTGCTGTGGCAGCCAGCACAGCTCTAAGCAGTCAGTTCTTCTGTTTTTGAGAAATCATTGCTGCATCTTTGGGATCCATGACATAAAATACCTCTTTGTTTCCCTAGCAGCATAGGCCTCTGTGCCAGACAATTGATAGATTTGTCAAATAGTCCAGGTATAGTACTCTGGTATGAGCTCTATTTGCTGTGACAGCTTCAGAGGGTGACAAGGTGTTTTTTCCAAGTGCTAAGCTCTTGTAGTGATACCCAGCTGCATGCTCACCATTGACTTTTCAGCCTGGATCTCTGTCATGGCCTTCTTCCAGACCAAAATGCTGCTTTCTTAGATCCAATGGGGTAGAACCTAGATGCCAGGAAACAACATGTGGGATGATGGATAGGATGGAACACGCTCCCTGCTCTGCTTCCATACGCTGTTTCCAGGACCTTTCGATCTAATGGGCTCATTGTGTTGTAGGATTGCTTTGGTTTTATTCTTCTAAGTTTTCGATGAGAATTTATCAAATTTAATTTTATCTGTTTGACATGAAGTTGGATCCCCTCCCAGGATAAGCTTTAAGTATGAAAGAATTAGCCATGCGTAGGTCGTGAATAGCTGTTAATGTTGGATCTGGTATTTTCTTTCGCTGAAGGAGATGATTTTGCCTATCTCCATTTTTGTTTCTCTGCTTATTTCAGTGCATTAATGTTTTGCTTGCTTCTAAGCAGGACAGTGCATGGTACCTTAAGAATAAACAGGCTTGATCTTTCTGTGTCTTTGTCAAAATGTGGTTTCTTACTTCTTAATCCCCAGGTGGCCTTTAGCAATTTACAGTAGACTAACCCAGGGAGCCTGGAGAGGATAAAGGAAATTCACATCCCTCTACTTTGTTCTTCACAGCACCTTCAGCATCACGAGAGCGGGGTTGAGGGTGAAAGCTGCTATTACCACTGTGTCCTCTGTAACTACTCCACCAAGGCCAAGCTGAACCTCATCCAGCACGTGCGCTCCATGAAACACCAGCGGAGTGAGAGCCTACGTAAGCTGCAGCGCCTCCAGAAAGGCCTCCCTGAAGAAGAGGAAGACCTGGGACAGATCTTTACCATCCGAAAGTGTCCAGCTGCTGAGGCGGGTGAGTGGTGCCTCCCTTGCATGGTCAGGGTCGGGCTCTTGGCTCTTCTATGTCACAGGATTTGACTTCCAGTGTCAGACCCTCTGGACAGTTTCATGGCAAGCTCAGTGACTTCCTTGTGTCTCTTCCCTGCTGTGGGAATGACACTTACTGTTTATCGATAATACATTACAGAAGTCCTATTTACCCTGAGGTGGGACAAGACCTGTGTTGTACCTGCAGCATCCAGCATACCTCTACCTCACAGGTTGCAGGTGATGACTCTGAAGCAACAAAGACTTAGGCACCTGCTTCATTCTGTACTTGCAAGTGATCCCTCTGTTCCTGTGGGGCTGAACAAAAGCTTGACATATAGAAGCGTGTGTGTTCTGGTTAGTGTCTTAAACAGGGAGATGTTGTGCGAGCATCTAAAGATACCATCACACTTGGACAGCTCTAACAGACCAGCATACCGTATCTTGTGTAGAGATTTTGCAATGTGTCAGGTGATGTCTTGAGCAGCGGTGCCAACCTGTCCCAGCATGGTCGCCGATTCTAGTGTTTCAGCTACACTGGATCAGGAGGAGGAGGTGGTTGAAAGAGGTGGGCAGGAGAAGGGGGAAATGTTTGTCTGTGTCACCGCTTGACAAGTTGGATAAGGTTAAGGGCTCAGATGAAGCATTTGCTTGCACCAAAAGGACAGACAACAGGAAAGAAGTTGCAGGTGTGTACCTAGCAAGAGAAAATGTGCCATAAAAGGAACAGTTAGGCTGGGCAAAACAAAACTTGTATCTGCTTTAATCGTTTAGAGGGTTAAGAAGATTTTTATCTTAGGAAAGAGCGAGATCTGGTTAAGTCCTCTTTGAAGGAGAATGTGCCTGACACAGCTGGTGCAGATGCTGTCAGGGATGTGAAGATGCTGGAGCTGGGGGGATGCCAGCAAATGCCTTCACAACTCACCTCTCAGCTTCAGCCAGGACTTTCCTCAATGACCCTTGTGGAAATGGCTAAATCCTACAGGAAAACATTCTGAGGAGCTGGCATTCTGCAGTTAATGAACATGGAGACAAGGAAAGGCATCTTAGCTTGAAGACATTGAGGAAGAAAAGCAGCACCAGCTGGAGGAGAACACCTGTGGGTCTTAGAAATGTCTCTTGAATCCAGACCTGGTCTGTGTTGCTGTCACACGTCAGCAACAAGGATCTGAAATACTCAAAAACACCCAAAAAGTAAACCAGGAGGTTTTTCATTCAGAGTTAAATTCAGTCTTATGGAAAAAAGTGACCGATCTGTGAACTCAGGGGCCCAGTGGAGTCGAGGGCATGAAACATGGTTTCCCAAAGGTCACAGTGACAGTGAAAGCCTGCTGTGGTTGCCACACCATCCCGGAGGGGACAGAAGCTCTGGCAGCCACTCTGCTGCTCTGCCATGCTCTGCTGTAGGAAGACAGATTTTGAAAGGATACATGGGCCAGTGTTGTATGGTTTGTGAGTTTTCTTAAAAGCAAAATGAACAGAGAGAAGAAACCATCTATGCCCTTTTGTGATACTCAGAACAATCTTGACGATCTTTGTTGACTTCAGAAATTTTTGTTTACCTTGTCTTTTACTTTAGAAACCTTATCTCCCTGTGCATGTGCCAGGATTGTGACATTGCAGGTACAGGGAGTGCAGAAGTGACTAGCTGAGAGGGAAAATGATTTGTTGACCATTTAAAAAGATGTATGTTTTTTTTAACTAATAGCCTTGACAAGTCACTGAAAGGAATCTCAGTTTAAAAATGTTTTACTTTTTCAAATGGCTTGAAATAATTTCCTTTAAGCTTGTTGGTTCTTCAACAGAAACTGACCACAAACAAGGCACTAAGAATTTCTTTATCATATTTTATTTCAGAGGTTAAAAATACAAGTAAATACAAATTCTGCTCTGTAGAATGCTAAGTGGGGGAACCTCTGATCTGTTCTGCAGGTCACTTTGACCTGAGATATTTAATTTCAAACACTCCTTAGCCCAATGTTGAGCAGGACTAAGGAAGCTCACCTCTGTGGTGGCCACAGGCACGAGGCAGTAGTCCGGGTATCCCTGCAGCGATGGGAATCAGGTTGGGGTGAGAAGCTGCAGTACCCCTGAGGGAGAGAACAGATGCTCACATCTCCTATTGTTCTGATCCTGTTGCAGAACCAGAACATAAACCCAAACAGAAGCAGGGTGACCCCATTGCCCCAGGCCGGTGGCTGAGCTGAGGATGTATCCCAAGGGACAGTATGGGAATACTGCAAGCCAGAGATGGGCAGCCCCAGCCTGGGATCCTGGATGTCAGGGCAGGCAGGGACACTGCCTGGCACCAGGGCTGGTCCTCTGGTGAGCAATGTCAACCTCTTGCAGGGCAGAACAATGATTTGTTTCTCAGCTTTGATTTTGTCAGTGTAGTTTCTTCATGCATAAAAAGATCTGCCTCAAACAGGCTGATCCTTCCCTTTTTTAATGCGGCATTTAAACTTCCAGCATTATAAAATGCTGCTGGTGTTTATTATGTAGCTGGCTGTTGTTGGTTTTCCATATTTTTGGGTGTCAGTGATGTGCAGCAGGAATATATACATCTTTAGGCTTAAATTCACTCTTCTGGCATGTGTTTTTCCTTTGTGTTGAACTTTGCTGGGATATTTGGCTGTCAGACATGTTCAGGAGAGCAGCATGTGCTGCTCGGCGAGGCTACACCACCAGGTCACCCCAGCATGATGCTGCAGCATGGAAAACACTCTTCCTTCATCACAGGGCTGCGCTTGGCTTTGCTGCTGCCTCTCTGCATTTCCCTCTCCTGTGTAGTACAATGATGTCTCTGTTGTATGCCCATTATGGAGTTTATTGTTGGGGGTTTTTTTGAGGGTTTGGTGGACTTTCCTCACTGCCTTTTGACAAGGAGTCTCTGGTGGTAATGGATAACACGAGAAAGTCTTCTCTGTGTTTCAGACACCTTGAGCAGAAAGTGCTTTTCTGATCTGCGACATCTCTGTCAGAGGCTCAAGGGATGGTGACTTCTTTGCTGTTTTGCTGCATTACAAGTGCAGTGGTTTGTTTTGATGATGCTGTTCCTCCCTGCTAATCATCACTGTGATTTATTCTCCCTTTGTAGTTAATTATATTTGTTTTGAATTTGGTTTCTCTACACATACAATATCAGCTTGCATTTTTTTTCCAAAGCGAGTCCCCTTTTGTTATCACTGCTCTTTCTGAGGACCCTTAAAACATTTCAGTTCTCTCAGCTTTTCTGCCTTCTGCAGAACTTCTCTCTGGGAGGGTGGTTCAGCCCTGGGCAGCTGCCTGGGAAGTCTGTGAAGTTCCCATCCTGGCTGATGCTCAAAACCCAATGGCTGAGGCTGAGGCTGAGGCCGAGGCCCTGAGCTGGACCTGACGAGTGCCTGTCTTCTCTCCCTGTAGACTTGCAGGTACTCATGTCAGGGCTGAGCTGGCACAAATCCCTTCCCTTCTTGGTCTGCTTTCCTGCTGCTTGAGCTAGCCAGGTGCTGTTTTGCCTCATCCCTCTGCTCACTCTTTGGTCTAGTGTTCTGTGACCCAAAGCTAGCAGGCATAAGGGGTCATGTCATGAAAGGTCTCAAGTCCCCAGGGGATGGTGAGGTCTAGCTGGCTTCAACAGAAGACCCTTGGGTAAGCTGTGACCTGTGGTGAGGTGCTGGGACATGGCAGCCACCATCACTCCTGCTGCTGCTAGAGGCCTTTGTGGCTTTGCTGGAAATGCTGGAAGATTCATTATCACTTTTTTCTTTTCCTAATTTCATCCAGTTTCTGCCAATCTCCTCATCCCCAGCTTTACTTAAAGCTGCTAGTTTTAACAGAAGGTAGCTCAACCTTCATGCGGTAGCCTTGTGGTAAGTGGGACTGCATGGACTGGGTGAGAGGAGCTGACTTGTTCCCCCTTCTACTCATCCTGTTGGTCCGTGGCAGAGAGCAGGTGCCAGGGCTAAACATCGTGGGTCTGTGTGTACATACTCACTGGTGTGTGCAAGGAAGCAGCATTCCTGTCTCTGGGGCACTGTGTGGATATTTGCTTGTGTAGATGCATCTCAATCTGTTGGAAGAGAGCTCTGATCACACCTTAATTAGTCCTCTAACAATCTACAAAGGTCAGTGCCAATTGCCTGTTCATTTACATTTGTAATTGTGATGGTTCTTGATTACACATTAGTTGCAACTCATTCCCTCCCACCCCACAGAAAACACATATAGTAGCCTGAGCAACAGCCTTGTAGACACAAGGACCTTTGTCTCTGCCTGTGCCAGCGGGACAGCCCTCACTGAAACTTCTCTGTCTTTTATGGAAGAGAGCTTTAGAAGCTGCACTCTGCTTCCAGTAAAGGGATGATGAAGTCATTGGCAGGGAAATTATATGGACATTGGGCAAGAAACCCAATCCTCCTTGAGCTGGATAATTAAAGACAATTAAACTTTTCTGCTTGCTCTGAGAAGTGTGCTAATTATGCAGGAGATAGGGAAGTGGGCCCAGGCTGGATGCTCAGCTGTTTTGTTGATCAGAAAGAGTACAGCTTTAGGGGTGGGTGTTTGTTTTTCTCCATGGGGTATATTTGGACATCTATTGCTGTAGTATCTGGGCTGCTGCCACTGCAGATGTCAGCCCCTCACTGCAGAAGCAGAGCTGTATAACGTTACCCATAAGCTAATTGATTTTTAATGATGGGGGTTGAGAGAAGGGGAAAAAAACCAAACAAACAACAAGCCCATAATAAAAACCAAAACATTCTAAAGATGTAGGGATGGATGCACTTATGGCTCATTAGGTAATGACAGAAAAAAGAGTGAAGCAACCTGCACCAAATTTTCACTCTGACTTTGAAAGTGTTTCCTTCTAGAAGGCAGTGGGCACAGGCACCATTCCATCACTCCGGCAGCCACTCCATGGCAGGACTCTGCTCTGTCTCCAGCCCGAGTTGTGCAGGGATCTGCACAGCTACCAGCTCACGCTTGGCATTGCTCTTCACATGCCATCCCCACAATTTGTTACAGCCCCTGCTGCTGAGCCTGTTTCTCCTTACACAACTGGTGCTCATAATTAAACTCTTTGCTTCATGACTGTCCTCCTGTGGGAGAAGCAGAGGGAGCTTGTATGCTCTTCCTGTTGTGTAGGACAGAAGTCTATCATGTGTCTGTCAGGTATCTGTTCCTCACCTGCACCAGAGTCCTGGACATCCCTGGCCAGGGCCTGCTAATTCGTGCAGCTCACGAGTCAGGGTCTGCCACACTCTTCAGTGAAATCAGGAGGAAGTCCTATTGCTTGTGGTGAGCTTCACCAGAGGTCCTTCAGCTGGAAACACTTCATGCTTGGGCTCTGCAGGAGAACAACTAGATCCAGAAGGATCAGGTGATACTGAGGGAAGACACCACCTAGACTATTATGATGCCCAGGAGTTTAATTTTGATCAACCTCCTTTATGAGTCCTAAATTTGTTGGCATCTTTGAAGGGAAACAGAGATTCTAGCAGAGGTAAATGCAGAGGACGATTTGAATGGCCGTGGTGGTATGAGCCAGAGCCTCTGTGGCTGGAGGAGAGGTAGCTTAGGCTGAGACTGTCCACAATGTCCAAGGGGAGATCAGAGCACAGCAAGGAAAAGGCTTGTCCCTTTCTCCTCTTCCTTGTCCAAGGCTGTTTGAGTACCACAGTCTGGACACAATCTGTGGGACTGCTGAGAATGCTTTTGAAAAAAAACCCAGCAATAAAATGCGGGAGGTGAACCCAAAAAAGTCAGATTTGTTGATCTTTACAGCTGTGCTGGAGGCCATTACAGAGCTTTGTGGGACAAATAAAATGATTTCTGGAAAAGCCATGTAATATTTAGTGGGAAATGCTGACCATTTGTCGTCTCTGTGGGTTGTTCTATAAACTATTTTGCAAAGCTTTGTATCCTTACTGTGAAAATCCATAGGTAGGTTAAATAACAAAGTAAAAGAATATCTTCTGTTCAGTGTGGCTCTAGATCTCTTTCTCTTAGCACCATGTACTTTGGGAGAACCTCTTTGTCCTTGTGTTCCCCTAAGAACAGGCTAAGCCAGCCAGAGGTCCCACTCGTGGTAAAGAACTGTTGAACTCTTTGAAGAACTATTTTGTGCTGGATGCGTTCCCAAGCGGGTGCCACAGTCTCCCCATTTCACCGCAGAGAACCAGTCCCCCGTGGTGGACATACAGCTTCTGCAATCCTGCTAACCTCTGCCAAATCCTTCACAGCCATCTTTCTCCAGCACACACCATCATTGTCGGGCCCTCGCCTGTGAGGAGTGGAGGCAGGCTCTCTGCTAGCTCTGGACGCTGCTGCTGAACTCAGCCAAGCGTGGTCAAAAGCTGCTTTGTTTGGGCAGGAAAGGGGCTGGAGTGGGTGTCACAGCAGGGAGGCTGCTGGCCTGTAGTCCCATACCCAGCCTTGCTGGAGCATTTGTGCTGCTAATTCTGCCAATAGACTGTGAGGGACCAGCCACTCTCCCTGTGCTCCAGACAAGTTGATTACATTATTTAGAGGAATACCTGTGCTGTAAAGCTCTGTTCTAGTAACCCCTTGGAAGCTGCTGGCTCCCAGAGCTCCCTGGGAGGGAGGACGGGGTACCCTGTGCCTTCAGCTGTTCCACTCTCCTCACTGTCCATCCACCTCTTGTATGCACATCCTTGTATTTCAGTATTCAACCTTCTGAAGGGCTGCAAACTGTAGACTGAAATCAGGATGTGAATTTTTAATGAAACCAAGTATGTAAACAGAGCTGAGACACAGATGGAGCAGTTGCCAGAGGAGAAAACCCCAAGTGCTTTGAAAATAGTAGTTACCAAATTCAGCTTGGCTCTGCCTGGGGTCCCTGCAGACAGCTGGATGCTCATGTGGTGCTTGCACCTCTGTTTTCACTCTGAGTCATATGAAACACTTTGCTAATGTTCCTCTTTCCTAACAGCAGTTTTGAAGCTGCAGCTGGGACACGAAGGCTCACGTTGGGAGAGAGGTGATGGTAGAGGGGAACGAAAGCAAGATCCCCTGTGATCAGGAGCAGATCTGCTCATGAAACACTCAGGATGTGGTTTGCAGTATGAAAAGGTTTCTCTTAGACAAAGAGTTTCTATTGAGCAGAAGGGAGGCTTGGTGTCAGCCACGTTTGTCAGTTTAATTTTGTGACTTGAGGCCCTGCAGCAGATGTTGTCTCCTTTCTGAAGGCAGAGGTGTTGCTCCCTGAAGTTCTTGCTCACCTGTCCAGGCTCTCCAGGTTCTCCTTTCCCTTGGTGGCTGTGCCCTGGGCTTAGGAATTGTGATCAGCCCAATTATGAAATGAAGTGAAACAAAGAGTGGAGCAAAGGGATATTCCACAGAAATCTTCTGTGAGGGGAACCCTACTGTTATTCTCCTACCTTGAAGAGTGGGCAGCCATGCAAGGCAGTTCTCATTCAACATCATCAAGCATGGAGTAATTACTGAAGTAATTTGTTACAACAGGGATGTGAGACACTTACTTGGTGTGGATCTTTTGTGATTGCAGGCTCCATACTTCCAGTGCAACTTTTAAGACTTTGAAATGAAGATGGGTAATGGCAAATGATATTTTTCCCTGCTTGAAGCAACTCAAATTTATTAAGATCTGATGTCCTCCACTTGGTCTCAATTAAAGAAAATGTGGTCATTGCTAATGCTGGAGAAACACACATGTTGCTCTCCTACATCTGATAGAGGTAATGGAGGGTTTCAGAAAGGAATAATTAGTTTGCTTTTGTCAGCCTCTCTCCTCTTTTCCGTGGGACTTAATTGCACACAACAATTAAAAACTTCCCAAAGCAGATACTCAAACAGTGTCTGCAGAAAAATGTGCAGAGCTTATGCTACAGCATCTGCCAGCCAAAAGCTTGCTGCAGCTCTGGCTCTGCTGCCGACAGACAGGTTTATCTCTTTGGAACATGTGGTCCTTACAGAGGGCTAGGGAAGAGTGATGTGTGAGCTGCACGCTGAGGGATTTGGTGTAAAATCTCCCACCTGGTGCAAGCAAGAGTTCACAAGTGATGTTCTGCATGCCTTCTCCTCCCCCTGCCTCATAGGGCTGGAGAAGCTCCTCTGGTGTTGTACTGCTGCCAGTCACCCTCTGCTCCTCAAAACAAGATTCCTTCTGCTGATGTTTAACAGCTAACCTCGTTTCACACGCATCCCCTTGCCATTTCCAGGCTTGTCCTTGATTGACGCATTTAATAATCTGCCAACTCCAATGACAATCTGAGCTCCTGTGTGCAAACATCAAACGCTGCCCAGCTTCATTAGCTTCTCTCCGGCTTTTTACCTCTCTCACTCCCCACAACCCAATATTGTCTACTCCCAGTATGTTATCTGCAACCCCCTGAAGGCAGCAGTCTGCTCAGTCTTTGTTTCCAAAGTGTTGCACGTAAATCCAACCAAATCACTGGGACAGGAATCCTTGGAGAGGTGCTCAGTGCAGGTCACGACAGCCCAGCCACAGTGGGGAGGTGGGAGGGGGCCAGGAGGCTGGGGGTGCCTTGTCACTGCCACCCAGCCCCCTGCCAGGAGCCGTGCATTCCAGCTTTGCTGCCTGAAGAGGAAATCCCTGTCTGTCATCTCATCTCGGGCAGAGGGAGCAAGCTGAGCTGTTGTCCTGTTTTGAGAAAACATTCGCCCACGGTGCAATAGCATACATGAAATAGCAGCAAAGAGGAAAACAGCTCCTGGCGATCTGTATGTTAATCTGATTGAACTGGCAGCTCCCCTTTGCTACAGCATTTCTGATCTCTGTGCCAACCCCACCAAATGCCCCCACGTGCAGGATTATCCTCTTGTTTTCCAAGATCTTGTGTCATCTGTGTTCATTTAAAGCAGGAGGACAGCTTGTTAGCTTCCCCTTTGTTGTTCTGCTGAACATTGGAATTTTTTCATTTTTGGGGGGCAGACTGAATGGCTTAAGGGACCTTTTACCTTTCCAGCAAGTTCTTGATGGGACTTGTGGTATTTCTGCCCAGGGTTTCTCTTCTGGAGGATGTCCAGAGGCTGGGCAGGTAGCAAACTCTCTATTTCATGGTTGGACAGAGACAGGTGGAAACTTTGGGTTCTGCTTTAGTTTCATATTGCTTTAAAGGTTACCAAAGCCCAGCAGATGATGTTCTTGCAGCTGTGGGTTGACGTTGCTGTACACAGTGAACAACTTTGGAAGGTCTGAAGACATGAAGAGAGCCACATGCTTTAAGAAAGTCAGTCCATTTTGGGGCCTTCTAAGTCCATGTAAAGGGTTTCCTCTGTCTCAGTATTATCCTGTAGCATAATTTGTATCTGTTCCCTCCTTGCATTCTTTCTCGTGCACAAATTTTGGAGAACTCTGTTCCCATTCTAGCAGCATTTTTCTGTCTTTGTGCATAGGGGACACCATGGGACTGTTGAGGTTTGGCTTTGCAGAATGCAGGGATAAAGTTGGTTCCCCTTTAATATCTGGCAGAGGCAGATTTCCTTTGTTATTTATTTTTTGGGGTTGGTTTTCAGTTTAAAGTGAAAAGCAGTTGTGCCTTAGCTCTGTTTTGACCAACCAGCAGCGAATAGATAATCTCCAAAGGATATGAAAGGTTTAATCATTTTAATTTTGTTTTTATTAAAGTTTATCATGACTCTTTTTCATGTGCCCCTGGTAAAGCAGGGGGGTAACTGAAATCTGCACAAACCCCCAAGCATTCACTTAATGAAAGTCTCTAATGGGAGGCGGCTGGTGGGAAGGAAGTGGTTGGGTAGCTGGGCTGGGGCAGGCAGACCAGAGGCATGCTGCAGTATCACTGAAACGTGGCAGGAATCTCATAAACTCCCCATCTAGCTCCAGCAGACACTTGTCACTGGGAGCTCATGGCTTTCATTAAGCAGAAAGAGAGGAAGCTCTGTTGGCTGACTTGTTCCAGAATGTTTTTCTTGTTCGGCTGCATCTTAAAGCCCTTTCCACTTAAGGAAAGTGAAGGGGGAAACATCACCAGATGCTGTAGGAAAGCTCTGGGAAGCTCCTGGTCCGTCTCCGACTCGAGTTTTTAATCCCCATCAAAACAAACTCTGGAGCCAGGCTGAAAACAGGTTGTCAGAACACAGTGTTTCTCCCAAGCTCAGGCAACTACTCTTCCCTTTGGGGCAGAGAGCTGCGTCCCTGTCCCTGCGTTCTCGCCCTTGGGACTGAGTTTGGTCACCAAAAGCTCTGCTGCCACTGCCAGCTGCACCTTCTGCTTCTCTTCCGTGTTTCTCTTTTCCCCTCTCTCCCTTACAGTTTTAGAATAGGAAACTCTTCTCTTGAGGACTTCTGGGCCATTGTTGCAATGGTGCAGATTAAATTCAAGACTGAAGGACTCTCTGTTTTTGTGATGACTCAGTAAAGCCTTGAAGACATTGCAGGTTGAACAGCAGTAAACGTGTTGGAGAAGGGTTAGATGTCAGTGTGAGTGACAGAGAATTCGTATTAGCAGCAAATTCAGCTAGTGCTCTGAAGTGTCATCAGCACAACTGTGCTTTTTCTGTCCAAACCTTGCGCTCGCTCAGGTGCTGTGTCTGACTGAACCTCCTGCTTTGCTGTTCTGGTGGCAAGGAGAAAAAGAAGCCTTCCAAAAACTGAGGCATGTGTGCTTGAGTCAGTGCTTCTCCACTGTCAACCCTAACTTATTATATTGTCTTGCCTGATGACTCCTGAAGAGTGCTGGTGGGCTTAGGAGTGCAGTGCTCTGCCAGTTGTCTCCACTCAGTTCTGCAGGCACATCCCTGAGGAGCATCAGAGGCTGAGGCAGTTTCCTCGGCATGAGGTTTGACTTGGCCACACACCTGGGTTTTGTGTCATGGCAGCATCTCTGTGAGGTGGCAGAGTTTCCAGGATTCCCTTCTGCTCAGCTGTTCCCTGGCCACATGTACATGTCCTCAGCAGTCAACCTTTCTGGCTGATTTCTGTGAGGAGGGGATAAAAATTGAAGTTGTGCCTGAAGCCAGGTGTCTCCTCCAGGCTTGCAACTGTGCTCCTGCGTGCTGCTGCTGTTCAGAGTCAGAAACTTGGTTGACTTCTCTCTGATAACTGACACCGAAAAGGTGTTTTGATGCCACTGGTCCTGGCCAAGGCTTGCAGTTTGCTTTCTGGAGGTAGCATCAGCAGGGTGTTAAAAGGTGGTGGGCAAAGAGCTTACCAGCTTGAGGATGCCCAGACGTGTCTCTGAAGGTCTCACCCTGTAACTGATAGTTCATACAGTCCAGTTTGGCAGGATAGTCCTAGCAGAAATGCCAAGCTTATGTTCCTTCTCCAGTTTCACTGCAGTGTAAGAACAGGAAAAGAGGATGTGGGATGGTTTGTGTTCCTCAGGAGGTACATACACAGACTGGATGGAGGCTCCCTCAGTGTAGCTGTAATTAGGTATTTTTCCCTTTCTCCTGTTGTGCTTTATATATATGTTATTTTTAAAAGGTTTCTGAGCCAGTCAAAACACAGAGCTCTCCATGAGACTGACTGAGGCAGTACCAGGTGTCCTGGGCTGTGATGGTGCGTCCTGGAGACAGCAAATCCACACTTTCTGCAAAAGAGGAAACTACATGGTTTGGATGGATGCAAAGGATGTTTTTATGGAACTGTTTCTGTTCCTCACGCAGGATATTTACACTGGATTTATGGTCTCCAGCTCCATCTTTTCATCAGAGAGGAAACTGCAGGACAAGGTCCCTTCACACCTCTCCCATGATGCTTTTGCACTGGTTGTAGCAGAACCTGCCTATGCCTTTTTGGAGATGGACAGAGTGACATTCACTTCTCACTGTCACTGAGAACTGCCTAGATGTTTAATGGAGAAGTGACTGCATGAGTCTATGGAGGATGTAAGTCAGGGTCCAGAAGCAACCTCTGGGCCTTGGATTAGCAAAGACACTAAGCCCTCATTAGCTTTGTCCTCGATGGTTTAAACATTTTTGACTTAGTGGTTATTAAAATGTTGCTAGTTCATTTCATCGTGAAACGAATCAGAGATGTTAAAAGATGGAACTGAAACTCCAGAAGTCTGAACACCTCCACAGTTGTAAAAATGAGTGGCTTCTTGATTTAGGATTTTATTCATGGTCTTCAAGATGGTTGTGAAACTGAATTCCTTGATGTTTGCCATATGCTTTTCAATCTTTGAAAGGGAGAGGTGGATTCCTTTCTCAGGGTCTTTCTATCAAGTCTTCAGAGACAGAAAATTGTTCTTCCAAGTGTTAAACCTGTGAGTAGAGTACTCTCAGCCATCCCACTTCTTGCTTCTGCTGCTAGAACAGCCTTCTCTCATAGCTGGTTAGCCAGAGCAGTCCCAAAGAGGGAAAACAAAGATGGGAGAGCATTCCCAGAGCTCTCACACACAGACCTGTACCATCAGCATGCTCATGTGCCATCCTGCTTGGAAGGTGAATTTGAAGCTTTTTTCTGCTGAACTGCTGTAGGCTTCCTTGCCCTGTACCAGAGATCTGTTTGTTTGTAAAAGCTGATTCAAGTACACAAGGTCCCAGTCAATGCTGGAGGAGAACATCCTGCACCTTTCCTCCCTCAGGGAACATCGCTGCAGAGACTTAATTCCTTTCCTCGTTGTTTCTGTCTTTTTCCTGTCCTGATTCTCTCCTACTTCATTCTGCTGCAGGAGCACATGTCTGATGGTCTTTAACTGGCAGGACTGGAATAGGACAGTGTCTGACTTAAATGAGAAAGTACTTTGAGATCTTTGTTCAGAGGATGCATTATGAAAACGGGAAATGTTCTCCTGCAGCTCCTTTGTTAGGATTACAGAATTCATTGCAAGAGTTACAGAGCTTGGTTTCTGAAATTGATTTTGTTTTTCTCTGAGAGCCATAGGCAAAATGGGATTGTGTGTGTCATCTGTGGGATGATTTGTGAAACAAGGTTTTACAGCAGCTGGCACAGGGCTAGAAGTAACACCTGGCCTGACCCACTCCAGTGTTCTTCAACATGCCTGTCAGGAGAGGGCTTTCCCCCATACTTACTAGTGGTCCAGTGTTCTGTCTATTTCTCAAATGAACACACTTCCTTTTCCTCTTGTAAGGCCTGTTGATCCTCTGGTGCTGACATGAAAGTCCTCAGAACTGCCTAAGAAGGAGCTACCACCCACATTTATTTTTCCACTAAAAACATGAGATTGTTTAATGATGTGTCTGCCAAAGCCAATGTCTTGCTCTGGCTGCCTTAGGAGGAAATTTGGGGACCTGTAAACAAATAGTAACCTACCTCAAATAAAGGTCTCAGCCTTTTTCCTACTAAAATTTAGTTCATGCCCTTGAGCAGGAGGGTTCCTATTTCTCCAAATGGTCAGTTGGCTTTTCCAGGCTGTGCATCTTGATGCCCTTGCCATATATTTTGGTTTGACCTCAATGATTTCTTGAGGCCGTGAGTACTAAAGGTTAATTGGGAGCTGCATGAGAAAGTATTATCTGTATTTGCTTCAAATTTGCATTTTTTCCATGTTCATTGTCAGTTCTTCTGAGACTGGAGGATGAGAGGAGCGGTATTGGTCCAGCTCCCCTGAACCAATCTTCATTTGGATGCTCCTGTCAAGGCTGCCGTATTTCTTTTCAGACCAAGCAGCTCTAATAATCTCCTTTGCTGTGTAGGTGCCTCTTCCTACCCCTCTTAGCCTTTTCAGTCATCTGTGGCCACTTCATTAAATAAATGAGTGTTTAATTCTTTTCTCCTGTTCCACACCTGTAGTTTCTTTCTGGTGCAGTGTGTCAGATGCAGATTTCCTTTGGTCCGTGGTTGAGGATGTCCTGGTCTCTCCATAGAGGGCATGGTGCACCATGTCCATCCCTACTGGATCCCCTCCCTGGCCCCATGCTGGACCTCAAGCCCATAAATCTGGCTTTCCTGGGGCCCCTGCATGGCCCCTGCTATCGCTCGGCAGGCTCAAAGGGATGGAGAGCAAGGATGGACTGAGCGTGACTCCACGGTGTTGTTCTCTGCTCCTCTCGTTTGCTGGTATTCATCCAGGGCAGACGCTTCTGGGCCTTTTCTGGGAACTTCTCTCTCATTTGGTTACCAATTAAGCTAAAGCGTTCTGGCCTTTTCCATCCTCCTTTTTATTGTGATGAAGGGTGAATTAGGGCTTGGTGTTGAGGATTGTTCTCTGGCCTCCGCTGCTACTTTGCTGCCTCCTTTGTGGCAAAACAATGGCATTAATTTTGGCCTTTGCAGGCAGACCGGCAATCTGGCAGCGCACAGTGCCTGTCCGTTCCACTTCACTTGTGCAGCCACCTCTCCTTTCCACATCACCTACTCACTTTTCTCCTCCTATTCTTTTTTTCCCCCTCCCCTTTTGTGTGTGTGTGTGTGGTGTGGAGGATTGCTCAGAGTTTATTTTGTTCCAGTCTGGGAGGGGTTAGAGGTCGCAGCCAGATGCCGAGTGGAAGGGAGCAGGCATGTGGGCTCTACGGGGCCAGCAGACCTTTCCCTGATGAGCCTTGTTCCCTGAGCCAGCACCTCACCATCCCTGTGGGTCTGATGAGGTTCAGGGAGTGGGACATATCGTGCTCCCCTGTTAACCCTTCTCCAGACATTCCCTCTTCCAGGAACTCAGGCAGTATTGTGAGAAGGCAGTAGCATGGAAAGGACCGAGAGCTCCTGGTTAGGCACAGGAATGCTGATGATGCCCTGGAACAACGAGAGCACGTGTGTGAGCAGTGCAGGGTGCTGGTGCAGACCAGTCAGGGCATCCTGAGCATGTGGCATGGAGGTCAGGGCCACGACCAGTGAAAGGGCAGGAAGTCCAGTCTGGCTGCTCTCCTCTGCTGTGAACCCAAAAGCAGCAGAAGCCTGGTCCACCTCTGCTCGGAAAGGTCCCCGCTGGTGTCCATCATCTGGGTGCAGAGCTCAGTGCTGTCTACGCCCACCAGTGCCCTGCAGGCCGTTGTCCCCCCAGGCATTGATTCCTGGTGGCCTGTGCCTGAACTCAGGAGAGTGGTTGAAGGAGCAGGATGCTGCCTGGCAGCAGGTGTCAGGAGCACTCGTGCTGGACCGTAGTGGCACTTGGCAGCAAGCAGCCACTGCTGGCTTTGCTATGGACTTGACTTTTCCCACTGATGGATGGCCAGGGAGGACATGTGTGAGGTCAGGATTACAGAAGCAGCTCCCTGGGATCACCAGGCATCTACTCCCCACCATACCATCCTCTCCCTCATGTCTGTGTGCTTGGGGAGCTGGGGTACCCCTTCTTTTCTCCCCTTGAAGTGAGGTGCCCTGGGGGAAGTAACCCCAACCAGCCTGCCCAGAACTGCAGGTGACAGCCCCAGCCACCAACATGTGAATGGGTTGTGGCAGTGACCGACTCGCTTCCCTGGAGCTTTTGTGGTTGTTGTTAGGCTTTCTGCTTACACCAGTGCTACTGTTGTGCCAGCTGCCAAGGAGTGCAGGGTGCCACCCTGTGCCTGGGCTTGTGGAGGAGAACAGCAGTGTGGGGTGCAGTGCCCAGGGCTGCAGGGCCAGGGACCGTGCAGGCTTTAGACCATCTCATGCAGGGGAGCAGCACTGGTGAAAGGGAAGGAGGAAAAGAGGTTTCACCACAGTTGCTAGGATCATCCTAAAGTGGCAGAAATAGGAAAATACTGAAAAGGCAGGAAACATCTGTACGTCAAGGCCATGCTGTTTGAAGGGTGCAGTAGGGTTTTGCAATGCCTCTTACTGGCATAGAGTGCCAAGCCCTCTAAAACTGGTTGCCATTAGAGAGGGAGGGTTGAGAGCTAGGGCAAAGAAGAAAATCTACATCTAGGCTCCCGAAAGGTAATTAAGATGAATTAAGAGGCATGTTAATCTCCCATCATATTGAAGGCTGCTCCAAAGGGTACAAGTTTCAGAGGGAGAGACTCAGAAATGGCAAGATTAAAGTCAAGTGGAAGAGCACAATGCTTTTCAGAAGGTAAGGAGGATAGTTGTGAAATGAGCAAGGTGAGAAGTTTTGTTTCTTATGGCATGTGGGATGACAGCCCTGTGTGCTCTCAGGGAGCTGCAGTGAGGAGGAGGAGTGTAGTATCGGTGCTAGTGGACCAGAGATGGAGAGCTTGGATCTCACTGGAGAGCTTACAGAGCTGACTAGGGACATGCACTAGGGAAAGTCAGAAATGTGAAATGGAAGCTTGTGCATAGCAGTACCCTAATGTTTCCAGGCTCCTGCTAGAGTTGAGCTACAGTTCGCATGGAAGTGGTGACCCTGTTGCAGCCTGAGGTCTGGATCCTTTTTGGTTTTCTTTTAAATAATGTAAAAAGCATCACAGAGTTAGAAGCTGTTGCCCACAGTCTGTCATTGCTGACGGTGTGAGGCAGTGTGTTCCCTGGCACTAAGCACAGTAGCAGTTCCAGCTTGATATGATCAGCGAAGTGATGAAAGGAGGATGTTCTCCATGGCCTGGCCTCCAGCCCCGGAACATACCTGTGTGCCTCTCACTGCCACCAGGCTCCTGGCTGGCAAAAATGCTCTCCAGGTCTCACAGCTGCTTTCAGCCCTTGGGAGAGCTGCTCTGGGCTCAGCTCCCTCCCTCTCCTTGCTGAGGCTTTTGCACAAGGCAGCTCTTTCCTGCTGGCCCACAGCCAGCTTCCACCCAAGCTGAGTCTCCTGGTCCAAAGGACCGTGTCAGGCGTGGTGGCTGCCTGGCCACCGTCCGGGCAAGCCTGTCCTCCACCATCCAGAAGGCAGTGGCCAACTGCATCAACAGAGCACACACAGTCAACAGATTCCTTTCTTCTGCACAAATTGGCAAGGACTAACCTTGTCATATCTAGTGCAGCGCTAACGGGCGCCTGCCTCTGAGGGGTAATCATGCAGGCATAAATTCGGAAAGTTGCTAAGCTATGAGCAGTCTTATGAGCATTAAAAGTGTCCTCTTTGCCAGAAAGGTCATTCATAACTTGGCTGCGCTGCTGATGTACAGTCAGTGATATTGATTGATTAATGTATAAAAAGCACCAAATCCATTTGCTTCTATGAAAGAGAATAAAGTGCAGTCGACTCTCTCTTTATTTTCACCTCATCCTTTTGTTTGAAGGACATTTTTTTTTTTTCTCTTTTTGTTTTGCCAGCTAGGTTTAAGGGGGTTACAAAAAGCCAGTTTCTGCCAAGTAATGTGTTCACAAAGGGAACATTGATTCACATCAGTGTCGCTTGAATTACCCTTAAAGGTTTGCCAAGGAGTTGTTCTTATATTAACCTTCTGTTCATCAAAGACAAAATAAATAAATAAGTCATAAAATCAGCTTGACTGCCTGCGCTGGAGTTGGATGCAAAACAGGAATTTCTTCTGTTAGGGGTTTATGCTCCAGGTGGCTTCTGCTCAGCTCCTCTCCCCCTGTTTTGGGCCTTTTCCCTCCCGCAGAGCTGCCTCTCTTGAGCCCCAGCCAGCCCTGCTCTCCCCTGTCCCAGGGCTCTCCCATCTGCCTCCTCTTCCTGGGCAGTAGGATGGGTGCTGGGACCGCCCATGGCACTGCTAAAGTGGGAGTTCATTCCAGCACAGGGATAAGTTCTGAGCCACTGCTGTTTCTCTCGCAGTGCCTGAGCCGTGATCAGGGGGAAGGGTGAGAAGACAAGGAGTGGAACAGGTTCTGGAGCTCTGAGGGGACCCTGCTTGCACCAGGAGAAGGGTCCAGCCTCACAGGTTAGAGCCCAGGCTTGGACCCCTTGGCCTGCTGGGTCTTGACTGTGGTTGCAGTGTTGGCATTGTGGTGGCTTTCTTGGCTGTGTGGGTGCTGGGACAATGTGCTCACCCCAGAACCCTGCAATGTGCCAGTGCAGCACTCGCTCTGTTCTGAACTTCGGCAAACGTGGACCGCTTCGGGGTGGGGATTCCTGTTTTCTGAAGGATTCTGTATAAAATGTTGATTTAGTCATTGCAAGCTGAACTGGAATGATTTCCCCACAGAAAGGCAGCCTTGTGATGACCCAGGACGTTCTGCCCCATCTACTTTTTAGTATTCTTCTAATTCACCCTTAAGTCTAGTTTGTTTTTCTGGACTTATTTGGCCACTGGTAATTAATTGCATGTTCTTCTTGCTTCCTTCTGGTTAATTCTGAAATGGGAGATGTTCTTGTGCCTGTGGAGGTCTGTGCAACACCTCACTTTTCTCCAGGGTGATTATCTTCTCCCTGAGTGAGTGCAGTAAGGGCATTGCAGTTACCTGTTCCTTTCAGGATGATGGCTAAGGAGCATGAGTCCAATCAATTGCTGTTCCTTGCAGCAGGAGCTATGTTGCTTTTTGTTAGTGGTGTTTAACTAAACTTCCATGGTTTTGCTTAGTCCTTGTTCCAAAACCCATGAAGGACCTTTCCATGGCATTTCTTCTCTTGAGCTGGGAGTTTATTTGTCTTTGCTCTGCATGTCACCCTCATCCATGAAATGCAAGGCTCAGATATCACTCTCACTTGGAAGCATCTCTGTTGTGAGCTGTCCCCACCTGTCTGTCACAACAGACAGTGTCCCCAGCGTGTGAGCTCCTGGTGGCCCCCAGGTTCTCAGTGTCACTTCAGATAACCTGAGCCGCTCGACTGTAAGCAGTGCAGGAGCCCATGGCTTCTGTTGGTTCATGCTGGTGACCTCCCTCAGCTCCCAGAGCACTAGCTGGAGCAGCAGAGGAGCTCAGCAACTGGGATCAAACCCTGCATTCTGCTGAGGGCTGTGTAAGGGCAATGCTGACACTATAACAGAAAGGGCAAAGTGCCTGTGCTCAAATGCACCAGTTGGCCAAGGCTGGCGCTGCATGTGGTGGTACTGTGGTTGTGTTATGGTGGTTCTCTGCACTAGCGTGCAAACCCATGGGTAACTGAGGTACCACCACTACTGCAGTGCTGTCTATGTGACGCTTTTATTTCAATGTCTCTTACCCAGTGAAGAAGATGGGTGGTGATAATCCTACCAACTGCTGAGGGTGCGTGCTGTGGTGTACACCGAAAGTGGTAGGGTGTGCAGAACCACCACAAGACGTTCTTCCTGCATGTGTACTTCTGTCAGCACAATTGCTTGCATGGTGCAAGAGCTGTGGTGAGCCTTGGACCTTGTGCTGATGATTTAATGTCCCCAAGAAGCAAACCCCTCCAGCCCCTGCACGGCTGACAGCAAGGGTTGGCACCTTGTGTCGCCAGGAAAAGCTTTTTTCCCCATGGCTGCTGCAAAACCCAAGAGGAAAATAATTTTTTAATCTTTTTCTGAGATTGTGGGAGAATTGTAGAACACCAACGCCCCCTCCCCCTCCGGTGAGGCGGTAGGGATTGGATCAGACGATACAGAGTGAGCATGCTGAGAGTGAATCCATTTTCTCTCCTCCATCTCCCCAGAATAAATTAGAATTTGCCTGATTTAATAAAATGGCTTCATCTCTCTGCCATCTTTTCTATCTCCCATGCGTTTCATCCCCACCCCCACTGGAAAAGACTAGATGTCAGCTGTTGGATGTCCTGTTCTAGGCTGCAATTTAATGTGTGGGGTACGTGTGCGAGCGTCTGGACATGCAGCCCGCAGAGGGGTCCAGCCGCTGCAAGGGCACAGGATTGGTTCTTCCATCTCAATTTCCTTATTGTCGGCCGTGATAGTTCTAATTGCTGTGGAGGTCAGTGTAATTTACTGTCCATCTGTCATTAACTTGACCTCGTGGGTGGATGTGACTGCCATGCAGATCGTGTTTGGGGACTGGGAGTGGTTAGGGAGAGAAATTTTATGGCAGAGATTTGCCCCAGCCACTTTTCTCTTTAATTGGCAGGTATTTGTCTATACATGGCGTGGAGCTGGAGCTCTTTGCCGCAGACCGAGAGGAGGGGTTATTGTTAGAATTTAGATGGTTTCTCTGCAACTGAACCCTTTTCTCTCACTTGAATCTGGTGTTTTAATTTCTGTTTCCTAGGTTGATTTTCTCCTTTCCATTCTGACACTAATTATGCTAGGCGCGTTGGGAACGGTTGCTGCTGAGAGGTACCCAGCTAAGTGTTAAGAAAGGTTTTAAAAACAGACTGAACTCTTTCTTAATGAGGCTCAATCGTGCTCTCCTCCGGGTGGTTTTGTTTTGCTGATCTGTCAGTTTTTCGAGGATTTAATTGCACTTTTTTCATATTAGTCTTTGAAATGGGGCTAAGCAGCCTTCTGTAAAATGAAATAGAAAAAAGGAGAGATGTTACTGGCTTTCCTATTTTCTGTCTTTGCTTTCATCACTCTCGGATCATCACCTGCCACTGGCTCCTGGGACCCAACAGTAGTAAAGAACAGAATTTATGAGAGCAGCAAACAAAATGGCAGGCAAGACCACTATGGTGGCTCCAAAATTCTAAACCATTCCAGGCAATTTTTTTCGCCTGTCTGCTCCTCAAATCAGGCTTCTGCTCATACTAATCCTAGAAGACCTTGTGAATGTTTTATTTTGGAGGAAGAATCAGGAGACAAAGGAGGGTTGAGGAACGCTAAAGTGGCTTGTCCAGCTTAGGTCATTTCATGCAGAAATGACACAAAAGTGACTCAGGACCCAGCACTGCTGTGGAGCTCTGGAACATTCCAGTGTTCCAGCTCCTCAAAAGCTGAGAGTTCAGGGGATGGGATGCAAAGTATATGATATTGGGATGGGAAGAGTCAGGAGAGAGGAGACAGATGCTTCTGTGATGCTATTATCTTTATGGCATAGAAAAACATGTTTGAAGCAATCAGCATGGAATTCTTAATTGCTTCACTTACTTCTGCTCTCCTCATGGGACAGATTGTAGGAGTGGGGGAGCTGCCAGGACCCTCATGTTAGCACAGTCCAGCAGGGACGCACTATTTTTAACCAGTGCTTTGTTTTGCAAAGATGCACAAAGCTGCTGTGTTGTTTTCCTGAGGATGCTAGTAAACAGCAGAGGCAGTAAGCTTTCTGATCCACCGACAATGACTCTGCTTTCTTAGCCTGCAATTCGATTTGCCTTCTCTTTGCATTTCCGGTTCCTTTTTTCCACCTTCTCTGCCTTTCTTTTAGCTTTGATTCTTTTCCTCCCTCTTTCTTTTTCCTCATTTTTATCCCTTAAATATGTAAGTCTCTTTTATTTGTAGTCTTAGACTAACAAAGATCCCGTTTTTCTCTCTTCCTTATGATGTGGCCTGCCTGCCTTCCTCTGTTTCCAGCTCACCTCTCATGAGGATGTAAAATCCAAGAACCAGATCTTTGAGATTTCAAAATAAAATAAAAGTAAACTCTGCTTTAAAAACACTTTAGCAGGAAAGCCAGGCTAATTGTAAATCAATGAGTCTTAAAATGCAGCATTGATCTCCAGTTAGAAGTTTGAAGGGGAAAGCAGTAATTACTGCACTGAAGGTAGATTTTTTCTCTTAGTAAGTTCTGGGCAGAAGGAAGGCTCATTAGGGCAGCACTTCGGAATCTGAGTAATTAGTTTAAAAAGTACTTTTGTGGTGTTATTCCCATGGCTAGAAATTATCAGAGTCTTCACAGATTTATGGTTCAGCTCTGATAAGGTTTGATTTATTATTGTGTTTGGTGGGGAAGATCCTTCCTGCATAATCACCTGGGTAAAGATCCAGACTGGGGATTAGTCTGGGAAGGATGCTGTGGACAGACAGTGCTGTTTGGTTCCAGTGTGGTGCCAGCAGGTCATCCAGTGTTCAGTGGAGCTGCCATCCCAGCATGCTGTATTGCACCCTTGTGGCCTGCAGTACTGCTCCTATAGGTGCTGGCATAGGGCAGCATTTGTGCAGCAGAATGGCACCGTACCCACAGCAAGCAGCTCCCACACGTCTTGTGTGGCCACACAGCTGTGTGCTCAGCATCTGGTCCTGCTGTGTGCTCTGCGTCTGGTCCTTGATTTGGCACAGCCCCTCTGTGGCTGCTTGTCTGGCCTCATCCTGGAGCTTCCCTGCTGTGGTGACCATGTCTGGCACAGTCCTGTGCCGCTCTGTCTGCTGAGGGCAGGGAGTTGAGGCATGCAGGGAGGCTGGCTGCCGGCTGCATGGTGGCAGGGAACACTGCAAGAGACATGCTGCAGCACCCTGGCCTAAACCCTTTGGCTGTGAGCTGTCATCCAGCAGTGTCCCCAGGGCCACGGAGGCTCCAAGACACATGGGTTGGATTGAGGTGTGCAGAGCTGTTCTGAGCGGGACCAGGAGGTGATGGCGTGCTGGAGAACCAGGGAGAAGAAGGAGGCCCTGGCCATCTGCAATGGGCTCACTTGCTTGTGAGGACGAGTGCCCCTGTGAGCCCTTGTGGCAAGAAGGCAGTTCACATGTGCCCTAAAGCTTGTAGGTTTGTATTTTGCCCAAATTCTTTTGTTAGATTTAGCAATTATATCTCTAGATGTTCTCATTAACCTTAATTATCTAATCCTTTTGTGAATATTGCTGAATTCTTGGCCACAGCAACATCCTGTGACAGTGATTTCCACAATCCAATTACCAAGTCTAATTCTATAGGAAAAAGTGTTTGTTTCACCTGGAGGTCCTGCAGATCCATTAGCCACTGAGTTTCCTGCACTTACACAGCGGCCCAGGCAGCACCAAGGAGGTCAGCAGCTGGGGAGAGGGACAGAGGTCAGGAGCACTGAGCAGCATGCTGATAACTCCCACCTACCTCTGTGGCTGCAGGAACATTTACCAGGCTGCCTGCTACAGTGCAAACACTGCTCCAGAGGAAAACAAAACCCAGGGCATCAAGGCAGTTGATGTGGCACATCTCTGAGCCACTTGTTATCCCCTCTGGCAGCAAGCTAATGTCTGAGAGCACCATCATCCTCCTGGGCCACAGGATCCTATCGTGTGGCGGGCATACAGGATAACTCCCGGTTGGCCAGTTGCATCGGATGGAAATTCAGCAGCTGGATGCTGAAGTCTGTTGTGATCACTACCAAGCATGGCCTCTCACAGGTGGAGGGAAAACGAAACCCAAGCAGGATGGGGTTTGAACTCTTTCTGACCACGTTCTGCTGCTGAAATCTGTTTGGCCAATAGACCAATGGAACATGGAGATGACAGTCTCTGTCAGTCGGGATAGGGGCTCTTACACTTGTGATCATCATTTGCCCCTTCTCAAGATAACTGGACAAGGTAACTATTCCTTCCTTAAAGGAAAAATGGCTCAGAAAATCTCTCAGTCTTCTTCAGCCCACTGCCAGTTTTGTGCTCTGTTATTGGGTTGTTCCCTTTGCAACCTTTCTCAGGTGAGCAGGGCTGATATCTTCTGTTTCTGTCCAGGAAGGTTGAGGTCCTGTGTTCTTTATACAAAATCTTTAACTACTTTGTGGTAGAAACATAATCTGTAGCTACAGTTCAGATTTCAGGGTGTTAGCATTTTTTTGCATAACTTTTCTTAATACAGGAAGGTTGTTCTATCTATGCTGCACACTTCCACAGATGATTTAAATGCTTGCTTTTTTTTTTGAAGTATTCATGTTACTATTGCAATGTACAATGTTTCTTCTTGTTTCCAATTCCAAATCATGTAATAGGAATGGTGCTTTTTGAAATTCCTGTCCATAAACCAAATTTTCTCAAGGTACAATAAATTATTTATCTTGTATCCAGTATATATTGTTTTTACAATGGATATAATGAATAATATGGAAGGAGTAGTGAAATTTAAGTCCATTACTTGCAAAAAATCAGGCAAAGCTTAACCCATTGGAAGTCAGGCATCTGACCTAAATAAGTGTATAGCATTGTTTATAGTCTTTGGACAGCAGTTGGTCCACTCAGATGATGTTTTGTTGATCTGCTATAGTCTCTTGACAGTAAAGGATATCAAGTTGCTTAGTTTCAGTAGATGCCTACATTTTGGACTGTTGAAGTGAAAAAACTTTTCAGAAGCAGATGTCCAAATTAGACTTTAATTATCCAGTCATAGAATGGTTTGAGTTGGAAGGGACCTTTAAAGATCATCTAATCTTAACTGCATTAGTCAATGGCAAAGGTTTGAGCAAGGGACATGTTGTGTTACCAAGGGACATGTGTTATCCCCAGTTCTGCATGTAGGATCACAGCCAAGACTGCCAGCCTCCTGCAAGACCATGCAATATTCTCCATCTGTTTCCTGCTGTCAGCTAATTCTGCACATAAGCAGCGCAAGTCCTGCTCTGCTTTTCCAGGTTGAGGTTGATGGAATGGGTGCAGGCACCAAGGGAAATGTGGATACCTGCAGATCTGTGTGGCAGGACTGCATAAAGATGCAGAACAGTCCAGGTTCACTCTGGAAGGTGAGGTAGGGCAGGAGCGTTAAGGGCTTATTGTTTTCTGACAAAACTGTGCTAATTGTGAGGAACTGACCCTGTAATTAAAAATAGCCTATCTGCAAGGAGATTTTCTGGCATGGCTCTTGAGCCTCTCTTGTCCTTTGGGAGGAGGTTTGTACCCCTGCCCACCTCTCAATGTGCTAAATTGGGATAGTCAGGCATTCCCACACCTCTGACGTCCTACTTGAGTAACCTGATAGATATTTTTACAGAAATTATTTCATTTGCAGTGACTGTTATAGATCTGATTCTGCACCAAGAGGAAAAGGGAAGGTCTCTGGAGGCAGAAAACCCTTGTGTGGCAGAAAGCCTGCTGGGAAGTCAGCTCAAGAAGAATTAGAAACCCTTTAAATAAATGCTTACTTGACATGACTCTGTCTTCCACAGTCTAACAAGCAGGGAAGCGAATGGCAGCCGCTGGCCAGAAATTGATTGCATTAATTGATATGCCAATAAGAGAGCTTGTTACATCCGCCATTGGTTAGGAGGCTGGCTAACAAGTCCTGCTGATCAATGGAACCAATAAAGATTTCATCCATTAATGAGCAACATGGTAATTAATGTTATCCATAAACCAATTAGCCCGGGCAGCTAATGTGCTGGTTAGCACAGTGAGTGGCAGAGTGGTGGGTGTGCATGGACCAGCCATCCGGAGGCAGGAGAGCATCACTCTCCAGTGCAACTGCTGGTCCAGGGGACAAACAGCTCCTCTGAGAGGAAGAAAGTTGGGAGAATGGCTGATGGGATGGGTCCCTCTTTCTGGGAAGGGACACATTTCTCTAGATTTACAAGGCCATTTCAGTGATTTCTTTCCTTTTATTTTAACCTCTGAGTAGCACTTGTGAGGATCTTTTCCACTTCTAATGTGTTCTCCAGAGATGCACAGGTTTAGGTAGCCCATGTTTTCATGGCAAAATGCAGTTTGGTTCCCTGCTCTGTACCATTGGAAATCTGCCTGCCCACTCTGCCTAGACCCCAAGCTTCTGTCCAGCTTGCAGGAGCTGTTGTGCACGCTGCTGCATTAACTGTCTGCAACACAGAGTAATAGAATCACAGAATTGTTTTGGTTGGAAGAGACCTTTCAGATCATTGAGTCCAACTGTTAACCAGCCCTACCAGGTCACCACTAAACCATGTCCCTCAGCACCACATCTTTAAACACCTTTTAAACCCCTCCAGGGGTGGTGACTCCACCACTGCCCTGGGCAGCCTGGGCCAGGCCTCAACAACCCTTTCAAGGAAGAAATTGTGCCTCATGTCCAACCTAAACCTCTTCTGGCACAACTTGAGACTGTTTCCTCTCATCCTATCTCTTGTTCCTTGGGAGAAGAGGCCAGTCCCCACGTCATTCCAGCCTCCTTTCAGGGAATTGCAGAGGATGAGAAGGTCTCCCCTTAGCCTCCTTTCCTCCAGGCTAACTGACCCCAGTTCCCTCAGCTGCTCTTCCACAACACTTGTGCTCTTCACTAGCTTCATAGCTCTTCTTTGGACACAGCACCTCGGTGTCCTGTTGATAGCTGTGTTAGTGCAGAAAACACCGTTTGTATGTTGAAGGCTTTTGTCTAAAACCACTTTCCATGAGGTTGCCTTAAGTTGCCAGCCATCAGTGGTGTGTTTGTGTTGCTGCTGGGGGTCACCAGTGCTTGCAGAGTGACCTGGTTTGCGGTGGGGTCCCCCGCAGAGCTGTGAGTGGGGTTCCAGCTGCTGCCAGCTACTCACCATCCCTGCTGGGGGACAACAGTGCCCTGGGGAGGGCTGTGCACTGCTTGAGGCTGGACTGCCTCATTGGTGAAGGGTCACGAGTTGTTGTCTGACAGAACTCCTTGGCTGAGGGCTTGGGGGCAGCCCTCTGCCTGTGGGAGCTCAGGGGTTGTGGGGTGCTGACCTGTGTGCAGGGGCAGAGGGGATGTGGCTTTGCAAGGCTGCAGGTGGGAGGAGGGGGGCCTTGGGAGGTGAGCTGGCACAACGGAAGGAGGCCACGATGTCCAGAGGGTCCGGGCAGGAGCATCCCCCCCTGCACAGGGCAGCATCCATCCCACTGTTCTGCTGTGAAGTTACCTCACGTTGTTAGATATTGACCCTGGGAGACCCCTTGTGGATTCCCTAATTGAAAATTAATACCAGATCAATGCCATGGGCAATTTGCATATTGATCATAAACAACTTTGAAGGCACCAAGTGTGTGTTGGATCAATAGAGCTCTTGAGCAGGCTGCAGTGGGAGAGCATCCCCCTGCACAGCTCTCCGGCAGAGGTTAATGCTTGGGAAGTCCGGGAAGTGCTTCATGAGGGCGGTGGAGTCAGCCACGATGCCCTCATGCTATGCAGGCATAGCACCAAATTAGCATCCCTTTCCTAGGGTTCACCTTGGAAGGGGAACTAGGGGAAGTACTTTTGTTTATTTGTCTATTTTAAACCAACCAAATGAGGCCCAGAGGCATCCCACAACAAGGGCAAAGCTGCCCGATGACTCCTAGGCCTGGAGGAGCCTACATTTGGCTCCATCCCTCCTCTCCTGTCACATGCAGCTTCTTGCACTTACTTTAAGTATGGGTTTCCAAAAGCAGGAGTGTTGTTTTTCTGGGGAAACTGAAAGAGATCTCCTTAGTGATTTTATTTTTGGTGGGTTTATCCGATGTTGTCTTCTTAAGGGCAATATTTAGATTCCTCCTCTGTCTGTTTGGGAGATTCACAGGTTATTTCAGAATGGTCTTGGGCTGAAGGGAACAAATATTTCAGATCAAACTCCAACAAAAAAACCCAAAACTCTTCATCTGAAAATACATAAAGCACCCTTGGAAGCCTTCTGTTAAAGAGGGATGTGTGTGGGCATCAGTGGTAAAGCATTTGGATGGGCACTGCTTTGCGCACTCCTGAGTGCATGTGCTGGTTGTGTGGAGCACAGAAACCATGTCTGAACTGGCGAGAAACCCAGAGGCACCCATGGTCTGGGTGCAAGGGGTGGGCAGGGCTGGGGACTCACTGCCCAGGGTTGCCTCTTGTCTCCCGAGTGGTGCCATCGGCTCCAGGAATCGCCGTGCATCTGATTAGCACATTATAGAGCTTTCATTGACTCGGCTATGTCTTGCTGATGAACTGAGACTGGGGACAAGCGCTCGTAATTGAGAGAAATAAATTCTTATCACAGGCCTCTGCTGGAGCCAGCACCTGTGTGTGTGCCTGACTCCAGGTTTCAGGAGCGACTTAAGTCCCTGGACACCCAGCTTGCCCTCGTTAACATTTGAGGAGATTGAGCACAGCGGCTATAGGCACCAGGAGTGCCCCAGGGTGACCTCACTGGCTGCAGGCTTCTCCTTGGGAGCCTCTCCGTGCTCTTCCTTTTTCCTTGGTCCTCTGCATATTACTCCAGAGTTAGAGCAGCCATTCAGCACCTTCCATCTTTATCTTTATCTTAGATTTGATGGCAAGTGAAAGATCCTTCCCTGATGTGTGACAGAAGATGGGTGTTGTAGAGGAGAGTGTTTTGTCTTACTGCAAAGGAATTAGGGAATTAGTTTATTTGGGGGGGAGGGAACCACAAAAAAAACCCCCAACAACTTGTTTTAAAGGAAAAACAATTCCAGGGCTTTGGGTTCAGCTGTGGGATGGGATGTGGTGGGCAGTCCTTCCTCCCTCCCTCCCTGCTGCAGAGAGGCTGTGCTGAGGTTGCTGTGGCTGTGAGCAGCCCCCGTAATTTTGCCATTCCTCTGGGCTGCAGAGCTGGCTGCTCCCTTACTGCAGTGCTGCTGGTGGGGAGGTGCATGGAAAGGCTTCACTTGACATTCCCTGACCTCCCTGCACCTGAATGCCAGAGAGTAAGGGCTGAGATTGCAGTCGCTTTCAATTACTTGAAGCCAAGAGAGGTGGAGAAAAAGGGCCTGTTGGCTCCAGGAAGCTGAAATCTGCTGCTGCTGGAAGCTTGTTAGTGCAAGGGGAAAGGCAATTACTGAAGTTCTGCCAGTACCACTAACCCTAACCCAGGGAAGGGGCAGCTGAGCCCTAGGACGTGGCCATCTCTGTCTTGGCAGGTGACATGGGGCTCCTCAAGAGTGTCCTCAAGGACGGCTCCAGGGCTGCAGACCTGAGTTTCTGGGTCTCCGCTGCCTGTTCTCTTCAGTAGGTGTTTGCTGTGTGTACAAGAGCTTTCATGTGTTATCTGCTCCCTCCTCTGCACCAACCCAAAGTGTGTTTGGTATCAGAGAGCTCTGCTCGTGGCTGAATGGGGGCTGGAGGAGGGGACACTGGAAGGTAAAGGCATGAGGAGGCTGGATCGTGGGCTGTCGACTGGCAGACCTGAAACAAAGCTGTCCTTCAGCGCAGCCATTCACATCAAGAACCTGTGGTATTGCAGCTTCCTATCAAACTGGTTTTTACGTCTGGTTAACCTCTAGAGGCAGCACATATCTGATGACCGAAGTGTCAAGAACCTCTCAACTGGCTGGAGTTAGCCTTGTCTGGGTATATCTGCTCTGTCCTTCTCAGGGGGTCTAGGGGACGCTTCTCAACCTTTCACTTCGAAATCCCCTTAAAAGCCCACAAGGATCTCTGCAGAAATGTCTTAGGTTGTCACCACCAGCTGTATGACAACCCAGATGTGCTCCTCAGATGCTCCAGAAGAAGGGAACGTCTTTTGTTCCTTGGCTCTGGTGGTACAAGCAGCCCTGCCAGCTCCATCCCATGCTTCTATGACCTGCTCTGCCTTGTGAGCAGCAGCAGCACATCCTACTGTGAGCCTCTTTTATTTCTCATTATACAGATTATTTATGGCGATTTATGATTTCCAATGTTCATATATATTGTTAGTTCCTAGAAGTGAGCTCAGACACAGCACTGCAGCTGACATTTCTGTGAACTAATCAAGAATGAACTGACCAGACCACATCCTTCAGACCTGTTTGGACTCACCTCATGTCCAAACCATCCTCAGAGACATTTCCTTAGAATCCTTGATAATTTTCCCCCCTTCTTTTTAAGAGAAAGCTTTCTTTCCCAGGGGTAAAGATTAACAATCTGCCACAGATCCCCACGCCACAAGCCAGTCATGCTCCCCAGCCACCAAGCCAGCCCCACCACTCTCCTCAGCTGCCCATTTTCTGTGTCCTACCTTATGGTACAGTGTGTTGCAAGAATATTGTAATTGTCCCTAAACCAGGGCACTATAATTATGGCTTTCATAAGTTTTTAGTTAAGCTGAAAAGAACTCCAAACATGCTGAGGTTGGGAAACATTTGGGGAGGGGGAGAAAGAGGGTCAGCAACACATTAATTAACTGTTCCTTGGAGCGATACCATGGAGAGTGAGAACAGAGCAGGAGTTGTAAGAGCTGTGTATTAAAAAAAAAAAACTAATCAGAAAGGGACATTTCAGTGTTTGATTCGAATATGGTTTATGATGATATTACAGGGAAGAGTTAAGGTTGTTGGGAGCACTCCCATGCGTATCCAACCCTTGAGGCTAGAGCATGAATTAATTATAGCTCATTTTTGTTGTAGTTTCCATATTCTCAAGATGTGCTAAAGTTAGAGAGAGTTGCTGAAGTTAGCTTTAACTTCAGCTTGGCTTTAGTACTGGCTTTGTTTTTGAATCTGGAAAGTTCTTCTGGAGTGTGCTTGTTCATAGGAAGCACAAAGCACCTCTTACTGTGACCACCTTGCTCCAATCGTGGCCAGCTGAGGACATGTCAGTTCCATGTGTTTCCTGAAAGGTGGAATGTGTGAGTTTTCTGAAGTGCCTTGGCCTTTCTGGAAACACACATCTGCAGCAGGTCACCAAAGCTACTTCCTGGCGTGGCCAAGCCAGACCTGGGTGATGCTGAGCCTGCAGGAGCCTGGAGAAGGTCAGCACTGTTGGCAGCCTCCTGTGACTCTCTACAAGTCCCTGAAAGGAGGTTGGAGCCAAGTGGGGGTTGGTCTCTTCTCCCATGGAACAAGAGACAGGACAAAAGGAAACAGCCTCAAGTTGTGTGAGAGGAGATTTAGGTTGGACATGAGGAACAATTTCTTCCCTGAAAGGGTTGTTGAGGCCTGGCCCAGGCTGCCCAGGGCAGTGGTGGAGTCACCATCCCTGGAGGGGTTGAAAAGCCCTAGATTTGTGGTGCTGAGGGTCATAGTTTAGTGGTGACTTGGCAGTGCTGCTTAACAGTTGTACTTAATGATCTTAAAGGTCCTTTCCAACTTAAATGATTCTATAAACCCCACCACTTTCTGCTTCTGCAGTTTCACTCTGTGTTTTTTAGCAGAGGGCAACTGAGACAGGGTGGGGACGCCTGCTGGGGAGGAGGTGGAGCAGGGAGGTGAATGGGTCAGGATGAGAGTAGTAGTGTCGATGCACTGGCTACAGGCTGGCTGAGGAGATGGCCATGGGAGAGGCTGTCCCAAGGCTCCTGACAGTATCAAGGGTATCTGGTCCCAGTAAAGACACCTGTGAAGTGGGACTTCTGGACCAGGGCTGCCTCTGGTACCTTGATCAACAAAATTTGGACTGTGCACAGTGTTCCCTAGTAGCCTTGCCTGAGCTCCTGCCTTGTCACCTCTGTCACCACATCTCCTCCATCCTTTTCTGCCCGCCAGTCCCTTTGTCTCCTAACCCTCCTCCCGTGAGTCTCCATGTTGGAGACTGAAACATCCTCTCCCTGCAGACCTGAAGCTGGGGATGGATCTTCTTTTGTTTTGTTGTTTGATCTATGTTTGTGCTTTTGCATGAGCCTCCTTTCCGGCTGAATCCGGTTTGGAGCTAGGTTAAACTGTGCAAAATACTGTTTAAAAGAAAAAAAAGAAAGGAAGTTGTCAAGATGCATTTGTTAGATCACGTTTAAAATGGAATAGCACTGAAGGTAGTTTTTGTCCAAAGAAAGGGGGGCTGGAAAGCCGTCAAGCCGCAGGAGAAAGCCCCTCCTTTGTTGTCCTCCTGACATTGAAGTGTAATTTTTCATGGTTATTTGGGCTGGAAAATGGGGGGAAAGGGAGAGATGGGCTTGCGATTATTTCCCATAAATGACAACACAATCACATCACGCTCCACTACAAACATGCTCAAGGAATTTACCTTGTTTTTTGCATTTCATGTGTGAAAATAACAGCAACCTTTCTAGTTCTGCCGAAATTCAAGGGGGAAAATCCCTGTTGGGTTCCATTGACTTAAAATTTAGCCCAGTTTACAAAAATGGGACAGCCTTGTTCCCAGGGACAGGGAGAAGTTGGTGCCATCTCAGGGAAGGGAGCTTTCGAGGTCCTTTCCAACTCCTAATATTCTGTGATTCTGTGATTCTTGGACTTGTGTCTCCATGTGGAGATATCAGCATCCTGCAGAGGTATCTCTGGTGATGTCCACAGGGCTCAGCAGCATGGAGGGTGCATGAGGAACCAGCACTGTGAGTTGCCCTGAGCACATGTAACGCACTGCCCGAATTCCCAGCTCCATCTCCCTGTGCCGGATAAACCCAGCCCTGGGTCTGCAACTGCGAGATGGGACCAGCTCATAGCTGGCTTGTTGGTGCAGAGCTGTTGTTCCCTGCAGCGCAAGGCTCTGCCAGACTTTCCAGAGAGGTGAAGGTTTCCAGAGCAGTAGGGGCCTTTCCCAAGTTCGTTCCCTGCACATCTGAGCTCTGGACCCACCGAAGCATGTGGGACTCTTGCACCCATAGAGCTGATGGCAGTAACTGCAGTTCAGATGGGCTTCGACCTGCTGCTTGCTCTCTGACTTTTCTTCTCCTTGAAAAACATGGTGGCAGGTTTCACCACCACTCACTTCTGTTTTCTTAAGACAGAAATTGTTTTTTCTTCTAATTATCTGGTTTTGATAACATTAGTCTCTTTCCTAGCACTGCTACATTTTGTTATCAAAGCACAAAGCCAAAGGTTGCGTGATTTTATCAGCCCTCGCCACCTGCCCCCTGCCCCCTGCCTGTGGGCACTTCCCAGCCACGTGGGGCCCAGAAATGTGGCCTCTGGGAGATCAGATACAGAGACTGAACACAAAAATAATAACTGGATTAGTAAAAGCATTCATCTTTAAGAAGAAGAGATGCTAATGTCTGGCAGAGGGTCATTTTGTTTCTTTGGAGCGTGAAGCTTGTTTGAGAGATCACCAGAGACCTGGATGCTGTTGAAGAGTTTTCATATCTGTTCAGGGAAACTGGCCAGAAATTCTGGATTTTTTCTTTGGAGCAGAAAACAAAGGAATAGAAGCCAAAAGTTCACAAACAGTTCTTTTGCTGTTGAATTTCTTGTTTTGTTTATCTGAGCGCTTGCCTCTATAGTTAACTGCACAAAAGGCAGATAAACTCCCTGCCTTGAGAAGATAGGCCACTGAGGATGCCTTTATCAGCTGGGGCATGTTCCTAGTCAGCGTTTTCTCTTTTGTCAGTGAAAGCAGTGCAGATACACTCGGACCATGCTCTGAAATGAGGCTGTCTTGGAAATAACTGTCATTAATCCAAGATAGATGTAGGATTATAATTGTTTTTCTACAGCCTTTTGTCAGATGATAGTGCTCAGCCACGAGCTTTTGGATCAAGGCTGGAGCTCGATGATGTTCCTCTAGTAACCTGTGCCTGCTGCTTTCTTTTTGCTGCTTGAAGTTCTGCTTTTGTTTTCAGCAAAACGATAGGAATAAACAAGTTTATGTAGAATAATCCAGTTAGGATCTAGCACAGAGTGTACTTGTGCATATAGACACATCCTGGATTGGAGCTGCAAGGGCAGCGACTGCCTGGTAGCCAAGGTTACCTTAGGAGACATGCCCCAGACGAGCTTGAGCTGGGTGAGAAACGCAAGACAGAAAAGAAAGCTGTGGAAATGGATTTACCTACATTTCCATGTGGATGAATTATCTCATCTTCAAATGCAAAGTGAAGCAGGGAGAGGTTGAAGACATCTTTTTCTGTTGGGCTGGTCACAAACAAACAGATGAATTGTTTCCAGGGTGTTGGTCCATGTCCAGCTGACCCTTACCAGCTTCCCATCTTCCACAGGGCTGTTCAGGGCTGTTTTCTCAGTCAGATTTCAGCTGTCTGGCAGCAGCAGGGTTTGCCGTCACTCCCTTCCGTCATGGGGCACTCATGGCTGCTCACCTGCAGCCCTAGGTGCTCACAGATCTTCTGGCAGGGAGAGTGCTTAGAGACACACGGGAGGAAAAAACAAAAGACAAACCACCCTTTAGTCCTCTGACTTGGGGAGTTCTGTGTGCCCCAACAAAAACGGTGCTGCTGGCTGTGAGACTAGAGCCCAGCAGCACCCAAAACCATCACCAGCAGCTCAGAGCCCCTGCAGCCTGTGAGTGCCCAGTGGGAGCAGGCTGGTTGCATGCTGCTGCTGCAGCAGGTCTGCCCGTGCCTCATGCCACAGCTCCTGAGGATGCCTAGTTCAGGCACCTGCTCTGAGCCCTGCAGGAGATGGTACCTCATGGGCTCTGTGTTTGCTCTGTTCCCGCATGGCCTGTGGGCATGATGTGAGGTGGGACCACCCTCCCTGTGCCTCTTCCCTGTCAGGGTGAGTGACGCTCTTTGAGCCAGTATCAGTGCAGTTTTGTGGAATAAAAGACAGCAACAGACCATGCCCAGTGGCCCTGGCACGGTTCAGGGGCAGCTGAGCTTCTTGTAGGCTTCCCAGGGCTGGGGGAGGGGTAATCGAGCCCCCTCCTCTCCCATGAACTACCTGAAGCACTCTCCTGCTTCCATACGGACCCAGACCACAACACGTATCCTCCCAGGGCCCTGGGACCTCACATTTAAACTAGTTTACAGCAGTTGAACTTACAAAACATGCTGGGATGCAACCTGGTGGCATGACCCTAGTGAGCTGCCCCTTGCCCTTTGACAGCTTGTGGGGAGCCAGCACAGTGTGGCACAGTAGCACGGCATGGCATGTCATGGCATTGCACAGAATAGCGGCACAGCACAGCACAGTGACATGGTACAGCACATGTGTCTGTGCATGTGCAGCCATGCAGCTGACTGCACAGAGGCCATCGCTGTCACCTCTCGTGAAAGTGTCAGCTTGCAGAAGTCAGCCAGCTCTCAATCCTGTCTTTCTGTGACAGGCTTTTGAGGTTACTTATCCTGAAAAGGGGAGCATGAGGGATACTTTTTCTTTCAAAGGAGAGGCCCTGTGTACAATTAAAACTTGTTTCTGGTAAACCTCATTCCAGGAAAGATGAGCTTTTAACAAAAGGCTTTTGACAGCTGCAGGGTATTTCACTTTTTTAATGCCGAATGAAAAATCAATACATTTTTCTAGGTTATACATATTCAGAACAGGCTTGATATTTCCATTATAATGGAAAATGGGTGTCTGCACATCTCGCCTGTCAGAGCTGCACCACCGCATTTTCCAAGCCACTGCTAAATATTTCAAACCTGATTTGATTGTGGTTCATGACAGCTAATGTTTCTCAGCTCTTGAGCCTGCCGGAGGGTGGAGAGGCAAGCGCAGGCTCTTTCTCTCCCATCCCTACATTTCCACCACTCCTGAAATGCCTCTTATCCCTTTGGATGAGATATCCACATTTGTTAAGGAAAATCCAGCTGAGAGAAGGAGAGGTGAGAGGTCTTGGGCTGTTGAAGCTGGCCTAGGGATTTGCTTGTTGGGATTTGCTGTCTTCTCCAGCCCTCAAACTTCCTGGGTTTTGAAAGGGACAGCAAGTGTGGTAGCATGGTTCTGTGTGATGGCATGGAGGGGTTCAGGCACATTGTCAGTATGTAACTGAGTCATAGAGTCCCTAACATCTGCAAATGTCAGAGACTCAGGATTTTCCAGACTCTTCTCCCCACCCCCCACCCCCATAGTGAATGGTTTAATTTTAAATTAAAAGGAAATACCACTGTCTAAAATGATTTATTCATGAAGGAAGAGAAGACTTTTCCTAGGATTCTGCAGTGGCAGATTTGGTACAATGGAGGAGCAGGCTCCTTGTGCCCCAGGTGCCCCACAGTTACACTTGCTTACTCTTGGTATTGACCTGAACCCTGGTGGTTGGAAAATTCCTTTAGGAAAATGCATGAGTAAAACATCGTAGCCTCATGGATGTCAGAACCTGCTCTGACAGGGGTATTGAGCTAGATGATCTCCAGAGGTCCTTTCCAACCCCTAAGGTTCTGTGATTCTGTGATTCCAAGGCCCTGTGTGCACGTTGTGTGGTTTGTATTTCCATGGGACATGATTCCCCGCATGCGAATCCCACAGCTCTTGCACCTGCTCTGGCAAGCTTGCCACAGAGGCTGGGATCCACTACATAAACTCTGTGTAGGTGGAGTTTCTGGGAACCAAAGACACCAATCTGGCACCTGCATCCTCTGGGTCTGTGTTGCAAGAGAATCTTTGGCTTTCCAGAGCCCCTTATGAGCTTCCCAGACTGGGACTCAACCCTGTTGCCACTTACCAAACATCTTCTGCCATAGGCCCTCCACCTCTGGGTTCAGTGCCCCACCAGGCTCTCCCAAAGTCTTGGTCAGAATCCTTAGCTAGAAGAGTTTCCCTGTCTGCTGCTGAAATACTTCAGGGACTTCTCACCATCTGGGTATCATCTCAAAATGAGACACTTCTTAGGAGATATGATTTTAGGGTGAGTACCTTTTAACTACAAAGTGACTAGTGAAGTTGTTACAATCTTCTAAGGAAAGTATAATCAAGCCATTAAGTGAATGAGCTCTAACAGTGTGTACAGCTTCAAGGAGATATGGTCAGACAGTAACAAAAGGGTCACTATGGGTTGCAAATAAATTCTCTACATCTTGCTGCTCACATCCTTGTTCAGCCTCCGGGACCTGGTCACGAAGTAGTCTTGATGCTCAGCTACAGGTCTGTCCTATGGGGATCTTTGAACCTTAGGTTAAAGATCGTAGAATCATAGAATCATACAATGGCTCAGGTTGGAAGGGACCTTAAAGATCATTTAGTTCCAACCCCCCCACCATGGGCAGGGATGCCAATCATTAGACGAGGTTGCCCAGGGCCACATCCAGCCTGGCCTTGAACACCACCAAGGATGGGGCATCCACAACCTCTCTGGGCAACCCGTTCCAGTGCCTAACCACCTTCCTGGTAAAGAAATTCCTCCGAATCTCCAACCTAAATTTCCCCTCTTGCAGCTTATAACCATTTCCCCTTGTCTTGTCACAGTTTGAGAACCTAAAAAGTCTGTCCCCTTCTATCGTGACACCAGGGTCTGCAGACAGTTAAAAATAGAAGCTCAAAAGTTTCTTGTTGCCTGTGCATCAGTTTGAGAAGAGCAGACCTTTCTCTTGCTGGCCTTGTCCTCTCAGAAGGGTGCCCCAAAGAAATGCAGGAGGATAGATGGTTGGGTGCCATGGTTGAGTTGCCCATGCGTTTGCTGCCCAGACCTGCCATCGCACTTGGAGCTGCCACTGTGACTCGGCAGCTGCAGAGCTGTTGGCAGGGTGTGGGTGCAAATCTTTCAGGAATAGGAGCTCTGCTGTGTTTTATTGTCAGTGTTGGAGGATCTCGATTTTGGAAGCTGGGTCAGACCACATGCTTAAGCCCTTCATGCAGTCTGTTGGAGACTGGTCTCAGCGGTTCAAAGCCCTCTGCAGTGAACATAGCCAGCTGAGGAGTGGTGTCTGAGGATGCTCTCCCAGCCATCCCTGGGGCAGCTTAGGCACTGATGACTGCAAAACAAGTTAGACTGAGTGCAGTGAGCTGCATCCAGCCTTCCAAAAAAGGTCTGCTGGAGGAGGATCACAAGGCAGCCAGCAGTTAACACTTTCCCTTCCCGAGTCTCCGTGCCAGGTGTCTGGATCCCCAGGGTCCGTGGGTGCAGGGAGCTCCCAAGATGTGCAGATGAGAAGAGCAGGAGGATTGTCCTTGGTAAAGGCCCTGGGAGTGAGGAGCCTAGTAAGGATGATACCAGGGCCTTTCCTAGCTGATTTGGAACCTCCATAGGCAGATGTGTCTTGTACTCTGCTCCTTTCCCATCCTGCTTTAAAAATAACACTCCTCAGAAAAAAAAATAAGCTCAGCCCAGAGCAGGGAGGAGAAGGGTTTGAACCATGCATCAGCTCTGCAGCCTGCCTGGTCTGGCACAGGGGTGCTCAAGCCAAGGAGGCAGATCCTGTCATACACAGTAGCCCTTTCAGAGTCAGGGCTGGGTGCAGGGTGCAGACTGAGTGCTGGATGGGTTCTGGGTGCAGGGTGAGTGCCGGGTTCTGGGTGCTGGGTGAGTGCTGGATGGGTGCTTGGTGCAGGGCGCTGAGTGCAGGGTGAGTGCTGGGTTCTGGGTGCTGGGTGAGTGCTGGATGGGTGCTTGGTGCAGGGCGCTGAGTGCAGGGCTTGCCTGGAGCTTGGTGGGGCAGGAGGGGCTGCAGGCCCAGCAGGGCAGGAGCATTTGCTGTTTGTAACCTTGTTTTTTAATCATTTTCCAGCGTTATTGGTATTCATAGCTCACATTTTTCCGGTTACCGTCAGCCTGGGCTTTCATCCATTTTAAAGAGCTATTTTTTCCCTTGTTGATGATGATGATGGTATAAAGACAGATGGTGTAACTGCTTATGAATGTCCTATTTTATTCCTCTCAAACCAGACAGTGCGCATGGAGCCGTGTATTATTTCCACATGCTCAGGTTAGAGCCCAGACAGGGTTGAGCCCACAGCCGGCTCACCCTTCCTCTTCCTCCCATGCTGATGCTGACACCTCCGGGTCACAGCTGGGAGTGCCACCAACCAGACTCCCTTTGTTCGGACAGGACGGGGGCCTAGGGAATGGGGACCTCCGGGATGGGGCCACAAGGCCACCCCCAGCCCCCAGCAGAGCCCTCTCAGGGCTGCATGGCTGGGCTGGGACTGGGGTGATAGGCAATGGGTGGCAGGCGTTGAGAGATGGGCGGTGGGCGATGGGTGATGGATGATGGGCTGCAGGGAGTGGGCAGTGGGTGATGGACAATGGGCGATGGGTGATGGACAGTGTGTGATAGGCAGTGGGCAATGGGTGGTGGACAGTGGGTGATGGACAGTTGGTGGTGGGTGATGGGCAGTGGGTGAAACGGGCAATGAAGTCTAGCTTCTCCTCCACCTCAGCCAGTTCACGCAATCCCAGGGGGCCTGGGGAATTCTGGAGCTGGCCAAACAGGCTGGGTGTCCAGAGAGTGGTTAAAATGAAGATTTGAATACAATAATTGAAACCCTTTAATGAAGTTACTTAATAAAACCAGCTAAAATTTGAGGGAATGGGCTTAAGCTGTGCCAGGGTAGGTTTAGATTAGATATTAGGAAGAATTTCTTTACTGAAAGAGTGGTGAGATACTGGAATAGGCTGCCCAGGGAGGTGGTGGAGTCACCATTCTTGGTGGTTTTTAAGAAGAGGATAGATGTGGTTCTTCAGGGGATGATTTAGGGATGAATAGTGTAGGGCTATCGGTTGGACTGGATGATCTTGAGGGTCCTTTCCAACCGTAATGGTTCTGTGATTCTGTGAAAATCTGCTCTCTTTGCCAGCTGCCTCTGTTGAAGAGAAGCTATCTCACCCTGCATGGCAGCATTTTGAAGGTAGCAAAGGGATTGGGGTGGGTTGAAGGGGGACAGTTTGTTGTGTTTTTAACCTGGAGTGGAAAAAAATGGGAATTTTAGTTTCTGAAATGTGAATCCAGCTTCTGGTTTCACAGCCCTGCTCTCCAGCAAACCTCAGCACTCAATGGCTCGTCTCAGCCCTGCATCAGTCATTTGTATCTTCCTACATGTTAGGTGCCTCCCATCACAGCTCTCCCGCTGGGGTCCACTGTTTCCAGGCGAAGACCACTGGGACCCCTGCAAGCTCCAAGAGCTTCTAGCTTTTCAAAGAGTGAAGGAGGGGCAGAGCGTAAATCACAGTTCTTCCACTTGATATCAGTGCTGATCTCTGGACACTTTTACAAGTTCCTTCCTGATTTAGGTTGTCACATTCTCAAAGGGCACTGCAGAGTATCTGCAATCTCCTAATGTATATTTTTAATTCTGATTTCTAGCCCTGTCTTTGTTCAGGGAAGGACGAGGGGTGGTGCTTTAACTGGTTAGGTAGTTCAGATAAAACCTCAGGGTAGCCTAGGCTTTATCATGACCAGATAATGCAAGTTCAAATTATGAACTAATCTGCCTGAAAGAGGATGTAATGTCCTGAAAGTGCCCTTTCTTCCTGGTGTTGATATGGCCCCTGTCAATTACCTGGTAGCTGTTGAGTCACACACTGTGTGTAAATACCCAAGGTAGTAGGTGATAACATGGCTGTTACACCCTGGTGTAGAGGTCTGGCAGCTGTCTGGCTCCTGGATCCCACTGGCCATGGGAGCCTCTTTGTGGAGCTGCCCCACACTGTGTCGACACGCTCCATGCTACCTGCCTCCACTGGTGCCGTGGTTAACAGGCGGGGCAGTGGCACTTCATGTTTTGTGCAGAGCTTTCAGTGCTTCACTTCACTGAGAAATTTTTCTTCTTTGAAGCTTTTAAGTCTGGATGGGGCTCTGGGCAACCTGATCTAGTGGGAGGTGTTCCTGCCAGGCAAGGGCGTTGGAACTAGATGATCTTTAAGATCCCTTCCAACTCTGACAATTCTATGATTCTATGATTCATGCTTTTGCACCTCTATGCTGCTTCCTGTGTGCTCAACTTCTTCCCATGACTGGGATGAAAGTAAGACCCCCAACAGCTTCCTCCTGTGCCTTGTGTCAGGGCCATGTCTGCAGAAGATGGTGCTGTTCCTTGCTTTGTCTGAGCAGAAGCGAGTGGTGGTGTTTCTGCAGTGAACTTAGGGGGTGGGGGTCTCGTTGACTAGTGTCAGTACTACACAGTGCCTTTCAGACCGAAGAGCTCAACATGGTGATGAGGAGGAAGGCTGGGTCTGAAGGTTCTGGAGGTTCTGATCAGTCCCTGATACTTTCTGTAATCCATGGCATGGTTGGGTAGAACCTCCTATCAGGCAAATGTTTTATTGTATATTACACTGCAGGAGACTTCAGTAGGTTTAAGTGGTAGAAGTGGATGAGATTCTTCATTTCATCTTCATCTCTCAGATTTTCCCCCTGTAATTTCTTGGTCAGCTGCAGGTCACGTTGGGAGGACAATGGGAAACTTGATATCTGTCACTCAATGCTTGAGCTTCAGCATTATCTATTGCTCTTGCTCAATGGAAATAACTTGCTCTTCTCTTTTGACTTCCATTTTTATGTTACATTTTCTGCTTCTCTTGTTTCAGAAGAATCCGTTGAAGATGTGGAAGGGCCCAATGAAACAGCTGGTGATGCTGAAGAGCCTGCCAAGGAACAAGAGAGTGGAGGGGACAAGGAACAAAGTAAATGGACAGGTGGGTTTTGGTCCCTCATTTTCTTTAAAGACAGGAAAAGAAAGTGGGGGGAGCAGAGTTCTGCAAGACTCTTCTCTTAAATGTCCGTGCCACACAGCAGTCTTAGCATGACATAAGTGTTGTCCCCTGTGAAGCCTTTGGGTGTAGCTTCATGATGTACTCACATAGTTTGAGCCATGTTGGTTACATGTCCCAGCCCTGGGCTGGCACTGAGGCTGTGTGTTGGAGCTCCCTGTGCTCCATGGACCTGGACCTGCCCTGGGCAGTGGCAGTTAGCAGATGGGAGGGGAGGAGGGACAAGGAGACTGTCCCTTCTGGCAGCAGCCAGCATTTAGGGTGGATGAAGCATTTCAGGAAGCCCCACCCTACATTGGTAAGGCTTGGGAGATCATTAGGCTGCTTTTCATCATAATCCTGGCTCTGGTAGCAAGATTTTGACACAGAAGGGCAGAGCACAGAGGCAGACCATGTGCTTGTGCTCTGTTAACTGCTCCCTCTCTGCTGGGGCCACAACATTATGAGACAGAAACGGCAGATGCGCAACAGTGCCTGGGTTGTGGCAGTGGTAGGCCCATGGATTTGCAGTCATGATTGCTTGGTATGATGCCACTCAGTCTGCAGAGACCGTACTTCCAGGCAGCATTCTCCTGCCCTGTTTGTGGTTGCCTGTTAGGGAGCACAGCCGAAGAGGTATTTTGGTATACAAAGTCTTCAAAAGGATGAAATGTGGTCTTTCACCTCAATACAGATTTAATCTCAGCTAATCTCCATCTCAATCAATTAGAAGATGTGCCCAAACTGGTGAAGAAAGCAAGCTGTACTTTAGTGCTTGTTGAAGCTCATGTTTTCAGTCCAGACTGCTGAGGTTGCTCGGTGTGTTGCCACCCATCACAGACCCATTCTTTAACCCAGAGATGCAGATTTTGCTTGGCTGCAGGTGATTTTTAGTCTCTTGTTGTGTGGGATTGTGTGATCCCAACCAAAAGTGCACTTTGTGAAGTGTCACAGAAAGATGGAGGATCACGTGTTTATTAAAATCAGGTCCCTAGCCCAAACCTGAAGCACTTGCAAAAGCTGATCTATGTGAAAAGTTTATTTTTATATGTGGAAGAATGAAGAACCTACTTTTTAAACCCTTTATTGTCCAGCAACTCTAAATTTGGATGGTTTTATTTCTTCACCCTGCGGGTGAAATTCCTAACCCATTTTTGGTGTTTGTCAGTCAAGCAGCAGATAAGAAATGAACAGCTTCATCAGGTCTTCAAAGGAAAGCACACAAAGGAGCACGCAGACTGTGCCTAAGCCCACAGAGCTCTGGACAGGTGTTGTCCAGAGCTGTGGCAAGGCTGAAGAGTACAGACTCAGCAAGTTGTACCCACGTGCTGTTGCTGAATTCAGGTCTGGCTTTCAAACATGGAACACATTACCCTGAACTCGAAAGCAAGAAACTGTTATCTGCTGTTTACGTGCAGTGGATATGCGAAGCAGCTGCCACACCTCGGTCTTGTGTTGTTTCTGCTTTTGAGCTCCCTTGAGGAACATGGCTGTGTTGCCGTGTCCTTCTGGCCTTCTGGACCTCAGACATGGAAGAGAATGGAAATTAGGTCAGGTTATTCATGGAAACCATAGCAAAGGAGTTTCCACATGTACAGAAATATCAAAACGCCGCAGTACAAACGGGTGTAACCAGGGAGGGAGATGGGCAGTGTCAAAGAAGCACTCACTTTTACAAGGAGACTGGAAGAAAAGATCTAGTCTGCACAGAGTGGGAAGGTTATCAACCAGCACATCAAGAAAGCTAAAGAGCATAAAGCCTTCTTTGCATTCATCCCCACTAAGCAGACGGGATGGCGTGAGAGCCTGGAGCAGCTGTGTCGGCAGCACTGTGGGGAGAGCTAGTCCTCCGACTGGGAAGGAACAGGCTGCAAAGTACTTAGGGAAGCTAAATGTTGTCATGCCTGTGATCTGCCACTTCATACCTGGGTGTTTGAGAAAGTGACTGAAGCATCCTCAGACCTGTCAGCTGCTCTCTCTTGTGAATGTACAGAAGCCAGGGAGGTGCTGCGCGGGGACGGACATGGTGTTGGCTGTGACAGAGGAGGAGCTGGGGAACCACACACCTGCCAGCTCTGCTTGCCCCAGATTTTCCTGGGAATTGACCAAACAACTGTTTGTAAGTACTGACAGGAAGATAATGAGATGAGTAACAGTCGACATGGATTTGTCAAGAACAAATCATGTCAACACGACCCAGTTTCCTTCTATGTGAAGAAGGTCCTGTTTGCAGTCAGTATCTTCTGTCTTCTCCTTAGGAAGACTTTTGACACTGCTTTTCAGGACAGTCTGAAAGTAAAACACCAGCATTACATCATAGGTGAAAGTACTGTGGAATGAATACATTCCTACAGCACTGGAAAGCTGTCCATTTCTGAGCTTGCAGTGTCAAGAAAGTTGAGCAATTTCAGAAAGCCCAAACAGCAAGAATGACCCAAAACAGAGCATCATCTGCACAGCATCAGCTGTGAGGAGAATGGAACAAACAGGCTTATTTGACCCAAAAGGAGAACCAAAAGGAGGACAAGATAAGTCTTCTTGTGCATAAAATGCTTCTGAAAAAAAGGAAATAATTTGTTCTCCATGCTCAGGATACGGAAAACAAGAAGCAATGGGCTTATAGTGAAGGGAGAAAGATTGGTGTTAGATAATAAAAAAAATCTGCTACAGCTTGTAAAGCATTGGAGTAGATTTTTGTGGGAAGGTTCCTCAGAGGTCTTTCAAGAAGATTAGATGAGCTGCTGTTGGGAATGAAGTAGGCAGAGTTTATCCTGCTCTGGGTGGACTGGCTGACCTTTGTAGGTGCCTCTGAGCCGTGCAATTCTGTGAAAGTGGGAGATACGGGAGAGAGAAGTGCAGGCTCAAAGCCAATAAATAGCGTGTTGAAGTGGAGGTTGATAGACCTGTTTTCTGTTCGTCATGCTGCAATTTGATCATTACGTTCCTCAGCAATTTACTCACCTTTTGTGCCTCAGTTTCTAACTGTGCACTGGGTGATTGATTATTTCTTCTGCTTCCTTAAAGACGTGTGAGATCTCTAAGGCACTGTCAAGGATGTCTACCAGGCTCCCTCTGTGTGGACGTGCGAGCGATGGGTCAGGTTCTTGGGCTGCTCTGCAGTCCATCCATCTGCAGGACACCAGCCAGGCTGCAACGATGTCCATGTCAGCGCAGAGAGGAAAAAATTCTCAGATTTCTCTGTAAATCTGTCAGAAGTATCTCAGCTGCAAAATAAATCTATCAGTTCAGGTTTTTGTTTATTTTAAAAAAGAATAATCTTAAGCAGAAACATTTTTTTAGGTAATATTTTCCATTAAAATAATACATGAGGAAAACTCCATCCCAAATAAGGATTCATTTTACTGTGATTTTCACATACATCTCTGTGCCTCCTAAAGCTGTCTGGAAGGCAGCAGTGCTGTTTGCCTCTAGCCACGCTCCCCCAGCTCCTAACACGCAGCCGCACTGAGGGACTTCTCAGATACTGCGTGGGGAGCACGAGGCTGGTGATCTGTCTCTAGACAGGAACTGTTTGCTGTCTCTTTTTCCCCTCTCTCTGTCAGTGGGATGAGTGGCTCCCAAGTGCCACTGGGTGCAGCCTCTTCACCCCAGAGCTGCCCCTGCTGTGCCTCTTCCTGCCCCAGAGCTGACCACCTCTGTGCTGTAGAAGGGAGATGCTCTTCGCCTGGTGGCTGAGCTTCAGAAATTATCTCATCATGACTAACAAGAGATTTACCACAAGCAAACCAGGAAGGAGGAAAGAGATCGTGGCTATTCCCAACTCCATTTTTAAGGCAGGATGTAAATGATTAATATTCAGCCCATTGACTTCCAGCTAAAGCCTGATTCAGGTCGGGGTGGATCAGTACGAGACTTCTTAGATTTGAGGTGGGGCTTATATGTGTTTCCTGACTAGAGCAAAGCACTTCATCTGCAGTGACCCAGCTATCAAAGAGACTTTCTTAATGCACTGTCAGTTGTGTAGATGTAGAATATCAGGGTTTTTTTCCACAAAAAAAAGAAACAAACTCTACTTAAAATATAGATTGAAATGAAATATTTCTAGAGGACTAGCCTGAAGGGCTTTTTTTTTCTTTTAATGATTTTTTTTTTTTTTAAATCCATGATGCTCACCTAACAGAGCAATTAGTGCAATGGAGCGTCCCTGATTCGAATCCGTGGTAGATTGCTATTAAAGGAGGTATTAATGGGCTGCCGAGAGCTGGGAAATTGTTGCAGAAAAGTGTGTTTATGGAGTATGGTGCTGGCAGGCATGATTTCAATCGGATTTGACATGTTTAACATAAATGTATACTGCACAGCTCCTGCAGTTTATGAATAATTCCTACAGGCCCACTGCCTTTCTAATTACTGAAATTGAAAAAAACAGGTCAGGCACATCCTGACGGAAATCTATTACTGCCCCTCCCCCGCGGACACGTTCTTCTCTTTTTTAATATATGGCATTTGTGGAGCACTTAATGGCTGGAGGTTCTTTGGAGCAGAGTGGGGGCGAGGGCAAGCACGGGCTGGGAGGGAAGGGGCGAGGGGCGATGGAATGGCTCCTGAGTGAAGGAAAGCTGGGAGAGGGGCCGGGAAAGCTGGATGTCGTTGTGCTTCTTGCCTGAGGATTTAGGAAGCACAAAAGGCTCCTGAGTCCCAGCTCAAGCCCAAGAACACAACGAGTCCTGGTGCCTTGATGCCCGGGCTCACTGGGGAGGCTGGACTCGGAGCACACCTGCTGCCAGCACTGTCCACAGGACATGGGTGTCTGGTCTCTGGTGAGACGAAGGGGAAGTGCTGCAGTGGAGCCTGTCCAGATGCTGCTTTGCTGTTTTCAGATACTTCTCACAGGTGTTCTGCAGTGTGTTCTGCCAATTTCTCTGCCGTCTCCCCTCTCTGCGTTCGCTCTTTTCTCACCAGTCCTTTCTGCTCACCCAGTAGCTGTGTGCTGCCCAGCAGTGCTGATGATCCCTTCTCACTGGTTTTAAGGAGTTGAAAGAGTTACTATTCTTTAGACCATCTCTGAGCTCAATACATTGATTTAAGAGATCAGTTGATATGGACTTTCATGGTAGGTTAGTTGAAATACTTATTCAGTTGATCTGGACAGTAATATTCTCACGGATTGATAGCTGGCTCAAGAACCATGTGGTTCTTTTGTAAATACAAAATATTATTGCTTGTTTCCTTTCAGCCACTTTGTAATTTAACAAAATGCGAAGATTTCCCATGGTTCTAATAATAGAACCTTAGACTCCACTGAGAAGAAAAGGTGCAGTGCCTCTGCCACATACATATCTGTGAGCATGGGGACCCCAGTCCCAGCGTGGCCATGCCACCTCTGACCCTCCTACTCCCTGGGTCAGAATGGGGATTCTCCTAACTTTGAGGGTTGAACACAAGCAAAGTGCTGCCTCTGGTGCCCCACGTGTGTCACCACGACGTTTGCTGGGCGCTCTGTGTTTGTGGCAGAAAAGTCTGGTGATGGCTGGGGCTTCTGAGTACTGTAATATGAATATTTAATAGTAATTCAGTTTGTTCATGCTCACTGCAGGCTGGAAGGAATGACACAGCATTAGAAAAACAAATTATTTGACCATTTTCAGTGCCACATTTCTGAAAGGCAGCAACAAAGGTCTCGGTACAAAAGTGTGCTTGCAAATCTCTGTGTATTTACTTCTGTCCATCAGGAGATTGTGTTCTTTATGAATACAGAGCTGAAAAAATACTGTAGAGCAACAGGCAATATACAAACCTGTTAGTGTGGCTACAACATCTTATTAGACCAAATGGTACCTTCAGGGAATGAGGGATGTAAACAGCCAGTGTTTCGGAGAGAAACATCCAACCATGTGTTATTAAGAGAGGAGGTAATCAAGGATCAGTGCTGGAGCTGTGCCTCTTTGGGTGCCCATTCAGGGAGGCCTGAGCTGGTGTCACTGCAGTCTTTTGATGGTGTCACCTTCTCAGAGTTCTCTTGCTGCCTTCATGCAGTTGTGTGTTTCTGCAGGACAGCAGCTGCCTACCAGAAGGGCTGAGAGCAGCACTTTGTGCATCCTTACTCTGGGTTCCAGAGCTGCTGCTGCTGGACCTGTGCTGGTCAGGCAGGACCACGAGGCCTGGCCTTGCCCATTGCCCCCAGCAAAGGCAGCGTGAGCATGGAAGCAGGTTAGCCAGTCACTCCAGCCTCAGGATCTTCTGAGGAAAACCACAACCACTCTAAGGATGCTTCTCCACGAGACCTGTGCCAGGGTGATGGCTGCTGTCATGGGCTGTGCAGGCACAGCAGACAGGTCTGTCTGGTCAAGGGCTCGTGATGCTGACTAATGCTTCCAGGAAACATCAGGAGAGGTTTGAGGAGGGAGGCACCACCAAATATGGAATATTGTTTTCCATCAGGCAGTGAAAACACAGTTCCCTGGTCCCGCTGAAAACTTTTTCCCAGGCTGGCTCCTGAACTTCATAGGAAGGGAGCTTCTCCAGTAGGCTGGGGGTGGGGAGGGTGTTGATTTTAAATCAGTGGAGATAACAGAAACCCCACTGTAAATTTCTAGGGCAAGTGGCAAGCTGGTTTACGGAATGCAGGGAGATGAGAACCTCTGGCTTACGGAAAGCAGCATGAATTAATAATCATTTAATTGGCTTCTCCATTATGTTGCTAGGTTGGAAGATGGAAGTTTAGATGAAGGGGCTGTCAATGGTACTTTAGCTAAAAGAATCTGATGGCTGGAAGGGGGGTGGTGTCTCCCTTCACACCAGGATGGAGGACAGGCAACTTTGGGGACCCTTGCCACTTTTGCTTCTGGGCCTAGCAAAGGAAAGGATCCCCACTTCCAAGGAAGCATCCCATCTCACCTCTGAAATAACACCTGTGAGGATTTCTCCTTCTCTGAAAAGCAGAAGCTGCTGAGGAAGAGCCAGAAGACAAACAGGTCTCCAAGAAGTGCTGTGGTGCGGCAGCACACCCTGCGGCATCATCTCATGGCACTTGGCTTTTGGGTGCATTTGTTGAGAAATGCAGATTTTTTCCTGAAGGAGGTAAATCCATTTAAAAAGTCATAATAATAAAAATACTGACTGATACATGATAGTACCATAAACCCAGATTCCGTTTTCCTTCCTGCAAGGCCTGGACCTCTGAGCGTGATGTTGGACATGGTCAGGGTGCAGGTGTTGTGCTCCACCTTCTCTTGTGCCTTTTGGGGTTAAGGCTCTTTTGGCATTTTGTCGCATGTGCTTGGTGAGGAGGCGAAGGTCCCGCGCAGCTGCCAGAGAGCTCTGCAGCAGGAACCAAGCTGCGTGTCCTCATTTCTCCAGGCAGAAGAGTGTTCTTAATTCCTCTGATCTGTGATGTGGACTGAATATGTCACTTTGTGCATGTGGCTGTTTATCAACAATAAACTTTGGTCTCAGTGTTAAAATTCTTGCTTGAGCTGTCAGCCCAAAAAATAATACTTGGAACACATTCTGTATGTGTTTTTCAGAACTCCGCAACAAAACAGTTATTCTGGGATCTGGACAGTCATTAATCATTCTGGTTTTGAAGGATTCAAGTTAGGGGTTGGATCAAGTGCATTTAATAAAATTGGGCATATTGGAGGTGGTAAGGAGAAGTAAATTTTAACTTTTTCCTAATTCTAAGGAGGTTGCTTCCCAGGGGAAAGGAAACAAGAAAATTCCCTGTCATGACTCAAGAGGTTATAGCTGGTGTGCACCAGCTAAGGGGTGGTTGGCAGTTGAGTTACTGAATTTAGACACTGCAGCAAAAAAGCATGATATCGGTGATCTCTAGAGGTAGTGCACCAGGAAGTTGGTGGCAGAGGGTGAGGACCAGGGGCTCCCAGAACTCCTCATGCCTCACTGTGCCAGCATAGATTCCACCACTGGTAGGGACACCAGGGATTCTGCAACTGTCTGGAGCTCTCGATATAGGTGCTCACTTGGGTTTATTAGTGCAGTTTGCTAGGTATTTCATGGTTCTCACTCTGTTGCCAAAGCTGAAAGTGTTGTCATCCACTGTTCGGAAAGGTGACCCATACATGTGGGCAGAGGTTTCTCCAGTCCTCCCTCTTCCCTCACTTCCTAGGGCTGGCAGTGCCAGCACGGCTCACTGCAGCACTGGTCAGTAGTTTCATGGAACACACGATGACCAAAAGTTTGAAGCAGCAGTTGACAGGCTAGGAGCCCAAAGAGACCCTACTTAGACCCAATCACCATCTGAGGCAGAGAATTCTAAGGGAACCCAAAGCCATAGTTTGTATTGTTGTCCCAGCCTGGTGCAGGGCTGGAGCAGAGCTCACATGGCTTTGTGACCACACTGGGGTCTCCAGACGCTGGTCGCAATGCCTGACTGCCTGATTGGGGCTGACACTTCAATGTCTGAGGTCACACCAAGGAATGGACAGTGTCAGCAGCAATTAGCCTTCTTATCATGGCCACTCACATCAAACAAGGCTCTAGGCAGGGCATTTTAAGGCAGGGTGGTCCTCTGCCCTCCACAGTGCAGCCTCTTGGTGGTGGCCTCTGCCTCCCCAAACCCACCGTGAGGGACTGCTTTCATTGGTGAGGAACAGCTCAGGTGGGTCTGTGGTGGTGCCATGTTTCTCTTGCAAGAAGACCAGCTTTGGTCCTGTAGACATCATTAAATACTTTCTAGTTCTGAACCCCAGGGAGGGTCTCAGGTTCAAGCTAGCAGATTGACCTAAGAAGCCCTGCATCGTTCTGTGCAGGGCAGAGCAGGACTTCTTGAGCCTGAGGCTGACACCACAGACTTGTTTTACAGAAAGTAACTTCAGGTTTGGATGTTTTCGTGGAGTTGGCAGTGCAGTAGGGTCCTGTGGTTTCGGTTTCAGATACAGCCAGGACTTTACATTGGTGTGTGGAGGCATGTGACTAGCTAGGTCTGAGGTACCAGGCGTGTGGCAGGGCAGCGCTGCCAAGAGGGCTTTGGCATGGCCAAGTCTACCAGAATAAATTCAGTAGTACCAGAGCTCCTCTGACCTCTGCCTCCCTCTGGCTATGCGGTCATCTGTTTGTAATACCTGGTTTCGCTCTCCTGGATGTTGCTCTGCCTCTATTTCACTGAACATGTAGAGGTGGGGTCTGGCAGGGAAGGCAGTTAGAAATGGGCTTGTATTTCTTACTGTGGTGTGGCACCTTTGAAACAGAGCTCATGCCTGTGAACAGAAGATCTTTGAGGATGAACCAGTTAGCCTGGATCTTACCCTGATGGCATCTTCTGAAACAAGGAGCAGATACTAGTGGGTTCACAAAAAGAATGTGAGAGAAGGGGAAAAGTGTGGGGGGACCGGTCTAAGAATGCTACAGTGCCTTGTTAATCGGCAGCCGATCCATCATATTAAATATCCAGCTGTCATATATTACCTTTCAAGTGAAAATGAATAACTCCCATTAAGGGCGAAATGGGTTTGAAGTCGATTCGAGACAGATTAAAGTACTGTTATGAATGTGTGTTCGGGGAGGAGGAGATGGGGGCTGTGTATAATATACTTGTCCTTACAGTTTTTAAATAATAGATGTCCCACAAATTTATGTACTGCAGGCTGCCAGGGTTCGGGGGAGGGGAAAGGTCAGCAATGTGCTTCTCCAAGTGCCACAACTTGTAGAGTGTTTTGCTGTTGACTTCTAGGCTCATTTGCCTTTTTCTGGTTTTCTGCAATAAAATTACCTTTCCTCGGCTTGTTAGAGCATGAGAATGTCCCAGTCCCATCCCAGCACTGGCTGTAGGCTGGGTCTCTGCCATGGTGATTCTGGTGAGACCGCTTGCTGGAGCTGAGCAGGGCTGTCCTGCCAGCATGCCACTGCTTCCAGCACAGAGTGCCTAGCACGTGGATTGATGGCTATAGCTTCCAGCCATCACCAAGGCAAATGTATTCCAGAGTGTTCCATGCAAAACATCCTGGGTGAGCTGAGAGAGTGAGTTCTGCTTTGTCAAGGCAGTCCAGCTGCTCATGGAGATGACACATTGGCCTTCTTGTCTGGCCAAGCATTTGTATGTCCATTGTAAACACAGCGTAAGACAACCAAACAGGTTGTAAGCAGCCCACAGAAATAGCTGAGGTTTATCTGCTTCTAACTATAAATGACACAGTTCCCTTGCTATGGAAGATAATCAAGGCTGAATATTTTTTGGCCAAGTGTGCTTTGTAGGACATGTTAGTCACAGACTCATCCTCCTTCAAGTATGTGTTTCAAGGAACAGCAGCAGAGTAAATAGAAATACTGTCTTCATCCAACTTAAGCCTCATTGGGGATGTCCTGATATAAATCTCTTTTTGTTGCAGCACCAGCCAGCCAGGCAGAGAAGGAGCTGACAGAGCCTCCAGCATCCTCTAAACGAGTATCATTTCCCAGCAGCTCTGAGTCACCTCTCTCCTTTAAATGGTCTAAAACTTCAGAGGAGACCAAATCAGAGCAGGTAAGGAAGAAGAGCCCAGCTTTTTGTGCGTCTACAAGCAGGTAATTTGTTTCATACGTGCCAAAAGCGAAGAATAAAATAGAAGAAGGAGGATGAAAGGCGATAACTGGTGGTAGGAGAAGGCACCGAATTATTGAAGTCTTATCTGTAAGGAAAGAGGAAAGCAGCAGCTCTAACAGTTGCGTGACTCATTTGTCTTGCTCTGCAGATGTATCAGTGCCCATATTGCAAATACAGTAACACGGACGTGAATCGGCTGCGGGTACACGCCATGACCCAGCACTCAGTGCAGCCTATGCTCCGCTGCCCACTCTGCCAGGACATGCTGAACAACAAGATCCATCTGCAACTGCACCTCACCCATCTGCACAGCGTGTCACCTGACTGTGTCGAGAAGCTCATCATGACGGTAAGTGGCTGTGTAGTCAAGCGTGTCTGCTGCCTTCCCAGCCGAGACGAAGAGTGAAGGGATGGCCTGACCCACACAGGCTGACTTTGCTGTGGTGGGCAGATCCATCATCTGTCAGGATTCTCTCATCTAGGTTTTTCCCATCCTTGTTTTGTCTGCAGAGTGTCTTGTCTGTGCTTGAGCACTGTTGAATCTGCCAGCATTTCAGCATTGAGTGATTTCCCAATGAAGAGATGAGAATAAATACAATTTCCTTTAACTACTGAGCTCATTGGGATCACACTGCCCAAAAGCTTCTGGGAGATGCATGAGCTGATGTGTTGTGCTGCTTCTGTGGCAGAGAGAAAGTGCTCATGTGTTGATGAGCACTTCCCAAGGACAGCCAGGGTGATTACGGTAACGTTACATGGAATTAGACATCAGGCTTCTGCTTAAAATATGATTTTAAGAACCAGTGGAGTAACTTCCTTTGGCAGTCTCATCTCTTGGAGGGGAGACAGTCCTATTGTGCAGTCCACCTTCAGCACTTCATTCACTTAATGAGGATCATTGTTAGTGTTGTGTGAAGTAAGTTGGATCTGTTACTTCGCTGAGGAGTCACTCCATCCAAAATTACAGTGCTTTTATTGTGTAACAATTCCCTTTTTGCATGGTAACCTGAATGAGCGAGGGATATGCTGCCGTTGTCCCAAGGGAGATGGAACCTTAGGGGAGCTAGTTGAATACTACAGCTGCTGCTTCAAGTGCTTTTTAAAATGTTTGGAAATGCCTGGGTTTAAATTAAAATTTAAGCATAGGCATTTCAAATTCTCTGAGGTAGGAAGTTAGTCACTGAAGTGTGGAGTGAAAGTTCATTAGATAAAGCTAACTGTCTTCATTTAGAGCTCAAAACTTGTAACAACTCCACTTCTCAAGCCATTTGTCAAACACTGTGCCCATGTCTGGGTTGTGATTGCTGTTGCTTGTGCACCTTCTGTTGGGAAGCAGAAGCTTCACATACAGATTGTGGCTCTGCACAAACATGTTTACTCCAGGCTCTTGTTCTGTCCTGCGTCCTTGATTTAGCACCTAGCATGGGAACCCTTCTCCAATACAGTCTCCCAAGGAATCCGAATTCGTCTAACTCAAGAGCTCGTGCTTCTTAAAAAGCAGCAAATTAACAGTGTCCCAGGTTCCCATGGCATGGGGGTTGGAACTAGATGATCTTTAAGGTCCCTTCTAACCTGGGGCATTCTGTGATTCTCCTTGTGAGATTTGAGTTTGTGCCCTGACTTGCTCTACCCCAGAGCTGCTGACCCAGAGTCTCTGCTGCTGTTGTGCACATGGAGTCATGTGAGCGGCTGCTGGACCTATTCTGCAGGACTTGGACTTGCTGTGGCAGTGAAGAAGTGCTCACAAAGGTTGACCTCACTCTCCAGCACTCAGGCACTTCCTTCAGTAAATAACATTTTGCATCCCAGAATGTTTATTTCATGAATTCCCCACTCACAGGAGTGGCCTTTCCACTTGCTAAATGTCACTTTAAGGCACAGGTAGAATTAATAACGCACATTTTTGAAAACCCTTCTAAATTCAGAAATGGGATGTGTTGTCAGATTTCTACACTGTTATTTCTTTGGTATAATCGTCAAGGCAAGGTTGTGTCTGCATTTAGGAACTTATCACCACATGTATAGAATAAGTGTTTATGTTGATTTCCTGTTGGTTATTTGTGATTTTTTTTTACACCCCAATTTTACTTGTTTTATCCCTTCTTTGCCAGTTCCTGACAGTGTAGGCAAATAATACCGTGCTTATCATAATACTCAAATTCTTTATCAGCTCTTATCCAGTGACATGGTCTGAGCAAGCCTATGCTGCGTTGCTCAGCTTTTCTCTTACAGTTCTTTCATTGTCCCTTTCTATCACCCTTCCAGCCTTCTTGTAGCTTCTTCTCAAAAACCTTTATGCTTTTAATCTTCCCTCTTTGCTTTGCCAGTGTCACTTTTCTGCCCTCTTTCTCAGCCCTGTAAGGCTCTGTGGGAGCCAAGGATGTGTCCTGCGTCCAGTTGAGCTTCACAGGCTCACAGTGGCAACCCACCACAAAAACCATGTGTGTCCTAAGTAGGAGCTGCATCATAAACCCCATTAAAAATCCGACCAGGCTGACAGTTCCCAGCGCTCTCTGAATAATGAAATGCAGGACGGTGGGGAGGAAGAGCATCAGCAGTTTGCTGGCCCCACGCAGTAGCCCATGCCTGCCGACTCTGGCAGGGCACAGCTCTGCTCTGCCAACCACTCAAGCACCAGGGTCAAGGAGCTGTCCTGTCACAAAGACGTCAGTCTCTGTGACGTGCATCTGTTTTCATTGATGCTGCTTAAGTGTGTAAATACCTTCTGATGACTTGAACGAATCTCATTAGCTTCTAACTAAATTGATGGAAGACACATCTTGACCTGATAAGAACAGTGAAGAGAAGCTGAGGGCCTTTCTTAGGCCATCAGGCATAACAGGTTTGCTAAGGGTGTCTGTTACACTGATGTGGAATGGTTTGCTTTTGAGCTGGGCTGTTGGCAGAACGTGCAATCTGGAATGGATGTGGTTGGGCTTGTCCATCCTCTCAGCCTGAGCAGGTCTATGTCGTCCAGGGTACAGGGAGACTGGCAGAAACCACTTATTAGGGAGCTCGTGACACCCTACAGAGGACATGGCCAAAGCAACTGTGGTACTGTGGAGGACAGTAGGTGAGCTTGTCTTCTGTGCTGGAGCAGGGTCTCATCCTGCTTGTGCAGAGAGTTGTGCAGAGAACCATGTAGACTGGCTTAGCCATGAAGCTCAACCTCTTGCTCGTTTCTGTTTTTGACACCTGGCCATTGCCAGTGGCCCTGGGGCAGCTCTTTCCTCTGTTACCCAGAGATGTGCCTGGGGAGGAAGATCACCTCTCCAGCATTGAGTCAAATAACGTGTGGGTCAGGACAGCAGTTCCTTTTTGCATCTAAGGGCAAATATTTTGACAAATCAGTATGGTTTGTGCAGAATGTGGCAGCGCCAAGGATTCCTAATTTTACTCATTCTAGCTAAGATTCCCATCTCAATCTGACATGTGAATCAGGTCTTGGTGCCAACACAACAGAATTGCAGTCCAGTAAATGGGAGCAAGGTCCCTTTCGACACAGCGTCTTTGCGCTTGGCGTGTGGAGGAGGCTCCAGTTAATAATACCTTATCAGACGCCTTTCAGGAACCTGCAGTGTCTAATATGTCTGTTGCCATGGTAACAGCTGCTTGCTTGCACTCAGCATCTCAGAGCTGGCTGTTCCTTTTCATATCGGTGAGCAGCCAGGCTGGCTGTCCCATGGGATACATGAGTCCTCCCAGCCGGCCCCAACGCTGGCACGAGTGCCAGTGGGGCTGTAGCCACGGGCTGAGGGGAGAGGAACGTGGCGTGGTGTAAGGAAAGCCCCCATGGGACACGGTCAGGAGCTCCCACTGTCTCCTGCGGCTTCCTTTGCACGGGGCTGGTGAGCGGATGTGGCCGAGTTCAGTTGACGTGGCATTTCAGCCGCTCCGAGTGGGTCTAATCGCCATCTTTCCACATAACAGCCTCTCTGCTAATCTCAGGCCTGCACCGCTTCAGCAGAGAGCCCCTTAATGAGGGTGAAGTGCAGTTCGCTTGCACAGTCGATTGACAGGGCTGACGGGCTCAAGCCAGGAGAAGGGACGGCTTCCCGAGAGCCTCCAGGAGTGGGGAGCTCTCCCTCCTCCCGTGGCCGGCTTTATCCTTCTGCACATTCCTCTCCCATCATTTCTGTTGTCAGTTTTCTTTGGTTTAAGGCATCTTCCCAGGGTTCAAGCCCTCTTCCCATCTTTTCCTTGTCTCCCCTACTCCAGGAGTAATTCTCGCCCATCCCTGCCATCCTCGCTTCTCCTTCTTGCCATCTTCACATTTTTTCTCTCTTTCCTATTGTCTTTTCTTATTGCTCTCTCCCTTCTGCTGTCATTCAATTTTTCTCTCTCCCTCCTTCTCGCCCCCTCTTTCTCCCCCCTTTCCCTCTCACTCTGTGTCTCATTCTCCATCTCGGATGAAGGTAATGAAAATAATCGGGCTTCATTAATTCTGAGCCCTGTGAGATGATAGCCATTTGGAGCCATGTTTGCCAATTAGATGGTCTAAATTAGAAGTGACCTTGGTATACTGCCATCGCTTTGCCTCTCTGAGTCTAATGAAGCTTTTCACTCCAGCACCCTCTCTCTCCCTTTGTAATGGAAATTACCTCCTTTGTCTGGTTCGGGAACCTTGCATTGCATGTGCATTTCCCCCTGGTTGCATGGACATGGGGATAGTAATGTATCTCCTCGGATCCCTCCTAGAGATGTTCTTTTCCAAGCTGCGTGATTTCAGCATTCTGGGGCATTTACAGAGGAACTGCTTAGGCTGTCCACACGTTGGTCACTCATTCAGGAGGGAAGTTGGATCAGGCAGATCAGTGCACAAGGGGAGCTGGCTGTTTGCACTGCCCAAGATTAATTTTTCAGACGTGCCAAGAATATATTTGTGTCATGCTGCTGGGGCCAACATGGGAAGGGTGCTGCAGCTCCAAGCCTCCGGCCTGTTCTGATAAGCAGCTCTGCAGCTCGTCATCTTAAACATGTGGTAGGTCCAGTAGTGGCACGAGCCATGCTTGTCACTGCTCTGGGTTGTCACCAGTGAGGAATGGGCCCACAAGTTGTTCTCCAGAGCTGTGACAGGTCTATAGGTGTCAGGGCCTGTGTGGTCTACTGAGGATGCTCGTGGGGCTGGGAGGCAGGAGACATGGTGTGTCAGCCCGTGGGCTTTTGTGACAGTCACTCACTGGACCACATTGTTCATAGAAACGGCGCCTTGACTGGGATGCCCGTGCACATCAGTGGATCTTATCATCATAAAGAAATGTATCTGCTTAAGAGAATCTGAATTTCATCCAAAAGAAAGGGTCCTTGGAGCAGAGAGGCTTGTCCCAATAACTTTCCATCTTCTAAGGCAGATAACTGGCTTCTCTGTAGTCTGCTCCAGAGAGGAGTTCTCCAGCCAGTATTCCCTTCTCCAGTACAGAACACAGGAGATGTTTCAAAGTGGGGCACAGGAAGGTCTGCCACAGTCTCCGGTCCAAACTTCCTCCTCCTTCACTTTTCACCCAAGGAAGTTCACTGCCCCACCGAGCAGGACAGGGACAAGGACGGAGATGAGGCGGTTAGAGAGAAGAGTTCACCCTGACTGCTTGCCCCAGCATTAGGGGTTTGCATAGAGACGCTGACTTTAGTCACTGAAACACCAACAAATAGAACCTCATCCACATATTGGTATCTCAATGCCAGGCTGTTGGAAAGAGCAGGCAGGAGTGAGCTGCTCATCCCTCCCTACCACCTGGTTTTGTTTGGACAAAAATGTCAGGAGTGACACAGGTCAAGAGGACCGTTTGCCTTCTGTGCAGTAACACTGGGAGAACAACCTTGAGGAGACCTGGGACATAGGAGCAGTGGGGATTGGACACTCCCTGGGCTGTGTGCAGAAGTGGATCTGGTGTGACACAGTGGTGTTTCCAAGCTGGAAGGCTTTGCTGGTGGCTTGTAGGCCACAAGATTGCAGCTGCAGCTGCGAAGGGAATGGAGTTTAATGTTAGACAGAGCAAAACAAGTATGTACAGGGGAAGGACAGAGTGAAGACAAATCACATTTGTTGGACTTAGATTTGTAGTGTTGTTTTTTTAATAGCAGTTCGCACTGAGCAGAGCTGAGGATGGGTGCCATCACACACCAGGTACTGCCTACTCAGGTGAGAGGAGGCAGAGAGCATTTAATGGCCACAGACACTAACGCATGCTGTGCTCGAGATAGATAAACACATTTTTCTCTAACACCAGAACAGTTAATGTCTTTTCAATACATCTGAAGTACAGAATGCTGTGTTGTAGAGCACTGCTCCATGTTAACTGCCAGGTGGCTGTAGCTCACTAAACCCTCCTGCTGCCCAGTGCTCTCACTATATGTTTGTATTAAAAGCAGCTGCAGGGTGTGAGGTATTTTCTGCACGTACAAGGAAATGGTGCATCCTCAGACCAGTTTGCAGTGTGAAAGGACAGAGAGTTCAAAGTGGGCAGTCTGGAATTCAGTATGAAGGCAGAATGATTTGAGAAGTGCAGCTATTCACTATTTCTCTGGTTATATGTTTGCTCCCTGTTCAGGGTGGTCTATGGGGATGAAGAGGAAGAGTAGTTATGCCCTGGAAAATGACACAGGAAATGGGGCAGCACTTCCAGGAAAAGTGGTGCTGAGCAGGTAGAGGACTAAAGCAGACTCAGTGGTTGAAGCAAGACCAGTGCCTTATTTTCAAGGTTTTGCTTCCCAGGGCAAGCCCCACGTGGCTGTCTGGACTGCCAGCAGTTGCTCTACATCCAGAGCCAGAATTACTAGTTTCCTGCACTTTTGTCCAAGCTTTTTTTCTGTTTGCCTTTTGGGATTTTGTGCCTGTAGCCATTTAATGTACCACAGCCTGCTTTTTTGCTTCACCCCCTCCCCTTTTCCTTTTCTTTTTTTTTATCATGGAGGAAGGGGTAGCAGTATGGTGAGAACTGTGGCTATAGAGATGCAGGTAGATAAAGGTAATTACTTAAACACATATAGGGCAGGACTTATTGGTTTGGAGACCCAGATTAAGATGCAGAGGAGCATGTGAGGTTGATGATTATATTTCGGGGAGAGTTAATTGACGGAAGGTGAAGGCAGACAAAGAACCGCTGCTTACTGCCTTCTTGAATCCCAATCAGGAATTATGATTAAAGACGCGGCGAGACAACAGAGGCCTGATGAATTGGTGTCTTTTTTTTTTCTTTTTTGCCGTCATTCACACTTGATTGACTTCAACCTTTCAAGTGCAAAAGTCTCTCTTTTCCATTATTATTCATAGCCATCTGAGTTTTTCTAATTAAAGTGTATGAAAACAATTACTGATCCGTCGTACTGAGTGTGGTAGTGGGGATGGCTGCTTTACTGTAATGCGTATAAAAAGCCCACCGGTTTCTATAATGATGTGCAGCTGAGGTGTTAGATAATTTTATTCTTTTTCTACTCTGTTGGGTTTTTTTTTAATTTCTCATGATTTATTTTTCATAATTCCTAAAGATCCTAGGAAAGCATCCTCCCTGCTGATACAGCTGAGAGGGACGGCTCCTTCTTGCCATCCCTCTGGCATCTCTTCTCGTCCCCCTCCTCTGAGTCTGGCTACTGGGAATTAACCAGTGACCTTTCACGTTTCCTGACCCACTACCCAGAGCCATCAGATACTCCTGCTTGCAGGAAGAGGTGGAATGGATGTGGTGTGCTCAGTTTCCCTCCTGGTGATTTGTCAGTGTCAGCTGCCTTTCCTGCAGACATTGGTGGGGCCTGGTGCTCTCCTTGTGCACTAGCCATCCCAGCGAAGGGAGGGAGCTCAGTGTCCTTCCTGGGGCATTCGGATGTCTGCAGCCTCTCATAAGTAAACATTTGCTTCTGAGGGCTTTCATGGACTCTTCTAGCTTCCATTAGCTTAGTGAAGCCAAAGTCTAGTCTATGTTTGCTTGTATTTGGCATTCATGTAGATAAGGAAGATGTCATGTCCTGCACACAGACTTACCTTCAACTTCACCACAGATTTGCTAATATCTGATGTGGTTCAATCAGAGCCTATGGTCCTTGACTTTGCAGAAAGCAAGGTACACTGCGTGCAGATAACAACCTTGCTTGCTCCCTCTCCTTTGAAATCAAAGGTTCAAATGCCCTCTGAGAATCTGACAGAAGGATGGAGAGACTTGTTTTGCTAGGAAACATGCCTGTGGAGGAGCATTTATTTATGCCTCACTTTCCCAGCAGTCTAAGGCTGGAGCAGAAGCACCACAAACGTTGCAAGTCACTGTGTGTCTCTGTTCCTTCAGCTACCACAGGACTGGTGAAAGGGAAATGTTCCTGGGTGCCAGCAGGGTGAGCGATGCATCCGCTCAGAGATGTAGAGGTGTCTTCACTTTCCATAGACATCCAACCAGTGCTGACAGCTGTGCTTTGGAATATGTGACAGCTGGAGACAGTGATCCGGGTCTGTGTCTTTCCAGTGGCTGCTCTGGGGAGAAAGGCTGTGGGGCAGCTGTCCAGGTGGTGTGAAATACCAGCCCTGGACATTCAGAAGGACATTCATTGTCCTGCGTCTGGTGCCAGCCACGTGCAAACTGCTAGTGAGGTAGATTGTGTGTTCTCTGTGTGATCAAATACATCCAAACCATTTTCCAGCAAAAGACCAGTATATGCATTTGACACTTTCCAAGAGCATCTCTAGTTGAAGCACACAAACTCTCCAGCCCCTAAAAAACGTTGATGCCCAAGCACTGCACTGATTATGATGGTGCAGGTTCTAGACAGATTCTTCAAGAGAGGCAAAGAGAACAAATTGGTCAGAGCAAGGAAAGGGTTACCAAAAGCTTTTCATTTTGCAGAAGATTTGCTATCTTTTTAGTCTTTCCTTATTCATCCGTTCCTTTGTCACCTCTCTCCTTATTTGTACTTTTCTTTCTCATGCCCCTCCTTTTCCTGCATCGATACACTTTGAAAACAGTGCTGCAATGCTCCCTAGTTCAAGATTACAGTGTACTTTACGAGGTATGATTTAATTAGGGGCCTTATTATGTTTTCAGCAGCTTAAGGTGGGCCTTTCAACTTATCTACCTAATTGGTTGCACAAGAAGTTTCACAGCCCATGACAAAACATTGTCAGTGATCAAAGTCTGAATTCTACATAAAGGAAAAATATTAATAATAAGATTATTCTTCAAGTGTGCACTGCTAATTATGTCCAGAATGTAACTGTAGAAACACTTTTGACTGATGTGAGCTTTGTCTAATAAATATGAGTCTTCAGTGAGCAATGAAAAGTGACGCCTCTGACTTTAAAATACTGCTGTCTAATTTTGCCACTGAAGATGTTTAAAATATCTTCCTGCATTTTTCTTCTCCCCACATCCTTTCCTCTCTGTCTCCAGGTGACAACACCTGAGGTGATGATGCCCAGCAGCATGTTTCTCCCAGCAGCTGCTCCAGAGAAAGATGGAAACTCCACCACAGAGGAGCTGGGGAAGCAGCCTGGTGAGTGTGGGTCAACGAGGTCCTCGGGTCCCTCCACTCCTCCAGCTTCTGTCATCTGGTGAGGGACTGTGTCTGGGGACATCTCTGTCCAGGAGAACTCCGTGTGCGTAGTAGTCTCCTGAGAACCACAGTCAGACAGTACCCGGTAGGGCTGTCTCCCTTTTTCTGTGCCACAAATGAGCTAGTGCCACAAGTGCCCCCACAGCAGGGAAGCTCAGAGACGAGGAGCACAGTGCACCACCATGGCGATTCATGGGGAAATGGTGTTGAATCCTTGCAAAGGAGAAGACCAGGAGTGAGCGGTGAAAAGCAGAGGTGGTGGAGGGCTGAGGGGATTCGGAGAGAAATACCAAAGGTTGCAGCTCCTGGCTACAGACCAGGCTACCACCTCTGCTGTACTTGCCCTGGTGCCATCACAGCTCAGGTATGGATGCTGGGCATACAGTTTGGCGATCTTTGAGCTGCTGTGGTCTTTATCCAGCTCAAATCTCCTCAGCCTCTTTCCTTGTCGTGCTGTGTTACCAAGGCATAGCTCTAAAACAATGGCTATTTAGTCCTGGCTTTGTTGTTTGATATGAGAGCACCCCAAGAACATCATTCTGCATGGACAGAAGTGTCTGATGTCAGACCTGGCAGGGAAGCAACACCAGTCTGTCTTCTGTGCCCACCTGGACAGTCTGTAAGGAATCTGGGAATGAAGACAGCCATTGGTTCCTTTCTGGCAGAAGAGCCCCAAGGCAGTGGTGCTGATGGGGCAGCACAGCCAGGGTAGCTAATGCTGCCCTGGGCAACATTATCCCTTCTCTAGCCTCTACCCATATCACACTCTTTGCCATCAGAATTGTGCTTTTAGACCCTGGGAACGTGGCAGTGTGCTGAGTGTTTGTTCTTCTTCTTCCACCCTCCCTCAAACAGCACCTTTAGAGCTACTGCCAGCAGGTCCTGAATTTCATCCCTGTTGTTTCTAGCTTTGATAGGACCAAGGCTCAAATACTACTCTCAGTTTGATGAACCTTCTTATAGCAAAATAAGCAGGACATCCAAGAAAAACAGCAAAGACAGAGAGGTGGCTGAATGGCCTTCACTTAAAAGGAAGAATTAGAGTTGATAAATGCAGTAAGAGAGTGTGTGTTTGTGAATAATTGCCAGATATTCAAAGTGGGCAAGAAAGTAAATTGTGTAGGTTTATGCAATGGGCCATGATGAGGGTAATGGGCTGGTATTAAAATAAATGAATGAAGATAGAGGAGAAGTGTTTGAAATCCCTATCACCTTCCAGAGAAAAAAAGACGGATGTATTAGGGACATAAAGAGAGTGCTGAGCCACCCTTGCTGTAATTTTGAGGTTTTCTCTGATTTTGTTTTCACAGAGGTCTCTGAGGACTCAGGGAAGAGTCTTGTGCCATCAGAAGGTGCAGAGCACAGCGGTGATACCAAGCCCGTTCCACCTGATCCAAGCTCTGCCAGGGAGGATTCTGGCTTCCTCTGCTGGAAGAAGGGCTGCAACCAGGTGTTCAAGAGCTCAGCAGCCCTGCAGACACACTTCAACGAAGTCCACGCAAAGCGGCCTCAGCTGCCAGTGTCTGATCGCCATGTCTACAAATACCGCTGTAACCAGTGCAGCCTGGCCTTCAAAACCATTGAGAAGCTGCAGCTCCATTCCCAGTACCACGTCATCCGGGCAGCCACCATGTGCTGCCTCTGCCAGCGCAGCTTCCGAACCTTCCAAGCCCTGAAGAAGCACCTGGAAACCAGCCACCTGGAGCTGAGCGAGGCTGACATTCAGCAGCTGTATGGTGGTCTCTTGGTCAATGGGGACCTCCTTGCTATGGGTGATCCTTCACTTGCTGAAGACCACACTATAATAGTTGAGGAAGATAAGGAGGAGGAGAGCGACTTGGAAGATAAGCAGAGCCCAACAGGTAGCGATTCAGGGTCGGTGCAAGAGGACTCTGGCTCAGAACCAAAAAGGGCCTTACCCTTCCGGAAGGGCCCTAACTTCACTATGGAGAAGTTCCTAGATCCATCTCGTCCTTACAAGTGCACGGTCTGCAAGGAGTCATTCACTCAAAAGAACATTCTTCTGGTCCATTATAATTCAGTTTCTCATCTGCATAAACTGAAAAGAGCCCTCCAAGAATCAGCTACTGGGCAGCCTGAACCTACCAGCAGCCCAGACAACAAACCTTTCAAGTGTAACACCTGCAACGTGGCCTACAGTCAGAGCTCTACCTTGGAGATCCATATGAGGTCTGTCCTGCACCAGACCAAGGCTCGTGCTGCCAAGCTGGAAGCAGCTGGGGGCAGCAACAGTAATGGAGCTGGCAACAGCAGTAGCAGCAGTGTCTCTTTAGGTTCCTCCACACCAAGTCCAGTGAGCACTACCAACAGTAATACTTTTACAACCACCAACACAAGCAATTCAGGCACAACTCCCATTCCCAGCCTGCTCAACCAGGTACCCAGCGACAGTGTGGGAATTCCTCCTTTAGGTAACCCTGTAAGCACTAATATCTCCTCCCCTTCAGAGCCCAAAGAGGTGAACCGGAAGAAGCTGGCAGACATGATTGCATCCAGGCAGCAGCAGCAGCAGCAGCAGCAGCAGCAGCAGCAAGCTCAAACCTTGGCCCAAGCCCAGGCCCAAGTCCAGGCCCATCTGCAACAAGAACTGCAGCAGCAAGCTGCTCTCCTGCAGTCTCAGCTGTTCAACCCAGCACTTTTGCCACACTTCCCGATGACCACAGAGACCCTTCTGCAGCTTCAGCAACAGCAGCATCTTTTGTTTCCATTCTACATCCCCAGTGCCGAGTTCCAGCTCAACCCAGAAGTTAGCTTGCCTGTCACCAGTGGTGCGCTGACATTGACTGGTACAGGTCCAAGTTTGCTGGAGGACTTGAAGGCTCAAGTTCAGCTCCCTCAACAGACCCATCCACAGCTCTTACAGCAGCAGCAAGGTCAACTGTCCATGTCACAGCCTCACTCCGTCCTTATACAGCAGAGCCAGCACCCTGAGAAGAAGAATAAATCTGTAGTGAAGGAGAAAGAAAAAGAAACCCCACGGGAAAGGGATGGTGCAGAGAGGGGAGACAATAATGTAGCATCTAAGGAGTCTCTGCCTGATAATTTGAAGCCCAAAGAGAAGAAGGACTTTGTACCAGGCAGTAGCTCAGAGCCCTCCTTACTGCCTCCACGTATTGCCTCTGATGCCAGAGGGAACGCCACAAAAGCCTTGCTGGAAAACTTCGGCTTTGAGCTTGTCATTCAGTATAACGAGAACAAGCAGAAAGTGCAGAAGAAAAATGGGAAGACAGAGCAAGGCGAGAACTTGGAAAAACTTGAGTGTGATACGTGCGGCAAGTTCTTCTCAAACATCCTCATCCTGAAGAGCCACCAAGAGCATGTTCACCAACATTACTTTCCCTTTAAGCAGTTAGAGAGATTTGCCAAACAGTACAGAGAACAGTATGACAAACTGTACCCGCTGCGGCCTCAGACCCCAGAGCCACCACCACCACCTCCACCGCCCCCACCTCCACTCCCTCCAGCACCTCCTCAGCCGGCTTCTACTCCAACCATTCCTACTTCTGCCCCACCAATTACCTCTCCTACAATCGCACCAGCCCAGCCATCTGTGCCACTCACCCAGCTCTCCATGCCAATGGAGCTCCCCATCTTTTCACCACTTATGATGCAAACTATGCCACTACAAACATTACCTGCTCAGCTGCCGCCCCAGCTGGGTCCCGTAGACCCTCTGCCTGCCGACTTGGCCCAGTTGTACCAACACCAGCTCAACCCTAGTCTTCTCCAGCAGCAGCAGAACAAGAGGCCACGGACACGGATCACTGACGACCAACTTAGAGTCCTTCGACAGTATTTTGACATTAACAATTCCCCAAGTGAAGAGCAGATCAAAGAGATGGCGGACAAATCTGGATTGCCCCAGAAGGTGATCAAGCACTGGTTCAGAAATACTCTTTTCAAAGAACGCCAGCGCAACAAGGACTCCCCATACAACTTCAGTAATCCTCCCATTACCAGCCTGGAAGAACTGAAGATAGATTCCCGGCCTCCTTCTCCAGAACCTCAAAAGCAGGAATACTGGGGAAGCAAGCGGTCCTCACGGACACGCTTTACTGACTACCAACTCAGAGTCCTGCAGGACTTCTTTGATGCCAATGCTTATCCAAAGGATGATGAATTTGAGCAGCTTTCTAACCTGCTGAACCTCCCAACACGTGTTATAGTGGTGTGGTTCCAGAATGCCCGTCAAAAAGCTAGGAAAAACTATGAGAATCAGGGAGAAGGCAAGGACGGGGAACGACGGGAGCTTACAAATGACAGGTACATTAGAACGAGCAACTTGAACTACCAGTGCAAAAAGTGCAGTCTAGTATTTCAGCGCATTTTTGATCTCATTAAACACCAGAAAAAACTTTGTTACAAAGATGAGGATGAGGATGGACAGGATGATAGCCAGAATGAAGACTCTATGGATGCAATGGAGCTCTTAACTCCAACCAGTTCCTCCTGCAGCACACCAATGCCCTCGCAAGCTTACAGCACACCTACGTCTTCAGCCAATGCAACCTCCTCAGCTTTTCTGCAGCTCACAGCAGAGGCAGATGATGCCTCCACCTATAGTTCTAAAGTAGAAGCTACAGATGAGAAACCAAAGCAGTCTGAACCTCCAAGTACACAGCAAAACCAAACTCAAGAGAAGCAAGTGCAACCAAAGCAAGAGTCTCAGCAGCAACAGGACCAAGGAGAACAAAAGACAAGTTCAGCACACCAAAAGATTTCACAGTTATCCTCCCCCTCTTCATTGCAGCAACCACCTCCTCCTCCTCAGCCCCCCCAGTGTTCCTTGTCCCAGTCAAGCCCAAGTCCATCTCAGCTCTCGCATCTCTCCCTCAAACCCATTCACACATCCACCCCTCAACAGCTGGCAAACCTACCTCCTCAGCTAATCCCATACCAGTGTGACCAGTGTAAGCTGGCATTTCCTTCCTTTGAGCATTGGCAGGAGCATCAGCAGCTCCATTTTCTGAGTGCACAGAACCAGTTTATCCACCCCCCATTCCTGGACAGAACGCTGGATATGCCATTCATGCTTTTTGATCCCAGTAACCCACTACTTGCAAGCCAGCTGCTGTCCGGAACATTACCACAGATTCCAGCAAGCTCAGCCACTTCACCATCAACTCCAACATCCACAATGAACACACTGAAGAGAAAGCTGGAGGAAAAGGCCAGTGCAAGCCCTGGGGAAAATGACAGTGGGACTGGAGGAGATGAACCACAAAGAGATAAACGTTTAAGGACAACCATTACCCCAGAGCAGCTGGAAATTCTTTATCAGAAGTACTTGCTTGACTCCAACCCAACACGGAAAATGTTGGATCACATTGCACATGAAGTGGGCTTGAAGAAACGTGTTGTGCAAGTTTGGTTTCAGAACACCCGTGCACGGGAAAGGAAGGGACAGTTCAGAGCTGTAGGGCCTGCCCAAGCTCACAGACGGTGTCCCTTCTGCCGAGCTCTCTTTAAAGCAAAGACAGCTCTCGAAGCTCATATCCGATCCCGTCATTGGCATGAGGCCAAGAGAGCTGGATACAACTTGACGTTGTCTGCTATGCTCTTAGACTGTGATGGAGGACTCCAAATGAAGGGAGACATCTTTGATGGAGCAAGCTTTTCCCACATGCCACCAACTAGCAGCGATGGACAGAGTGTTCCTCTCTCTCCAGTGAACAAGAGCATGGAGCTGTCACCTCGAACTCTGCTGAGTCCATCCTCCATTAAGGTGGAAGGGATAGAAGACTTCGAGAGTCCCTCCATGTCCTCGGTCAATCTGAGCTTTGACCAGACAAAGCTGGATAATGATGACTGCTCTTCTGTCAACACTGCAATCACAGACACTACAACAGGAGATGAAGGGAATGCAGACAACGATAGTGCAACAGGGATTGCAACCGAAACCAAATCAGCATCGGGACCCAGTGAAGGCCTGACAAAAGCTGCCATGATAGCAATGTCTGAATATGAAGATCGGCTGTCTTCTGGCCTGGTCAGCCCAGCTCCCAGCTTTTACAGCAAAGAGTACGATAATGAAGGTACTGTGGACTATAGTGAAACATCCAGCCTTGCAGACCCCTGCTCACCCAGCCCTGGCGCAAGTGGTTCAGCCAGCAAGTCTGGAGAGAGCGGGGATCGGCCCGGACAGAAACGCTTTCGCACTCAGATGACAAATCTCCAGCTAAAAGTCCTTAAGTCATGCTTTAATGACTACAGGACACCTACCATGCTGGAGTGTGAGGTCCTGGGCAATGACATTGGACTGCCAAAGAGAGTTGTTCAGGTCTGGTTCCAGAATGCTAGGGCAAAAGAGAAGAAGTCCAAACTCAGCATGGCCAAGCATTTTGGTATAAACCAAACAAGTTACGAGGGACCCAAAACAGAGTGCACTTTGTGTGGCATCAAGTACAGCGCTCGGCTGTCTGTACGTGACCATATCTTCTCTCAACAGCATATCTCCAAAGTTAAAGAAACCATTGGAAGCCAGTTGGATAAGGAAAAGGAGTATTTTGACCCAGCTACTGTACGTCAGTTGATGGCTCAGCAGGAGCTGGACCGGATCAAAAAAGCCAATGAGGTTCTTGGTCTGGCAGCTCAACAGCAGGGCATGTTTGATAACACCCCTCTGCAAGCTCTTAACCTTCCTGCTGCATACCCAGCACTACAGGGCATCCCTCCAGTCTTGCTCCCAGGCCTCAACAGCCCGTCCTTACCAGGCTTCACTCCATCCAACACAGGTGGGTATGTATGTTAGCACACTGCTCAGAGACACGGCTGAGCTTGATGCAGCTTTAGCACAGCAGATGTTCCCTTGAGAATGACTGGCAGTAGGATGCTGCCCCTTCAGTCGAGCATCTTGTCTTGACAGCGAATAAGCAATAGGCATTTTATCTTTGAATCCTGAACTCAGGTTTTGTGGCACAGTCTGAAATAGAGCAAGATCTAGACATGTTGGGTATCTCTGTTCTGTTAGTGCAGACTAAGAATTCTGAAGCACCTTCAAGGAAATGGAAAATAGAGAATTTATCAAACAGAACAGGAAAAGACTAATGTGCTGAATGCATTGATTGTTTATCATTGATTGTTAATCATTATTGGTCTTTTTGCAACTAAATTCAGTTTATGTAGTGCCAGCCCAAGTTTTTGAATAATTCTGAACTGTTTCTAGAGAAAAGTGTGATGTGTGTGGTAGTACTAGTGACAGAAACATGGAACATCTTCAGCTAATGTCCTTATGGTGACCTTCAGGACAGATCCCAGTGCAGCTGTGGGTTGGGTTTTGAGCAGTGATTGGGCACAACCTCAAAGTACCATCTCAAAAAACAACAGTGTAGTCGTGGGACAAGTCTACTTTGTACTTTAACAATATGAAATTGGGCATAGTCCTTTGGGTCACTTAATCCCAGATACTGGAATTTGTTTTTTGAGGATGCTCCTTTCCCTTGTACTTGGTGGATGGGTGGAAAGTATGAGATGTATAGTAAGCACTGGCAGTGGAAGATACTGCTCAGTAGACTAGCAGTGACCTAGAAAACTTGATCCAAGGGCCTTATTTCACCCTTGCTATGTCCGTGGCATCCCAGAGACATGCCTGTGTCTGAATTGCCACTCACAACAGAGTAATTGATGTTCTCGAGGAGGCCTGTTTTCACTTGGCAGGCTGCTCTGTTAACTTCTGATGATCCCTCTTCAAGTTGACTTTCTCCAGGGCTGCCCTGCATTTACTGAGATATCTAGAGAACCGATTCTAGCATCTTGTCTCAGCAACAGGCTGAGTCTGTCTCAGGCTGGAAAGCTTGTGACACCGTAACGCCTGCTACTGTGGCATCATACGTTGCCATGCACCTTTGATGCTACACTGCAGCAATACTGGTCTACCACTATTAGAGAGCATCCAGAAATTACAGCTTTCTCGTACTGTACTGAACTGATTGGCTAATGGTGAGTTACAGTCCATGGTGTGAAGACCAAATAGGATCTGAGCATCTTCCTGGCTTTGTAAACACAAACCAGAGTGTTATCAGTCTCCAAAGAGACTTTCTGAAGCTTTTATTCATCAGGCTGACTCTGAAGTTCGTTTTTCAACAGATTGAAAACTCAGTGCAGATGCTGCCAGGTAACATGGTTGTCTCATACTAATAAAATTGCTGTCTTCTGTTGTCATCCAGGAGGTAAATCTTTGGATAAGCAAATCAAAGCCTTAGACAAAAGGATAGTAGCTGGTGTGAGCAGCTACGTGGAACTTGAGCAGCTCATCTGTCATTCTCAGGGGGACTGGCTGCAAAGCTGTTCACCGTAAATCCCATCACTAGTGCCTGAAGTTTGTGTGTGGTTGCAGTCACATCGGGTAGAGCACCCTAAACAGAGCACTACAGACTCAACCACTCAAAACAGGCATCTTTGGCTTCCCTTGGAAGTGGCTGTGTTCACATTTTTCTCCATTACTGCTCGTGTCTGAAATATCTTCTGTTCACAAAACATCATCTAAAGATCACCCACTCTCTTGGAGTCAAGATTTTTCTAGGAGAACAGCAGCAGGGATTACCCTGTAGCATGGTCGCTGACATCTGTGTCAGAAGGTCCAATCAGAGAGCAGAAAAGATCCGAGTAAGATTTTTCTGGAATCTGGAAAAGTTTTCCGCTGGAGTTGGAGCCTCAGCAAGGCTTTTTCTGCGTAGTTACAGAACTCTTCCCACAACCCTCAAAGTGAGAGCAGAGTCATTCTTAACTGTAGTTGTAGGATAGGTCATTGTAATTAAGCCATTTTAAAAGTCAATTGTTAGAAATTCTTCTCTTCAGGGCTGCTGCTCATTTCTGCTCCTTGAATCTAGTCTTAGCTACTTGCCTGAGGACATCTCTGCATGCCAGGACTTTTTCATGCTATACTTCTGTTGTCACTGGAGGTCTCGTTTCAGAGGCCAGAGCGAGGATCTTTTTGGCCAATAGCCTGTCACAGATAGCTGTGCTGTTTACATCGTATCCCAAATTTATGGCAAGATCTAAAATTACCTTTTTTGCACTTCAATCTATATTCTTGCTTTTGTTTTTCTCCAAAGACCAGTATGTGTCCTGGGGAGATGGGCCTAAATACTACAAATGTTAAAAGCAATCAGTGACTGCCTAGACAGGACTAAGGTATTTAGAAAGTCAAACAGACTATCTGTGGCCTTTAGATAAAGCTCCAAAGGTCAGGCCATCTCGGCTCAAAGCCTGTCGGAGCAGATAAGGCTGTGCATCCAGGAATGTTATGAATTAGCCAATGCTCCTGCGCACGAACCTCTCAGGGACTGTTCAGCTAGGGAACACCAGTTTCAATGGCATCTATCTATAATATGCCCTTATCTGAAATCTGCAAGGCTGCTGCATAAAGGCTCACTTCATATGCTTCATACCTTCACAAATCACTATTGTCTTGATACCACATTGGGAGCAGATGCAGGTTTCAGACAAGCTTTGCACCAGCCATCGCTGAATTGTCCTGGCCTCTGGCTGTCCTCCTCCCAGCCCTCCTGCCCAGGCTGGCCTCTGCTCAGGAAGGCAGTGCCAAGTGCAGGTGTCCAGTGCCAGTGGATGAATGCAGTGCTGTAGATGAATGAGCTGTTTATCCCAGGGGGTCGTGCAGCCAGGTTTTGGAGAGCACTTTGTTCTCCTCAGCTGCCAGCTGCTGCTCACAGCACGATGCTGTGAGGAAGTAGTTCCTGTGCTGTATGTCGAGAATTATAGATTCTTCCTGGGCTACCCCAGCCTTTGAGGGCATGGTTAAGTGACAGGCTCTTGCAATACTACTGTGCAGGAGCAGTCTGGGGGTTGGTGTCCAGAAGCCTGAGGAACGTGTGGCCTTGCACAGAATCCGCATCTTGTGCTTGTCTCCCGTGTGCCATCAGCTCTGGCCAAAGACCAGGATAGGCTGCCAGCCAGAAGCAGGGAGATGGTAGAGGATGCCTACACTTGTTCCCTAGGATCAGTTGTGATGATTTAAGACCTCACTGGGATAAATGAGGCACCCGCAGCTCAGACAGAGCTGTTGGCCCCAGCCCCTGTCTGTGTTTGAGTCCCTCTTACGCTGCCTTGGCCAGGCAAAGGAGTCCCATCGCAGTTGGATGTCACAGACAGGAATCACTACCTGCCCTCTGCACACCAATGTCCCTTCTGGCATGCTTCCCCTTGGAAAAGACTTTAAGCTGCCACTGTGCCCCAAATCATCCCCAAAAGGGGCAGTTTGCCCCCTCCTCACACACTGGATATATCACAGAAGAGAGACAACCTAAAATCTAAGTTACCATCCCTCTGTGGCTGATTCCAAGTTCTGCATCTGTCTGTACTCAGACTCTTTGAGCATTTGTTGTGGCTGTGAGGATTTTGGGATTTTTTAAAGAAAGGTTAGGTTCTGTTGATCTGTTTTGCAGTAGGGGTAGATCCTGCAGAAGGTTCCTGGCTCCAGAGCCACGGAGTGTTATGGGGCTATGCCTGTGGAACGTTGGAGCTTTGTTTCATATTTATTTTCCCCAAACGGCATTGAGGGATTTCCCGAGTGAAACATTCACCAGCTGCAGTGGAAGTGACTAGTGGATATGACTCTGGTGCCATGCTCCTCTTGCCCCCAGCTACCATCAGCTGTGAGAGTAAAAGCCAGCACTGGGGGACTGTGTCTTTACTGGCCGTTCCTGCTGTTGGAAAGATGGGTAGACTTCACATTATACCATTAATCCATCTCCTTTGTGAGGAACCATCATGATGCTTCTAATTCCACCCAAAACGCGGCATTTGTGCCCTGGAGGGATGTCTGAATACCATGTAAACTCTCAAATTACTTAGAAGCTGTGCACCCAAAGCCTCTTACATTGGGAGGAAGGAAGGAGTTACATCAGAGGTTTGTGGATTCATTGAACATCAGCCTAATGAGGACAATATAACTAAGATATAGCCTGTTCAGTGCTCTTCAGTTACCGAGACCAGGGCTTTCTAATCTGTGGAGATTTTAATGTGATTGACAGTATCTAGCATTATGGCCATTTGGCAAAGCATTTCCCTTTTGCCAAAGGACTGGTTCATGCAGACATAGGAAAAGTGCCTGTCCTTGACATCGCTGTCAATCATTCAGGAATGTCACCAATGTCAGCAAAATAATTTCTGTATACTGAGCATCCTGGGTGGCTGGTGGGTGTCCTCAGCAGAGACATCCCATTTGGTGCTGCCAGAGAGCGTGGCCAAGCTGGCCATGGGTGACGAGAGCTAGTGAGTCTCATCCCCGTGGCATTGGGCCTGGGCGAGCAGGGAGAGGAGCCGTTGTCCAGGAGGAAGCAGGAACAGCAGCTGGGCTCACCAACCCGCGCTGCTGCGGCACAGGAGCTCCAGCCAGTCGCTGCCCTTGTACAGAGGGGATGGTGGTGCCGGGGCGGTTGCAGGGTGGCCCAGAGCAACCCCGCCTTGTGCTTTCTGCCTACCCAGTGCCGATGACTCCTCACCTCTCTCTTCTCCCTCTTGCAGCTTTAACTTCTCCCAAACCCAACCTGATGGGCCTACCCAGCACAAGCGTCCCTTCGCCCGGCCTCCCCACCTCTGGATTACCAAATAAGCAGCCCCCGGCTGCGCTAAGCTCGCCCACCCCGGCACAAGCCACGGCGGCCGTGGCCCCGCAGCAGCCGCCGGCAACGACCCCGCAGCCGCAGCTACAGCCGCAGCAGCCGTCCCTGCCGCAGCGCAAGGAGAAGGAGAGCGAGAAGGCAAAAGAGAAGGAGAAGGTACCCAAGGGAAAGGGGGACCCCGTGCCAGGGCCCAAGAAGGAGAAAGGGGAGGCGCAAGTGGGCGCCCTCTCGGCTCCGATGCCTGCCATGGAGTACGCGGTGGAGCCTGCCCAGCTCCAGGCGCTGCAGGCCGCCCTCAACTCGGACCCCACCACCTTGCTGACGAGCCAGTTCCTTCCCTACTTCGTCCCCGGCTTTTCCCCCTACTACGCCCCGCAGATCCCCGGCGCCCTGCAGAGCGGGTACCTGCAGCCCATGTATGGGATGGAGGGGCTCTTCCCCTACAGCCCCGCGCTGTCGCAGGCGCTGCTGGGGCTGTCCCCCGGCTCCCTGCTGCAGCAGTACCAGCAATACCAGCAGAGTCTGCAGGAGGCATTGCAGCAGCAGCAGCAGCAGCAGCGGCAGGCGCAGCAGCAACAGCAGCAGCAGCAGCAACAGCAGCAGCAGCAGCAGCAGCAGCAGCAGAAAGCGCAGCAGCCCAAAGGAAGCCAAACCCCCGTCCCTGCGGGGGCTGCCACCCCGGACAAAGACCCTGCCAAAGAACCCCCTAAGCAAGAAGAGCAGAAGAACGCACCCCGCGAGGTGTCCCCCCTCCTGCCCAAACCCCAAGAAGAGCCCGAAGCGGAAGGCAAGGGCGCGGACTCCCTCTGCGACCCCTTCATCGTCCCGAAGGTGCAGTACAAGCTGGTCTGCCGCAAGTGCCAGGCGGGCTTCGGCGACCAGGAGGCGGCCAGCGACCACCTGAAGTCCCTCTGCTTCTTCGGCCAGTCCATGGCGAACCTGCAAGAGATGGTGCTTCACGTGCCCACCGTCAGTGGCCAGGGCAGCGGCTCGTACCAGTGCGTGGCGTGCGAGAGCACGGTGTGTGGGGACGAAGCCCTCAGTCAGCATCTCGAGTCAGCCCCGCACAAACACCGAACAATCACAAGAGCAGCAAGAAACGCCAAAGAGCACCCCAGTCTATTACCTCACTCTGCCTGCCCCCCCGCGGCCCCCCGCGCCCCGCCGGGGAAGCCCCCGCCACCGCCTTTCCCTCCTCTCTCCTCATCTTCAACGGTTACCTCAAGTTCATGCAGCACCTCAGGGGTTCAGCCCTCGATGCCAACAGACGACTATTCGGAGGAGTCTGACACGGATCTTAGCCAAAAGTCAGATGGACCGGCGAGCCCGGCGGAGGGGCCCCGGGAGCCCGGCTGCCCTAAGGACAGTGGTCTAGCTAGTGTAGGAGTGGACACCTTCAGATTGTAAGCTTTGAAGATGAACAATGAAAATGAATTTAAATAAAAAAAAAGTTAATAACAAACCAATTTCAAAAATAGACTAACTGCAATTCCAAAGCTTCTAACCAAAAAAA